>PKMM01011736.1:648525-780247 GCA_002933915.1 Eutrema heterophyllum | reverse complement strand
GTCCACACAGATCATGCAGCTCTCAAGTACTTGCTGCAGAACAAGGATCTCAAGCCTCGCCTATGTCGTTGGGTCCTTTTGCTCCAAGGTTTCGACATCGAAGTTAAGGACAAAAAGGGCGTCGAGAACGGAGTTGCAGACCATCTCTCGAGGATGAGAATCGATGAAGACGTGCCTATTGATGATTTCCTACCTGAGGAGAACATTTACTTCATCGAGACTGGGTTTCACAGAGTTTCTGCCGAAAATCTGCAATTTTCACGAGCTGCAGGTTTTGGTGTCGATCGATACTCACCTAGTATCGGTCGATACCCGCCGCCAGCCAGACCATTTTTGCCTATGGATCACTTTGATGTTGAGGAATTTCTAGCTGTTGTAGCTACTCCTGCTCGACCTTGGTATGCTGATATCGCCAATTATCTTGCTGCAGCTGACGAGCCCAAACACCTACAGAAGTATGCAGGAAGAAATTCATGCGTGACGTAAGGAGATTGGATGAACCTTACTTGTACAAGCACTGTTCTGATGGGATGTACAGGAGATGTATTGCAGAGTCTGAGGTACCAGAGGTGTTGTACCATTGTCATGGGTCTGAGTATGCTGGACACTTTGCTACTTTCAAGACAGTGTCCAAGGTTCTTCAAGCAGGCTTTTGGTGGCCTACGATGTTTAAGGATGCTCATGCCTTCATCTCGCAGTGTGATGTCTGTCAGAGGAGAGGGAAGATCAGTAGGCGACATGAGATGCCACAAAACTTCATCCTTGAGGTGGAAGTTTTTGATTGCTGGGGCATTGATTTTATGGGTCCTTTTCCTTTATCACGTGGGAACATGTACATTCTGGTTGTTGTGGACTATGTGTCCAAATGGGTGGAAGCGATTGCTAGTCCAACCAACGACTCTTCAGTGGTTCTTAAGCTGTTTAAGTCCATTATTTTCTCTCGATTTGGAGTACCTCGTATTGTTATTAGTGATGGTGGCACTCACTTTATTAACAAGGTTTTCGAGAAGCTGCTGAAGAAGCATGGTGTGAATCATCGTGTGGCCACTCCATATTATCCTCAGACTAGTGGGCAGGTCGAAGTTTCCAACAGGCAGATCAAGGAGATTCTGGAAAAGACAGTGGGTACAACTCGGAAGGATTGGTCTACCAAGCTGGATGATGCAATATGGGCCTACTAGACTGCTTTCAAGACACTGCTTGGCACTACACCGTTTCACTTGCTGTATGGGAAAGCATGTCACCTTCCAGTGGAGATCGAGCACAAGGCAGCCTGGGCTACCAAGCTGATGAACTTTGACATCAAGTCTGCTGCAGCGAGGCGATTGGTTCAATTGAACGAGCTGGATGAGATTAGGCACCTTGCCTATGAAAATTCGAAGCTATACAAGGAGAGGACTAAGGCGTATCACGACAAGAAGATCCTCTCTCGACACTTTGAACCCAATGACCAGGTACTTCTGTATAATTGCGTTCTCGTTGGTCAGGTCCCTTCACCATCAAGGAAGTCTGACCACACGGTGCAGTTGTGCTGATAAGTGCTGAAGGCAAGGAGTTCACTGTCAATGGACAGAGGGTGAAACACTATTGGGCGAACGCCGAGATTCCAGACGGACACATTGTGCCTCTGGCTGATGCACCCACTGCCTGAACGTCAGTAAAGTCAAGCTCGTGACGTTAAACAAGCGCTTGGTGGGAGGCAACCCACTGGTAAGTATGTACATACGTTTTTCTATTATTTTGTTTTTGGTTTTGTGTCTTGTGTTTCACGTGCAGCAGATTCAGAAGAGCAGTATCGATCGACACCCACCCGGTATCGATCGACACCATCCACATGACAAAGGAGCTAGGTATTTCTTAAGGGACCGTGAGCTACAGATCGATCGATGTCAAAATTGCATCGACCATTATCCCTTGTATCGATCGATACCAGCACGGTATCGGTCGATACCCGTCACCTAGGTACGTCTCCTTCGATTTTCACCAATCCACTCAGCTCTTCTGTTTTTCTTTTACCAACTCTAGACTAGATAACACAGGGGACAGTGTTGTTTAAGTCTGGGGGAGGTAGTTTCTGACAACGTTTTTGTTTTTCTTAGAGTCAGTCGTTTTTGTGTCAAATTTGTTTTATTGAGTCAAAATTTTGTTGGAGATTATAATCTTGTTCTTGAATCTACTGCTTTAACTTCGCTTCTGAGTGTCCATTGTTACAGAATCAGTTTTAGATCGGACTAATGAAAAATCCAAAAGCTGACCAATTGACTAGAAAACACCCATGTTTCCAGTGGAGTTCATCGAAACCTGAGCCAAATTTTTGCACTTCATCGATGTGGTTAGTGTCCATAGAGCTTGATTCCTCATTCATATCTGACAAAGGAAACCATATGTTTTAAAGTAATAGTATACCTCTCCCTTAATCTAAGTTAATGAATTAAAGCACGAAAAGATAAGTGGATTTTCTTCTAAGTGGAGGGTTAGGAAAATTTCCAGCGATCCCATTACTCTGCTTAGAGGGAATGATCACACAAAGGTTGGAAGCGAGGTTAGGAAAATTTCCCGTGATACCATTATTCGCCTACGCCTTTGATACATAGAGAGGGAAAGAACCGGGGATTCGGTGGCAAACACCATCAATACTCGCGTATCAAACCTTGATGTGTATGTGCAAAAAAAAAAAAAAAAAAAGAGAACATGAAATGAAATAAGTCTGGGGGAGAGGAAACTAAATACCGAAAAAAGTGTGAAAATTGGGTGGTTCTTTTGTCATGATATTGTATGGGAAAGAGTTTATAAAGTTCTTGGCTCTGAACACAGCGATGAAACTAGCGATGATGGTTTTGAAGGATGAAGCTGTGAGGTTATGTGTGGAGTCTGGGAAAGCTGCGAATGTCTACGGAGAAGTACATGGTGGTTAGATCTGGAACTGGTAAAGTTATGAGAAGACATTAGGAAAAAAGGTCATTGCAATGGTTCAAGAACAGGTGAGTCTCCGTTGTTTTCAAACCTCTTTCTCTGGTTTGGTTTTCTGTTTGCTTGAGGGCAAGCAAAGGCTAAGTCTGGGGGAGTTGATATATCATGGTTTTTACCCGTTTTTGACCATGATATAAGTCCTTTTTATTGAGTATTTCTAGTGTTTTTGGAGTCTTTTAGAGTCTTTTCAGGTTTTAGGTACGTTTGAAGATTAATTGGAGATATTGAAGTATTCTGGAGCTTTTTAGAGCAAAGCAGAGATCATGTAGTTGAGAAGGTCGATTTGGAGCCCGAGTATCGACCGATACCACTTATGGTATCGATCGATACCGTCTGCAGAGAAACAAGAGTCGCGACTTTTCTGAAGTTTGAAGAAACTGCTCCTTGGTCTATAAGACTTTAATAATTACAATAAGCCCCAAAACGTGTTTTAGGATTATAATTAGGTTTTTCAGCCACTTTTGTTGGCGACGCTTTATTTTATTCTGGTTTTAGTTGAGAGAGCTTTGGAGGGAGACAACTCTGAACTTTGTTCGTCAGAGAGAAGATTTCGAACCCTTTGTTTTACTCTATTCTTATTTTATCTATTGAAGTATTATTCAGTGATGTTGCTTTCTTTAATCTCCATGTCTAAGTAGTTTTCTTTTAGGTTTAGTGTTCTCATAAGGTTTTCTCTGTATGTTAGATAGATCGATTTATTAGGATTCATAATCAATTAAGTTCTTCACCATAGGTTGTTCTTAGTGCTAATTCTAGTTTGATCACCTAAAACTTAGATCTTAGGTTAATCAATTAGACACGAAAGTGTGATTGGAAACCTGACAGAACCTAGGGTGAGCAAAATAACTATCTGCAAAGAAATTTGGTTTAGTTGTTTTGTGAACATATCAAACCTGAACTCTAAAGTTGGTTTAGATCTTTAGGATTTGCAAAGAAATTTGAAATTCTAGAATTTAGACCTAGATAATTCTCGCAACGAAAGTTGGTTGATTATAACTTAGTGATTTCAGTTCAAAAACCGTGCTTAATCTGAGACCTGATTTATTGTTTTGTCTGCATTCTCTGATTTCCTGAGAGATACCCTGAACCTAGTTTTTCCATTGAATTTACATCCCACTTGATATCTTAGTTGTTTTCTGTTTATTCGATTGACTTAGCTTAATTCAAATCTTGCAATCTATTGAGTGATATCTTGAGTCTTTGTGGTTCGACCTCTAACTTACTGCAACTACTGCTTTAGTACTGTAGGGTATTATATTTGAGCATATCACTCGGCCTATGGAGGTCATTTTGCTTCCTTCAAGACGGCAACAAAGGTTCTCCAATCCGGTTTTTGGTGGCCTGGTTTGTTCAAAGACGCTCATGCTTTTGTCTCCACTTGTGATGCGTGCCAAAGAAAGGGGAACATTGCTAGAAGGGACGAGATGCCCCAAAACCCCATTTTTGAGGTTGAAATCTTTGACGTTTGGGGCATTGACTTCATGGGACCGTTCCCCTCTTCATATGGAAACCAATATATCTTGGTAGCGGTGGACTACGTGTCTAAGTGGGTCGAAGCGATAGCTAGTCCGACCAATGATGCTAAGGTAGTTCTCAAGCTCTTCAAGTCTATCATCTTTCCGAGGTTTGGGGTGCCAAGGGTTGTCATAAGCGATGGGGGAAGCCACTTCATCAACAAGGTTTTTGAGAGGTTACTCAAGAAGCACGGGGTTAAGCATGAAGTGGCCACACCATACCACCCTCAAACAAGCGGCCAAGTGGAGGTCTCAAACCGACAAATCAAGGCCATATTAGAGAAAACCGTGGGTAGTTCGAGAAAGGATTGAGCTAAGAAGCTAGATGATGCATCGTGGGCATACCGGACGGCGTTCAAAACACCTATTGGGACTACCCCGTTCAATCTTCTCTACGGGAAGTCATGCCACTTACCATGTGGGCCGTGAAGCTCCTAAACTTTGATCTCAAGACGGCACAAGAGAGGCGTTTGATCCAACTCCAAGAGCTTGACGAGATTAGGCTTGATGCCTATGAGAGCTCAAAGATCTACAAAGAAAGGACCAAGGCCTTTCACGACAAGAAGATTATGCGTAAGGACATTTTTCTTACTTGAGCACTCATTCCCAAGGTAATTAACTCATGCTTTCTTTGACATGATGAGCTTGTTCTTAAGTAGAAATTTTGTGATTTCGTTTGGGAAATGCATTCACTTGTGCTTACACCTTGGGACTAGGCTAGAAAATAGTTGGGTTTGGTGGATCTTGTGCTGATTTGTGCTCCATTAGAGAAATTTGGAGAATTTGAGATTTTGTGCTAGTTTGAGATTAAAGGTTGAACCTTTGAGAAATTGATTAAATTTTGGAAACAATCCAACCCACCTAGAGAACTTTTGCCTCTTTAATTAGAATTTTGCAATTTTAATTAGAGGATTTGGGATTGAGATTTCAAAATTTTTATCATCTTGAATGCCGTTGCTTGAAATTTGAGAAAATACTTTATCTTTGCTTCTTGAAACTCATGTGGATTTTGAGAAAATTGTAGGAACCATGGCTAGAGAAAAGGCTACACCAACGTAAACTAAGGCCAAGGTTCAACCAAAGAACAAAGAAGGCGCTGTCGCACGAGTTTCCCAAGCCAAAGGCAAGGCTATGGCTAAAGTCTCCAAAGCCGCGGGGAAGGGCAAGACAACAAGCTCAAAGACTAGTGGGAAAGAACTTGCTCTAGTAACAAGCTCACAAGCCAACGAGAAAGGCAAGGGTATAGTTCATGAGGAAGAAGAAAGCTCGGATGAGGGAGAGAAAGAAAGAGAGCCAACCGTGGATGAGTACTATGAGAAAATCTCCGGAATGAAGTTCGAACAAGGGCAATTCGTGGATTCGGTAGTATTGGAGAAGATGGGCATTTATGACGACGTGGCAATGGTGTTCAAAAATATGGGACTCGAGAAGTTCATGAGGATGAAGGATGAAGCCCACAAAGTCCTAACTTGCAAGTTCGTAGCAACCCTAAGAGCAAGGTTCTATGGTTTGGGACATAAGAAGGCGGATGCAAAGACCGGGTTCGGAATCCTCGAGTTCGATATTGACCAAAACACGTACCGGGTATCTTTCCATGAGCTTTGTGAGATCTTTGGGTTCAAGGAAGAAGGCACCTACGGAGAGCAATACTTCCACTATCCCAAGGGTGAGCTTTCACGCCTTTGGGAGACAATCGCTTTCGAAGACTATGAACCCGACACCTCCAAAAACGCAAGCATCCAAAACCGGCTCTTCGGTATGTACACAAGGCATTGGCCCACATGTTCTACGCCAAAGTGGAGTTTGGCACGGTTGCAAGTGAGGAGGTGGAATTGATAGGTCTCGGGTTAAAACCTCTCCTCACAACTCTCCGCGATGGGAAAGAATTCAAAGGCAACGAGAAGACCCCTTGTCTCGCCACTCTTTTGGTGAGACATTTGCTCCTTTACAAAAGTTGGGCTTGGGACACTACGGCACAAAGAGCCGCATTGAGCATCGGGTGGTTCATAACGCCAATTCTCAAAGCAAAATGGCTGAAGTTGTCGGTTAACCAAATGGAGTATAAGCTTTTGGATGAATCTTACCTTGCACGGACACAATTCTTCAAGGGGAAGATGGAGGGCAAATTTGCCTACAACCTTAAGCTAAATCAAAAGATTCAAGCGCAAGTCTTATTGCCCAATACCGCCCTCACCAACCTCAAGGAGCCAAGAAATATCTTTTTCTATCTAACCAAGGAGAATCTCTACAACCGGACCGTCGACACACCTATTGACGCTTTCCGCAAGCGCAAAGCCGCGACGAAAGACAACCCCGAAGAGCCCCTTGGTTCCGAAAATGAAGCGGCCAATGAGTCACCTCCCGAGTCCGTTTATGGTTGTGAACGCTATTACTTCGATCCATTTGATGGTGTCATGCCTACCATTGCCACACGCCAAGCTCACCACCAAACGAGACTCCTCCAACGTTGGTGCAAATGGCAAGATCAAAGCATGAAAAAGATGGCAAAGGCGATAAAGGGGTTGAGGAAGACGGTGAAGACCATGGGTCAAACAATCAAGGTGCTCAAAGGGAAGGGTGAGGGTAGCACATCTAGAGCCCGAGAAGAAGAGGGCGGTGACTTGGACCTAAGCCACTCATTGCTTGGAGGAGAAACGGTGGTACACGAAGGGACAATCCACTCCTTGCCACGTGGAGAGAAAGCAGCAAAGAGGAAAGCCATGAGATCCCCTTCTCCATGTTCTAGTAACCCGTCACTCTCCGTGGGGTATTCATCCCCATCTCAAAGTTTATAAGTACATTCCAAAACACCTTGTAAATAGTTTTTAATTTTTCTTGAGTCTTGCATTGTATAGTTGTTTTCGTCTTTTGTTTTTGGTTCTTCCCTTGAATTTATTTCACACCGGGACGGTGCGATTTAAGTTTGGGGGAAGGACCGGTATCTAATCATGTTTTTTGTGATCTTATTTTGATTTTTGCATATTGAGTCTCATGCATTCATGCATTCATATAAGGCATAGAAAAACACAAAAAATCAAAAAAATTTGAAAAAATTCAACACAAAAGGAAAGCATGTAACTTGAATTCCATCAAACCCCATCTAAGTGATAACTCTAATTTTGACTTGCAAATATCGTGTTTATGCATTTTTGAGTGGATTCGTGGATCACTATATACATACTTGGATAATCTTTTCCTTTTTCACCACTCTTGTTTATCCAAGTAGCCATATCCCATCATTGGAATGGTCTCCCTTACCTTGACCTTAACCTTCTTTCTAGCCATTGATATTCGTGTGTGATTGGTGAGGCCTTTCTTCAAGCAAACTTGGCACAAAGTGTTAGGTTTAGGGCGACAAGGAGGAATTCTCATGTAGATTTAGCTCCATCATCACAGAGTTAATCTAGGAGTAGGCTAGCTAGGTTGGTAGCTCTTGGTTTGACATTGGGAACGGCTTAGAAACTTGGTGAATGGATTTGCTTAGAATGATATGGTGGAATGGAAAGAATAAATAGGGAGAAAGAAAGAGGGGATTGGAACTAATAGATTGGTTGGTGCAAAAATCGTAAAGATAGCTCTAAGTATAAGATTAGCCTCAAAATTCCAAAGAAAAGGAGAGAAGCCAAAAAGGCAAAAGCATCAAGGAAGTGCAAGAGGCGTGAACAAGAATGAAGAAAAAGGAGAGCTAAGGTTACAACAAAGGAAGCACCAAATGATACACTCACAGTTTAACCCTATAAGTAACTACTGCAAGAGCACAGCTAAGAAGTAGTATTGTAGGGATCGAATCCACAGAGACCAAATGAAACACTACGAGAATACATAAAGAAAGTAAAGCTAAGACTAATGACAGTTGTTAATGGTTTTGTATCTTCTAAAGCTAAGAATGACAAATTAAAGGATGTAAAGTCAATAAGGAAAAACGCTAGGTCTTCTGGTAATTCGCAGGAAATCAAGACTCACTAAACAGATTGTCGAACAAGGAGTGAATTAAGAACCGTTCTCGAACTCAAACATGAAAGTCTAGCTAGCCCACTGTCGTGGCACTAACTACTATGCCAATCAACCTAAGAATCTAAACTGTCGTTTGACCTTAAAATTCTAGGCACGCATTAAAGTTCATGTTTGATAAGTTCACAAATCGCCTTAGCATAAGCTTTCGTTGGCTAAGGACAATTTGCTCATCTAAGTTCTGTCAGGAAATCTAAAACACTTTTGATAAATATATTAATCCTAAGATCATAAACTATGTGATCAATATAGTCTAAGCCTTAAACTCAACAATAGATGAAGAACTTTATGTGATTCCCTATTCTAACAGATCCGTTTCAGTGATTCATGAAAATCCTTTGAAACCCTAAAAACCTAACAGGGAGATTACTCAGACATGGAAGCGAATAAAACACATAAAGATGAAAAGAACTTTATAATCCAATAAGAATAAAATCCAAAAGGGTTCATAAATCTTCTCCGGTATGTGAGTTAGAGATTCGTCTCCCCAAATCTTACAAGTGCCAAAAACCAGAAGTTCTAAAATAAAGTGTAGAAAAAAGCGGTCTCCAGCGGTGCCGTCAAAGTGGCTAAAAATATGTATATATGGGTCTAGGTCGAATTATGTCAAAATATGGAGTTTCCAGAGCAAAATAGGAAAAACAGAAATTTCCTTTTTCTTCTCGTCGGCCTGCATCGACCGATGCACTCCTTGCATCGGTCGATGGTCAATTCTCTGGACCACTTGCATCGATCGATGCACTCATTGCATCGATCGATTGCCGATTCTCTGGTCTGTTGCATCGATCAATGCACTCCTTGCATCGACCGATGGAGAAATCTCTGGTGGTGTTGCATCGACCGATTTGGCTCATTCCGTCCCGGTGTGAAAATAAATTAGGAAGAAGGTAAAACATACTCAATAAAAATAAAAGGAAATAAAGAGAAATAAAAGAAACGTACCGGTGGGTTGCCTCCCACCAAACGCTTGTTTTAAGTCACTAGCTTGACTTTGGAGCCCTTTAGGCTAGAGGTGGATCACTGAGAGGACACTACAAGAAAACAGCGTTTTGGCGACTGCAGAAGTAGTTTTACCTTCAGAAGTAGTTTTACCCAATAGTCGGCAAAATGTCAATTACGACTAATTAGCGACTAAAACATGTAGTCGGAAATCTTTAGTCGGTAAACTATATAGTCGTAAAAATAGTCGTAAAATGGCGACTACTTTACGACTACAACACATGAACAGTGTGTAGACGGTCAATCGTCGTAAAGTAGTCGCAATATTGTGCGACCAATCGGCGACTATATTTGCGACTATTGAACGACTACAGAATGGGTCAAGATACAGTCTGATAGTTTTAGTCACTAAATAGTCGTAAAATTTGGTTACTATTTACCGACTATTCTATGACTAATGTACCGACTATTTGGCGACTAACAATAACATCAAGCTTCGATGATTTAAATATTTTGCGACTACTTAGCTATTATTCTGCGACTATTTGGCGACTACCAGGCGACTATTTAGTGACTATATTTGTTGTCAAAATTAGAATATGGTATGATCGATTGGTGTTTGGTTTGTTTCTCAAATGTAAACCTGTTTTGATACAAACTTAAACTTAAAGTTACAAAACATAAAGATACAAAATAACATTTGATTATGCCATATATGTATTCAAACTCCAATACAAATGCTAAAACATAAACAAAATCAACAAGTTCACAAAACAGGTTCATGATTTCACAAAACAGGTTCATGATTTCACAAAACAGAGATTAGTAAGCTAAGCTATTGTACTTGGATCTGGTTGATTGGTTGATGGAAGCAGATTGGTTTCGGTTGTTGTTGGAGTTGAATGAAAAGCCAAGAAGTCTAGAAACCGCGGATCAGTTTGGCGCAGGTACATTTCCACCAAGGAGAAGTGCTCGAGCTTGTCCTTTTGCTCAGCTGCAGCTTGGGAGTGCTCTGCTTCACGGGCAGAAACCTCACCATCACGCCGTTCATTGTAAACAACCTGCTCTTCGATTTTCTTCTGAGCTTCTTTCAGTTGTTCTTGCAGTGCAACAAACGATGAAGAGTCTCTTGGTTGCTTGCGCTTGCCATTGAGAAGACTCTCCTTCAGGCTTCCAACTCCATAAGGAGTTCCTCTTGAATCCATGTCTGTGGACTGTGAAAAGTATGAGAAAAAACCAGAATTCAAGATTGTCAATATCAAAACCAGAATATAAGACTAACTGTGGAATGTGAAATGTGTATATTCATTGTTGTATTACCTATAGAAAGATACTCGTATATTCATCTGTTGTTAGCTCTCGAAGTCGTGAAGCACCGTCCAAAACTTTTGAAGTCTCTGTCTGGAGCTCAGTCAACTTCTCTTGCACCTTCTTCATATGTTTGAACGATTTTCTCCGCCTTCCTATCGACATAAGTACCATCTGGCTTTGTATGAGTCTTAATGAAAACCTCACCAAGACTAACCGGTCTTCCCAATTCCTCTTCCTGCAATGTAACAAAATAAACAAAGGATTATGACATAATTTAAAGTTGTTAAGGTGTAAGAAAATGAAAAAAGATAGTAACCATTTCTTGTTGGATTTGTTGATACGACTTTGGCCCTGATAAATGGATGTGAGGACCGAGACCTTCACGGTCAGACATACGAGCATTAGAATAGGTGAGACTCCTTAGCTTTGCATCATCAGTGTCCCAGTAGTCGGTCATCGTTTTCCAGACAGTGTCGCAGATCCAATTAGGTCGCTCTCGACTAGTCCTCACACTACTAACCATGTCTTTCATCCGGCGTTGACAGATCTCATCGAAATACCCTTTAACTGTCCCTGTTATCAAGAGATCCCAGGTGTGGGTTTTCTACAATACAAAGACAATAGAATGATGTTAGTGAAAACAGAACAAGAGTGAAAACATCACAAGCAAACCAATATAGGACAGAAAGTAAACATCATAAGCAAACTTTACCACGAACTCCAGAAAGTAAACATCACAAGTAAGTAAACAGAACCAATATAGGACATAAAGTAAACAGAACAAAAAGTAAACATCACAAGCAAACCAATATAGGACAGAAAGTAAACATAATAGAAACATCACAAGCAAACATCACAAGAAAACTTTACCGCGAACTCCATGAAGTATCTTTCTTGTCTGTCCCGAGGCACACATGTTCAGCTATAGTAGGGACCATCGAATTTGTTTGTAAACACTTTGGTAATTGCCCGAACCAGTTTAGATCCTTTGTCGCGAGTAAACCTGCAAACAAACATGAAACCAGAAGCATTAACCATCAGAGACCTAAGATTAAACACATGAAACCAGAAGCATTAACCATCAGAGACCTTAGACATCAAACTGATTTTAAGATTAACCATCAGAGACCTAAGACTAATCAAAACACATGAAACCAGAAGCGTCCTAACTAATCAAAACACATGAAACCACTGCAAACAGTACATTACATTACATTAAATGTGTCTACACTTAGAAATCAAACTGACCCTAAGCTTAACCATCAGAGACCTAAGTAGTACATTACATTAACTTGGACACACAGACACACTCGGACACACAAACACAGACACATTCAGACACACAGACACACATACACACATAGACACAGACACACAGACACAGAACCATCGTATTCTAGTTTCAAATCTACGCAATCTCTTTACAATCAAACAATCAAACAATCAATGGGCACAAAACCATCGTCTACTTAACACCAAAAATTGGATTCCAGTAATGTTCAAATGCGATAAAAAGATGGATTTCATACCATTTCGAGTTTGGCGTCGGTGTGGGAGAGAGGACGGTGGTAAACTGATGCCGTTATGGCACCATAAGCAGAGCATTCAGTGCCCGCACCGTGTCCTCCTGGAGATTAGGCAACACTGGAGATTCGTCTTCGAAGTTGTGGCCTTGAGAAGATGGATGACTCTGAGCCTGAAGTGGTGACGCAGGAGCGTCCTCCATTGGAGCCGAATGAGGCGCAAGACGTTCTTCTCCACTGTGTTGAAGGCCGGAGTTCTAGAAAAGTTGTTGTGGCGGTGGAAAGCTCCGGACATTTGGTGCTGACGTTGACGGTTGATTGTTGACGGCGACTTGAGGTGGAGTTGGAGTAACTTGGGTCGCCAGCGTGAAGTTGTACTGCGGCGGAAGGGGTTTCGGTGTTCGTGACGTAGACGCCGAGGGAATGGACTCTACGCGTCTCTGAGAAACATTGGGAGGGTTTCTCCTCCTCTGTTTTCCACCGTTCTTCCCTACTGGCATCGTGGGCTCTTCTCTAAGAGATTTGCCATATAGATTGGGGAAATTAGGGTTTGGAAGAGGAATCGAAGAAGAGGAAAAGAACGAGAAGAGATTAGGGTTTCGAAGAGGGATTCGAAGAATCGAAGATGATGAATCGAAGGAGAAGAGATTCGAAGAAGAAATCAAAGGAGAAGAGATGAAAAAATCGAAGGAGAAGAGAATCGATGAGCAAAGGGAAAGAGGAGTCGAAGAAGATGAGTGAAGGGGAATGGGTTTTTTGATCTAAGGACTTAGGGGAAATTAGGGTAATTGTGTTTTTTGCGCATTGGGAAGGTCGACTTAATAATTATTTTGTGTCACGATAACCAATTATACACTCTGGCCTACTGGTAATACCCCACACTTTGCTCAAACCCCCCCGGTTTCGAGTCCGAGTAAGGACTCAATTTTTTTTTTTTTTAATCTTTTCTGGTTGACTTAAAATTTTGTTTGTGTGATAAATACCAATTAATGACCCTGGCCTACTGGTAATTCTCTCACTCTTGATTCAATCCCCCCATGATTCAAATCCTTGTGAAGACAAGTTTTTTTTTATTCAAAATGACAGATAATGTAAAAAACAAATTACACCGAAATTGTCACATAAGTAACATAGTTAATTAGTAGGGTTCTTCGTCATCTGATTCTTCATCAGAAGACGACAAATTGCACTGAAATTCGTCTTCTGGTTCTGCATATCTGACATCGTAATCGAGGTTATTGGGTCTCCTTGTACGAAATTGTCGAGTACGAGATCTTCAATTGTTGTCATCAATACAACATCATCATTTTCTGTTTGCAAAAGAATCAGTTCTTTTTTTCCATATTCCCCTGAAATGTTTCCCCTCGGATTCACTTTTAGAACATTGAGCCACAACTGCTTCGGTTTCTTTGTATATGGGTACGGAATATAACAAACTTGATCCGCTTGCGAGGCTGTTTGCAATATCAACATGTATATTTAAGTTATACATATGTATATCGACATTAATAAAATGCTATATATAAATATATACATAAGTACGTACCTATAATAAATGGTTAATATTTATTGTATTTTCTCGATGAAAGAACGTCTACAACGCCACCATTGCTCCTCCGAGTGCCTCTACCGATAACAGGGTCATACCAATTACACTTAAAAAGTGTGATTTGCAAATTGACCATCTCCTCGTACTCGAGTTCTATGATATCAGTTAAGGTCCCGTAGAAATCAGCTGCATCGGATGCATCAGTGTAATTTTCACCTTTAACACAAACCCCATAGTTACATGTCTTTCGTCCAGCGCCGTGATTCTGCGTATGAAAAAAATAGCCTCTTGTAAAATACATTGGCCAGGTTTTGGCCTTATTCAAAGGTCCATGCACTATCTCTTGATCCCAAGTATGAAATGGATTCGTGGCGTTCCAGTTTGTAACCTGCATATATAAAAAAAATAGCGTAAATATATATAAGTATAAATATATGCATAGTTATGAATATTTTTGAGACATACATATTCTTTCACCCATAAATGATATTCATCAGCTCTTTTCGCGGCGAGTTCTTTTTCGGAAAGTTCTGGATATTTTGCAGAAATAAATTCCTCGAACATACTACACAAGACCAACACAAATATGAGAAATTAAACAAAGATAATATATATATTAAAACGCAAACTGGGAGCGATGCCAACTTATATACCTCTCAATTGGCTGAAAATAGTCACAATTTCGTAAAACATATGCATGTGCGCATTGATAGTCTCTCTCTGAGAGCCATATTTCATGCATTTCTCCACTTGGACGGCCTACTTGAGTAAATATAGAAGGTACTCCAGGGACATGATATACGGGGATTTCACCTTCATCGAATCTTGTTCACCTGACATTAAAATACATAGCATGTGTATACAAATTAAATGGCAAAGTGGACATGATGTGATTGATTTTAGCATTTACCTTGATTTCGTTTGTATATTCGCGGCAAAGTATTGCTCGGAGAAATAAACAATCTCGTCATTGATATATGATTCAACAATCGATCCTGCCGCATATATTTTGTTCTTTACTTTCCCTTTCAACTTTTTGAAAAACCTTTCAAAAGGATACATCCACCTATACTGGACAGGGCCTCCTAATTCAACTTCATAGGGGAGATGTATAGGCAGGTGCTCCATCACATCGAAAAATGAAGGTGGAAAGATCTTTTCTAAATTGCATAGCATTAAAACTATGTTCTGTTTTAGAATTTGAACGCGACTTGTATGCAAAGTTCTCGAACATAAGTCCCGGAAAAATGCGCTAACCCCTACAATATACGTGAAAATTGCATGAGATTACTATATAAATTACTATAATCATATTTAAAGAAATAGTGGTAATTAGTACCCGATAACGCAAGGTGGACATTCCAGTCTAGGAGATCTGCAAAGATAAATGGAAGTAACCGCTCCATAAAAACATGGCAGTCATGACTCTTCATGCCTAAAAACTTTTGGTTGTTCATATCAGCACAAGTAGCTAAGTCTGACGAATAACCATCTGGGAACTTAACCGCATGTTTCACACATTCCAGTAAACTTTTTTTGGCTTCATCTGTCAATGTGAAGGATGGGAAAGGAGCTTTACCCTCACTATCAATACGTAAGTGTGGCCGAGAACAAAATCGTTCTATATCCAATCTTGACATGATGTTGTCTTTCGATTTACCCTTCACACTCATAAGAGTATTCATGATGTTGTCAAAAAACTTCTTCTCTATATGCATCACATCAAGAAAATGATGGAGATTGAGGTCCCTCCAGTACGGCAGCTCCCAAAATATGCTTTCCTTGTGCCAGTTATGTTGACGGAATTTGCTTTTTGTTTCTACATGAAGTCTCCAAGAAGACAATTTTTAGGCAGATTTTGCTGAGTGTCAGTTTGTGTGTCTTGACCAACGAGTTCAGCTTCTTCCTCATCAATTTCCACTTTCTTTGTGATGAAGACATGTGGTTTTCCTTCTGCACTAAAGCTTAGAGCTCAAAGTAGCTTGTTGCTCTGCTTTTGCTCTTCAGACTCAAATGCACGCTTTCTTCTGTTTTTCCTTGGAAGTTGACAACTCGCTCCATAGCTAAATCAGCTTGGTCTGCTTGTGTCTCCAGCTAATAGACACGTGTAGAGAGGTCTGTCAGGTTGGAGTTAGATGACTCAATTTCCAGTTCAAAGTGGTTGCTCATGCAATCCTAGATGTAGTCTAAGTTTCGGATATCTCTCCAATCCTGGACGATATCATGTTTCTGTTTGAACTGCTCTTGTGCAATTGATTTCAACCGTTGAACCATAGTCTCTTTGTCTCTAAGATATTGTGCTTCTATCTCCTTCACATGAAAAGAGATGGCTTCGAGTTTCTTACTAAGATCATCATTGAGAGCATCCATCTTAGCATGGATAGTTGTTGCGCTCATCACTTGCTAATCTAGAAACTGATGCATCATGCGCTCAAGTCTATCCTCTTGTCTTTGTTGGTGTAGGGGACGTACTTGGTTTTGAGAATTTGGTGAGGGAGACATGGCTGAACTCGCTCTTGGTTGTGCCTAGAAGGAGCACGATTCATTCTCTAGGAGTTAGGTTAAGCAGGCCTAAAAGGAAGACAAATCGGGGCCGGTTTCCGATTTTCTATGTAGTTTGAAGATGGGCAATCAAAGTAGCCATGTTCAAGGGCGTGATCATGCTCCATAAGTTGAAGCTACAATAAGCTCTTTAAAGGTTCCAGGAAGACCATTGATGGTAGAGTCCTCCATCTCAGCTATATCCTGAAACTACATTAAAACAAAACTGAAAAACAGTAAACAAATAGTCCTATACTAGGATCTAGTCTTAAATATGTAGGCAAAGTTATCAATCCCCTGCAATGGCACCAAAAATTTGATGTGCTCAAGTTTTAAATTTATCAATCCTACAAAACTGCAAGTGCGCAGTGGTGCGTTATAGTACTTAGGGGTCGATCCACAGAAGATTGAGTATCTGCACTACAAAACGTTAGATAAAAAACAAGCTAGGACCAAAGAGAATTTCGTGATGGCGAGTATGGAGGACAAAAACCAGTAAGTAAACAAGGTAAAAATGTGTATAGAAAGGCAATAAAACAAATAATGGGCAGCAGGGAATTCGCAGGAGTTCATGGATCATTCATCTAAGGAATCTAGCAATACGTAACCAATTAGGAAAGTTCTTGAACTCGAATCTCTAAGGAATAATTGATCTACTCTCGCAGCACCAATTACCTATGTCTACCAACCTAACAACTCAACTCTCGCAAGTGGTTAAGAGATTAAACATGCAATAAGAGTAGGTTCAATAAGTTCACAAAGTCTTATAACTCAACTTTCACAAGTTATAATTCGATGCTCATTTAATGCTAGTTCAAGCTGATTGATTCATCACTTTCATGGCTCTATCCTCTTTAGATCAGTAGCTAGGTCACGAATCTAAACACAAGCAATAAGCATAAATTTAGATGAAGAACTTCCTAACATAAACTATCCTAGATCCAGCCACATAAACTATCAATCCATGAGATCCCCTTTAAAAGAACCCTTAAACCCAACTAATAAACTACCATTGCATGATGAAAGAAGACATAATAAAGGCTGTAAAGACGTGCATAATCAGAAATCAAACAAAAGAATCAAAATGGTTAAGAGATTTTTACTTGGAAGTACAAGAAGAAGAGATCTTCTCCCTAAACAATGAAAAGCTAAAGTGAGCCAAGCCAAAAAAAAAAAACAACTGGGGGAGTGCGATCGTGAGCTACAGTAAAAGGTGATTCTGAGTGCGATCGTGAGCTACAGTAAAGAGAGATTTGTTTTCCGCCTAATATCAGGCAAAGGCGACATGTCGGCGCTGGATCAAAAGGTTCCTCCGTCAGGGGAGGAAACGAAGTCGAGGGTAGTGATCCAGGAGTCATCCGAAGAGAGCTTACCCGATTTGAATCACAAGGAAAAGCTAGTGACTCAGGGATAGGCGGTTCGTCCATCGGAAGATGAATCAAAGTTGAAGGAGGGGGCTGGTGATGCACCAGAAATATAACTAAAACAAATTCAGAGCTCGGAGAAGAAGTCAACCATGGTTTTCTCAACAAAGAAAGTCGGAGAACAGGGGATGCCTCAGATCTTGGAACAGAGGGTGAATGGAGCTTCGGCGATCGGATGAGAGGAGTTGTTGACGAGCCCTAAAGCAATGGCGACTAAAGGTCAGTCGGAAGTAAGTGTGGAGAACAAATCATTGTCGTCGCAGACGACTCTGGCCACGCAAGGTCAACAAAAAAACCTCTTTGGTCTGCGATTGTTCAAAACAAAGGGGGGCCTCTCGAAGCATGATCTCGATATCTATTTGATAGAGGGCTCTAAAACAGTCACAATTCCAGATGATATCATTGAGGGTTTGGCTCCATTGTGGGAAGAGATCCTCATCGGAAATTTTTTGTCAACAGCCCCACATGTTGCAAAAGTACATGTGATAGTGAATAAAAACCTGAAAGTCGATGTCTATGTAGTTAACCAAACTACGATGAAGTTCAGAATCAAAGATCGCTCTGCTCGAAATCGTGTTCTACGGCGAGGAATGTGGAACATAGCAGATATTCCGTTGGTAGTCTCAAAGTGGTCTCTGGTGCTGGAAGACGCCCAACCATAAATAAAAACGACGCTGATGTGGATAGTGATGAAAAACGTTCCACACAAGATGTTCCATGAGAAAGGGTTAAGTTTTCTTGCAAGTGCAGTTGGTGTGCCAAAGAGATTACATCCTGATACATAAATCTGTAAAAGCTTTGATGAAGCGAAGATTTTCGTTGAAGCAGACTTGTCAAAGGAGCTGCCCAAGCAATATAGATTCAAATCAGACTTGGGTATTGATTATGTGGTGGAGTTTAAATATCCATGGCTTCCGCCTAAGTGTACTTCATGCACAAAATGGGGTCATCTCGCAGATTCATGTATGACAAACATGGGTTAAAAAACAATTCTGAGGAGGCCTGTAGTAGGAAAAGAAGTATCAGCAGAGAAGGGGGGTACAACACCATCTGAAATTGTTGATACAGAAAAGGAGAAACAAGTCCAAACTCAATCGAAGGGTGAAACAGATAATCAAGAAAAAATTCATTCGCAGGAGGAAAAAGAGAAGGAGATCCTCACTAATCCAAAGCCAACAATGGAGTTAGAAAAACCATCAAATGATATTGAAATTAAAGGGGGAAAATCTGAGGTGGAGGAAGGTGAATGGCACTCAGTATCTCCATCAAAAGTGGGTCGACACTGCGAATCTGCGGAAGGAGTTAAGCAAAACGTTTTGGTCTCTCCTTCACGGTACTCAATTCTGGCCCGGGGGGATGAAGATGATGATGTTCTGGGAGAAGAAGAAAATCATATACCACATGTCCAGATTGAGAAAGGGGTCCATGTGCAAGAAAATGATGATTGTTCACAACAGAACCCGATCATAAAAACGAGGAAGACTAATAAGCAAGAAGATGCAAGGACTCGTCCACCGTTTCCTCGAGCTTCGAAATCCACAACTCGAAACTTGGAAATCTCAACCACTCAAAATGCTAGGGAGAAAACTCTTGGCAATTTGAGTAGACGGGCTCCAAGAAAGACAAATTAAATATGTCGGGTTTCTTTTGGAATGCCCGGAGCTTAAACAAATCAACAAAACATTCCATAATAAGGACTTGGGTTCAGAGTAAGGATTTTCAATTTGGAGCTTTACTGGAGACAAGGGTAAAGGAAGGAAAGGCAAGTAAAATTGCCTCTTCAATCGTCAAAGATTGGTCGGTAATTACAAATTACCAATTCAATCGTTTGGGTCGTATTTGGGTTGTTTGGACTCCAAGAGTATGACTAAGTCTATTTTTCAAGAGCGGTCAGATGATCACATGTTCTGTGAAGTTAGAAGATAGAGACGACGAGTTCTTTTGCTCATTTATCTATGCTTCAAATTATGCAGAAGAGCGTCGAGAACTATGGAGTGATATCCGGGTTCACCATAATTCTCCTATCATTCGAAATAAGCCTTGGATATGTTTTGGATATTACAATGAGATTCTAGATGTTAAGGAGCACTCAGGTTTTGTGAACTCGCCTTTTATCTCTCCGGGGATGCGAGATTTTCAAGACGTGGTGAGAAGTTGCTCTATGGAGGATTTGGCTGTTCAAGGACCATTGTTTACTTGGTGTAACAAAAGGGAGGGAGATCTGATTACAAAGAAGCTAGATCGAGTTCTCATGAACACTAAATGGCAGCAAGTGTTTCCTCAGTCGTATAGTATTTTCGAAGCAGGAGGGTGTTCAGATCACTTACGTTGTCGAATCCACTTAGCTGCGGAAAAGATAAAGGCGGAGAAACCTTATAAGTTTGTGAATGCCGTTGCAGATTTGGAGGAATTTAAGCTGATGGTAGAGGATTTTTGGAGTACAACTCAAGGAATTTTTCTACCTACCTCATCTATGTTTCGATTCACTAAGAAGCTCAAGGCTCTTAAGCCTTTGATTCGCGAGCTGGCAAGGAAAAAGATGGGCAATCTAACAAAGAAATCAATGGAGGTTTTTGAAACATTATGTGAGAAGCAAGAGACAAACATCATTACTCCATCACCAGAGAATATGGAAGACGAAAATGTGGCTTACAAACGTTGGGATTCTATTTCAAGGCTAGAAGAAAAATTCCTCACGCAGAGGTCAAAGGTTCATTGGCTGAAAATTGGAAACAGAAACAATAAGACTTACCACGAGGCTGTGGCAGCTCGTGAGGCGATGAACACAATAAGAGAGATCCAACGAAGGGATGGAGTTATGGTTTCTGAAGCTGGCGAGATAAAGGAAGAAGCTGAAAGTTTCTTTCGGGATTTTCTTCAACATGAACCAATGGACTACGAAGGAATCTCGAAGGAAGAATTGGAAGAACTCGTTCCGTTCAGATGCTCTGAGCAGGATCGATGTCACCTCATATCCGAAGTAACAACTGAGGAGATAAAAGGTATTGTGTTTTCTATGCCTAATAATAAGTCTTCAGGTCCGGATGGTTTCAATGCAGACTTTTACAAAGCTACTTGGGCGATTATTGGAGAGGAATTTGTCATTGCTGTGAAGTCATTTTTCGTGAAGGATTTTCTACCAAAAGGTGTAAACTCGACAATCCTTGCTCTGATCCCAAAGAAGACTTCTGCGATTGGGATGAAAGACTTCCGCCCCATCTCCTGTTGTAATGTATTTTACAAAGTCATCTCGAAGATCATGTCAAACAGGATGAAGGGAATTCTTCCAAAGCTAATTTCTCTGAACCAATCCGCGTTCATAAAAGATAGGATACTCATCGAGAATCTGCTTCTTGCCACTAAACTTGTGAAGGACTACCACAAGGACTCAGTCTCTTCTCGATCTGCAATCAAAATAGACATCTCCAATGCTTTCGATTATGTTCAATGGTCTTTCTGCTTAATACTTTGAAGGCAATGAATTTCCCCGAGAGATTTGTTCATTGGATATTCTTATGCATTTCGACGGCATCATTCTCGGTGCAAGTAAACGGGGAACTCGCGGGTTTTTCAGAAGTAAAAGAGGTTTGCGGCAAGGATGTGTTTTATCACCATACCTATTTGTCATCACCATGAATGTTCTATCAAAACTGCTTGACAAAGCTGCAACATCAAGACATTTGGGATACCACCCAAAGTGCAAAAACATTGGTCTTACACACCTTAGTTTTGCAGATGACATAATGGTTTTAACAGATGGAACAGTGAGATCGGTGGAAGGAATAGTCAAGGTTTTTAAAGTATTTGCAAAAATCTTGGGACTAAGAATCAGCATGGAGAAATCAACGATATATTATGCTGGTTCCTCAAGCAACGTAAGAGAAGAAGTGAATCACCGGTTTCCCTTTGACCCGGGTGTGTTACCGGTTCGATACTTGGGTTTGCCGCTAGTGACAAAGCAGCTAAGAGCAAATGACTACTTGCCCCTTTTGGAAAAGATTCGAAACAGAATAACTTCTTGGACAACTCGAGCTCTATCTCTCGCAGGAAGGTTGCAACTCATCAAATCAATTCTTCACAGCATTACAAATTTTTGGTTATCGGCTTTTCGTCTTCCTCGAGACTGCATTAGAGAGATCGATAAACTATGCTCATCTTTCCTTTGGTATGGTCCTGATTTAATGTCTAACAAAGCAAAAATTGCTTGGGAGGACATTTGTAAACCGAAGCAGGAAGGAGGCCTTGGACTTCAACCTCTAAAAGAGGTAAATAATGTTTGTTGTCTTAAGATGATTTGGCGGATTGTATCCTCTCATTCTTCTATATGGGTTAAGTGGATACAAACCTATTTGATTGGGAAAGAGTCATTATGGTCAATTAAAGAAAAAACAAGTGTGGGGTCTTGGATGTGAAGGAAAATCCTAAAATTTTGAGATCTGGCAAAGGATTTTACTAAGGTGGACATTCGAAATGGAGAGATGACATCCTTCTGGTTCGATGTTTGGTCGAGAAAAGGGAGGCTGATTGACTTGACAGGCTCAAGAGGAACAATTGATATGGGTATCCCAATTCATGCTTCGATATCGACCCTAAGGTCCCGTAGAAGACGTCGCCATCGAACGGAGGTGTTGAACGAAATTAAAATTATCCTCTCAGAGGCTCAAAATCGTTTACAACATGCGGTTCTTGATGTTCCACTTTGGAAAAACAAGGAAGATAAATTCAAACCATTATTCAATTCGAAGAACACATGGAACCTCATATGAGCAACCGAAAGTCCAACTCAGTGGTACAAAGGAGTATGGTTTCAGCATAACACTCCAAAATACTCGGTATGTACTTGGCTTGCAATTCTTAATCGTCTTTCTACAGGAGATCGAATGATGAAATGGACCTCGGGAATAAGTTCGACGTGCATCCTATGCAATAATCCCACGGAATCAAGAAACCATCTTTTATGAATGCGGATTCTACGGGGAAGTTTGGACGAAAGTCGCAAAAGGAATCCTTACAAACCGGTTCACACGGGATTGGAATACTCTAGTTCATCTCCTCATAGATAATCATCTAGATATAACTTGACAATTTCTGTTTCGATACAGTTTTCAAACAGTAATCCACAGCCTCTGGAGAGAGAGAAATGATCAACGACATGGAGAAAAACCATCAAACCCGTCTCGACTATACGCTTTCATCGATAAGCAGGTTCGTTGCAGGCTTAATTCAATTCGCGAATTGGGAGACATCAAGATGAAAGATCCTCTTCGAATATGGTTTGGCTCCCGAAGCTGAATTGGTTTTCGAATAACCATAATCTATTGTAATCTTTGTTGTAAAAACGTTTTTTTGGGCTTGAATTAATTTTACATTCAATTAAAAAAAAAAACAATGAAAAGCTAAAAGACTAAAGAAAAATATGTTTACTGTTGAGTATATCACCTTTCCTAAGGTATATCAAACATATTTGTTTGACAAAGGGTTTGTTTGACTTTCCTCCGTCGGACAAAACCATCCCACCAATCTTCTTCTCTTTTATGCAGAACGTTTTTAAAAGGAGCTCCCGGTTAATTTTTTTTGTTTTATTGTAACCATCTATCTTACCTTTATCATGGTTTGTATCTCAATTGTGTATACTAAATCCAATTCATTTTGCTAATAATTGCGGGTACTATGAAAAGTTTAAATTCGTTGGAAGTCGCCGAAAACTAGAATCTTTTGAAATTGAAATAAAAATAAAAATAAAGATTTTTCAAATTATTTATATGTTTTCTAATGAATTTTATAAAATTTGTTAGAAATTCGTCAGAATTATGAACTTTTACATTAAAGATTATATATTTTTTGAATAAAGTTTATATTTTCCGACGACTTTCCGACGTATTTTCAAAAATTTGACAGAAATTATATTTTTTATGAAAAAAAATAATACAACACACATAATACATAAATTTTGAATGAATTTTCCCAGAAAGTTTCTGATAAATTTCTGACAAACCAATTTGTCAGTAAATCCAACGATATTCCATAAACAATTTTGATAAAATTACCGACATACCCAAGTCAAATGCTGACAAATTTCTTTTCGTCGAGAAATCGCCGGAATTTTCCGATGAACAAAATTTTCAGAAAATCCGTCGATAGATGCTAAAAAGGTAGAAAATAATTTACTATTGGTGGTATTTGAAAGAAATATGAGAGAGGAGAAGTAAAAGCGGGGTAAACACAAGAGAGGAGAAAACTTTGAAGGTGTAAGAAACATGGTGATGAAAGTGTGCAAAGGAGATAGGGAACAAATAATGGGTCCCTTGTTTACATTTTTGCCGATTTGAAAGCATTCATTGTTGATGAGTCAACTTCACTGTCTCTTTTTTTATCCATCATGTAATTTTGTAATTTTAAACTCGTAATTTACAAGAAAAGTGGAATGCCGGCAAACATATCTCCAATAATCACTTCAGTAATTTACATCACTTTTTGATGATTTGCTGTTAATTACCATTGTCACACAAGTTATTTAGGAATAATAATGATACGTAGGGAAGTTATTACTTGATTTTCTAAGGGCATAATTTCCTGTTTTAGCTTTGATTTATGAAATTTCTAACATTTTATTGTATGTGAGTGTTGATATTTAAGTAAATGATATTTGTAAGTAGTTGCACACAATGAATGGTCGCATCTAATATCAATGAGATTTGATACAATTCCATCAACGTACGAGAATTCCATTATGGTATATGACAAAATAAAAATAAAAATTTATAATAGCAAGACCCAGTAAATTTGTGATTGATAAAATAAATAAATATGAATAATTTTCCACAAAATAATACTCTTATTCAAAAGATATTCAAAAATATCTTCCAAAAAAAGTGTAGAACTTTTTAATTTTTAAGTATAGAACCTTTGTTTCCTCGGCTAAGCAAAACAATTTGGAAAAAAAATTCCTTCTCAAAGATCGATCTAAGTAACACCTTGTTGAAATAACTCGAATATTTTGAGTACATAATTTTTTCTTTCAATTAATTTACGATTTCATTATTATTTTTAGGTCCTTCATACCCAATGACGAAAACCCACAAAATACTAACAACTCTATATCAGAGTTGTCTACTACATTTGTCCATAAAAGCCAGCTCAACTTTAATTTTTATCTTAACATTATAACCAAAATAAGCAATTGTTCAGAAAAAAAAACATTATAAACAAAAAAAAAACATTATTTTTTCAGGAATATATGTTTCTTCTCGGTTCAAATAATTACGACTAGTGCGATGAAATTTGAAAGTGTGGACGATAAAGAAATAGGTAGGGGTGAGCTTTTTAACCAAACCGAACCGAACCAACCGAACCAAACCGAACTCAAACCGACTAAAACCAAACCATATTCTATATATAACCCAATTGGTTGAAGTTTTTCTCAACTCAAACGGTTCGGTTTGGTTCGGTTTCAAACCGAACCAAATGGATAAACCAATGTGTTTTTTTGTTAATTAGTTAATTAATAATATTAAAAATATAAACACATATGGTGGCATAACACTTATACGTTTATCTAATTTATTTTATTTGAATTTTTTAGAGTTTCACCATCCATCTCAGAATAAGAATGATCTTCACACGTCTCGTTAAAAAAGCTTAGTTTTGCTAAGAATAGTTTTATATTAATGCTATAAGCCTATAAAAGCTCATATAAAAAATGAATAAACATTGGCTTGTATAATTAACTTATATTTAAGTTATTGACTTGTTGTATGTTCATTGGTATGGGAGAGACGAAACCATGAATTTTTTTATTTTTTTTTATTTTGATTAAGTGGGATAATTTCAGTTTGGATTTAGACTTGTAGAGAATGTTTTTTTATGGCTTCGTTTTGTTTTCGTTTCGTTAGGATTCTTGTTTTTACAAGTTGATTTTTTTTAAACCGAACTAAAACCAAACCAAATTACAACCGAACCAAACTAAACCAAACCGAACCAAACTTATTTCGGTTGAGTTTGGCTAGAGTTTATTCAACCCGAATCAACCGAACCAAACCAAACCCGAACCGAACCCAAAATTAGACCGAAATGCCCACCCTAGAAATAAGCTTTATTTATGGAAAAAAATATATTCTCAAATGTGTCTGGGTCGATTATCAGATTTTCTTTCTATTAAAAAAAAAAAAAAACAAGAAACGTTGAGGTTGGTTAAATGTTGCACAATGAGTGGTTCCCTGTGTTTGAATGGAAGAATGCACGAGTCTCATCATACGTTTGGCTTCGTCTTCTTTCTCTGTCTTTTTATTCCGACATTCTTTCAATATTATCAAGATCGCATTGAGTAAACAATACTTTCCCTTTTTCATCGATTTCACGTGTGGATCACTTCACATTCTCCACTACTTTTGTCTATCTGGCTCTTCGATACTACTTTTTTTTTTATGAACCGTGGGAGTTCAGAACCTTCGGCCCATATTCCTTTCCAGTACCTGGAATCAGTTTTTAGATATTTCAATTTTAAAAGAGAACACTCACCCAAAACACAAAGAAACCAACCCCGTTGTACTACTATTAGTCCACCACCTCTTTAGTCTCTTTGATACTCGCTAATCTCAAACTTTTGCATCAGTTACATTTTGAAGTAAGCTCTTAATCGAATCCTACTCGACTCAACATTTTTTATTCAACACGCTTTTAGTCTTACAATTAATTCTTATGATGCAATGCAGCGTCAAATTAGAATAATTAATTATTACCTGTTTATCAGTAGTTATTAATTTATTTTATATAATTTAATAGAAAATCTATTTTAATTAGGAAGAAAAAAGTTTTGGTTGATATAATTTCATTTAAATTGTGGTATTTCATTATTAAACCGTATCAGCGTAAAATTATATATTTTCGTAAGATTTGTTAAATCTGAAAATCAAGTGTTTGAAATTAGATATAACATAAACACATACATTGTAACATCCCAATTTTGGCCTAACAATAAAAAACCCAACAAGGAAAAGCCCAGCAGAAAAACCCTAGTTTAATTCCCTATATAAGTGAGTCTTTAGAAGAATGAGAAGCTATTTTGCCATTGAGAACCCTAGCCGTGATCGATGACCAGAGCTACCAGCCGCGAAGCCACGCCGCCGCCGCCAGCCACCGCCGCCGTGAAGAGGAGCCGCAGTGAAGAGGAGCCGCCGCGAGGTTGCACCAAGCCGTCGTTAGTTCAGATCTCTAAGGTGAAGATTAGATCTATGCTTTTCTCTATGTTCTCTTGTCTTCTTCTGGTGTATTGATTCTAGGTATACTCAGGTATGCTAGGTGCTACGAAGTACGGGCACGATTTGTGTGATGCATATGTTAGATCTACATCTTATGAATGAATATGGATTAGGAGATCATTAGAGGAAGAACCAGCATGCTTGATTGATAATCATGTTGTGTGACTAGTACGTGTAAAGTAGCTAGATGGCGTGAATGCGCTACTAGGTGTTCCTCAGAAGGCGATGAGGACGCTTGTGGTACGAACTGTTTGATGGGGCTGGTGTGTGGAACCTACGGGGCATCAGTACTCACCGCCGGGAGTGTTGTGGCGGACCCTCATGGATAGTCTGCGTGACACATTTATGCAATGGAGCTACGGGCTGGAGATGAGATGAGATGAGATGAGATGAGATTAGATGAGATGTGATGAGATGAGATGAGATGTGATGAGATGAGATGGTACTCCTCTGTTTGTTAGTTGTGTGGGCGCTTCTAGAGCGTGATGTTTGATTACTTGTTTATGCTTATTCTTAATATGTTGGTTGAACATGAGTAGGTGTGGGGATGAGATTCTAGGTTTAGTTCTCGCTGAGTAATCCAACTTACTCATCCCTCTCTCTTCTTGTAGGTGAGTATGAAAATGGTGTTGATGATCTTGAGTATGAGGAACTGGATGAGTGATTCCAGTGTGGTGCGCGGTTTTGGGAAGGAAGAAGATTCCTTTTTGGTTTTATTTGGTTTTCCCGTTATTTTGATTTAAAGACAATTACTCATTATTGCTTCAGTTTATTTAAGATTTAAGTTGGGTTTTGTAAGATATTTATCTGGGAATTAATAAGAGAAGTATTATTCAGAAAGTGATTATCCGCGTAGCGAGTTATGGTTAGCCGACACGTCGTCTTTATGGAGATAGAGAGGCAGGGTCGAGTGTGGCATTGCCGATTCGTCTGGTCCCTTCGGGAAGACGGGATCGGGGCGTCACAAGTGGTATCAGAGCCAAGGTTTGAGTTGAGAGGATAATCTAGGTTAGTAGGATTGGGGAAAAGAGGATTTCAAATTTTTCGAAACGGGGATTTTTCAAAATTATAAAACCACCACCTAGATGAGCCTCCAGTTATTATTGTTTTAGTTTTGCCTGGAGATCAGTCTTTACGGGACCGAACTGACTCACTTGGTATCGTTTATGTACAAATGCCGCCAAAGAACGCCAGAAACAGGCAGACCAGATCCACAGCTCGTCATGAAGCTCAAGAAGAGCAGAATACCGCAATGACTGGAAACCGAGTTGGGGAGCCTGACCCAGTGCCAGCCGCAGCCCACACTGCTGTGCTGGAAGAGCTACGCCGTTACCAAGGAAGGTACGGTGATCTGAGGGACGAACCGAACCCGCAAGTGAATGTTCGAGAGCAACAGTTGCCGCTTTTACCGCTTGCGCGAGTTAATGTGCATGTATCGACTTACTAAGAGGCCATGAGACTTATGAAGGACATGGGGACAGATTCCTTTGGAGGGAAATCTGATCCGGTTTCTGCAGACAACTGGAAGAAGAGACTTGAGCGGAATTTTGAATCGATAAGGTGCCTTGAGGTGTACCGAAGGGAACTAGCTGTTCAGTACCTGAAGGACGAGGCGCTGCTTTGGTGGGAAGGTGTGGTGGAAAAAATCCGCGGGCGTTATGAGCTGACATGGGACGACTTCAAGGACGAGTTCTCCCGAGAGTATTTCCCACCAGAGGCTATGGACCAAATGAAAAGTGCTTTTGAGGATCTTTGTCAAAATAACCGTACTGTGAGGGAGTACAAGGAAGACTTCAACTGTTTGAGAAGGTTCACAAGGAAGCATTTCACCGAGGCTGATTTGATCCGTCAATTCATGAAGGGACTGAGATTAGAACTGAAGAACCGTTGTTCGATTCGGAAGTATCCTAGTATGGTCGAGCTGGTGGAAACAGCCGCGACTCAGGAGATTGGACTTGAGAAAGAGCTAAGAACGGAAAAGTATGCTCAAGCTCATGCATCCCGAGGAAACGAAGAAGTCAAGGGGACATGGGATGACATGGTTGCGGTAAGGACTACCGATAATGTTCAGTTGTGTACCCACTGTGGAAGGAGGCACACTGGGCCGTGTGGAATCATCAAGTGCTATGGGTGTGGAAAGGATGGGCATCTACTGCGTGACTGTCGTGCAGCCGTGCAGCCGGAAGGAACCAAGTATGCCATCGTTGTGGGAAGGCCGGACATTATGCAAGGGAGTACCAGACAGCCCCACAACCCCCTCAGCAAGGAGGCCATGCGCAAGGGATATTGCCGCCACCACCAACTAAGAGGCAAGCTGTTGGACCTTGCGTGTATGCGATTGGAGATCCCGAAGGAGCAGCACTGATCGCTGGTAAGTAATTCATCTAGTATGTATGGTCGTGATTTTGTGTGTGAAATGGATATTGCATACTTAGTCATAAGTATAAATCGTGTAGGATCGGTTTCAGTAGGAGGTATGAAATCTTACACTCTGTTTGACACCGGTGATACGCATAGTTTCGTGAGCCCGAGGTTGACTAAGTGTTGGACCTTCACTGGAAAGTTCACCCCGAGGTCAAAAGCAATTAAGACTGACGGGACTGAGCAGGTGAGATCTATCGGATTACATGAAAATGTACCCATTATGTTGGAAGTAGCAGAGTTACCATGGACTCTAGTGGAGATGAAGTTGAACCACTATGACGTTATCCTTGGAATGAATTGGTTAACGCACTACCAAGTTGTTTTGGATTGCCCTCGGACGCGTGCTTATATTCCACGACCGGAAGGACGTCTAGTGTTTCAAGGAGTGAAAACTGACACCGGCGTGCCAATAATCTCGATGATTCACGCAGTGGAGCTAGTAGGAAAAGGATGTGAGGCATACTTAGCTACGATATCTATGGCCAGAGAAGGAGCAACACCGAGGTTGGAAGAGATACACGTGGCTGATGAATACGCGGACGTGTTCGAACCATTGACGGGACCACCACCGACAAGAGGAGATGATTTTACCATCGAGCTAGAGCTAGGGACGGCCACTGTTTTGAAAGCTCCATATCGTCTAGCACCAGCAGAAATGGCAGAGTTAAGAAAGCAATTGGAAGACCTTACGAACAAAGGATTCATCCGACCGAGCAGTTTACCGTGGGGAGAACCGGTGATGTTCGTGAAAAAGAAAGATGGAAGCTTTCGCCTTTGCATTGATTACCAGGGAATGAATAAGGTGACGATTAAGAATATGTACCTGTTGCCACGAATCGATGAGTTGTTGGACCAATTGCAAGGAGCTTCGTGGTTCTCTAAGATAGATTTAGCATCAGGCTACCACCAGATTCGGATAGCGGAAGAGGACATAAGGAAAACAGCATTTCGAACGCGTTATGGACATTACGAGTTCATGGTAATGTCGTTTGGTATAACGAACGCACATGCCGCTTTTATGAAGCTGATGAATGATCTTTTCCGCGAGGACTTCAATAAGTGTGTGATCGTATTCATCGATGATATTCTGGTCTACTCAAGGAGCAAGGAAGAACACGAATAGCATTTGCGAATGATACTTCAGAAGTTAAGGGAACATCGACTCTTTGCTAAGCTGAGCAAATGTAGTTTCTGGCGGAGGGAGATAGAATTTCTCGGCCACGTCGTTTCAGAAGCAGAAGTGGCAGTGGCTCCCGAAAAGATAGTCGCCGTGACGGAATGGCCCGAGGTCCGTAGCTTTTTGGGTTTAGCCGGCTATTACCGCATATTCGTTTAAGATTTTGCTAGTCTGACGAAGCCTCTGACACAGTTAATTGGGAACAGGTGAAAGCAGAACAGATGGCACCTAGCGGATTACTTCAAGACCTGCCATTACCATAATGGAAATGGGACATGGTGACTATGGATTTTGTGACCGGATTGCCAATGACCCTAGATAAGAAGAACGCGATTTGGGTAATCGTGGATCGACTTACTAAGTCAGCTCACTTTGTGCCAATTAAAAAGGTGGATAGAGCTGAACAGTTAGCGCGGAAGTACTTGGACGTAATTGTGAGGCTGCACGGAGTGCCAGTGAGTATTGTGTCAGATAGAGACCCGAAGTTTACAGCTGGTTTCTGGCAAGTTTTTCAGAAAAAGATGGGGACGAAGGTACACTTAAGTACGGCATACCATCCTCAGACGGACGGTCAATCAGAAAGGACGATTCGGACCCTAGAGGACATGCTGAGAGCCTGGGTTTTGGACTGGGCGGGAAACTGGGGAAATTTCCTACCTTTAGTAGAGTTCGCATACAACAATAGTTACCACGCTAGTATCAGAATGGCTCCGTACGAAGCTCTATATGGAAGACCGTGTCGTACACCCCTTTGTTGGACAAAAGTGGGAGAAAGGAGAGGCCTGGAACATGAAGTGGTAAAGGAAGCGGTCGAGCAAGTGGAATTGCTTAGGACAAGGTTAAAGGAGGCCCATGACCGTCATAAGAGTTATGCAGATAAGCGCCGGACAGACTTAGCATTTGTAGTAGGAGATGAGGTGTACTTGAAATTGAGAGCGTTTAGAGGAAATGATAAGCACCGGAAGCTAAAGAAACTTAACCCAAGATACATGGGACCGTATCCTATGGTGGAGAGAATCGGGGAAGTGGCATATCGACTAGAGCTACCGCAAGAGTTGTCAGAATTTTATGATGTGTTCCATATTTCACTCCTAAGAAAGGTAGTAAGGGAGCCTGAGCTCATTTTGCCTCAACCACCAACTGACTTAGGCAAGAATTTATCGGTTCAGAGTACACCAGTGGAAGTACTAGAATACCAGGAAATGGAAATCTGTGGTAAGGAAACGAAATGTGTTAAGGTCTGTTGGGAACGTGATGGTATCCGCGAGGAAACGTGGGAGCCGGAACAGCAAATTGCGAAAGGATTACCCCGAGCTCTTTAAGGACAAGAGTGGAACCGGAGATGTAGAGGTGAATTCGGGGACGAATTCTTTTCAAAGAGGGGAGAGTTGTAACATCCCAATTTTGGCCCAACAAGAAAAAACCCAACAAGGAAAAACTCAACAGAAAAACCCTAGTTTAATTCCCTATATAAGTGAGTCTTTAGAAGAAGGAGAAGCTATTTTGCCAATTGAGAACCCTAGCCGTGATCGACGACCTGCGCTACTATTTTGCCAATCGCCAACGCCTCGAAGTCACGCCACCGCCGCCAGCCACCGCCGTCGTGAAGAGGAGCCGCCGCGAGGTTGCACCAAGCTGTCGTCTTCTTGATTCCGTTGCTTCTAGCCGTCGTTAGTTCAGATCTCTAAGGTGAGGATTAGATCTAGGTTTTTCTCTATGTTCTCTTGTATTCTTCTGGTGTATTGAATCTAGGTATACTCAGGTATGCTACGTGCTACGAAGTACGGGCACGATTTGTGTGATGCATATGTTAGATCTACATCTTATTAATGAATATGGATTAGGAGATCATTAGAGGAAAAACCAGCATGCTTGATTGATAATCATGTTGTGTGACTAGTGCGTGAAAAGTAGCTAGATGGCATGAATGCACTACTAGATGTTCCTCACAAGGCGATGATGACGCTTGTGGTACGAACTGTTTGATGCGGCTGGTGTGTAGAACCTACGGGGCATCAGTACTCACCGCCGGGAATGTTGTGGCGAACCCTCATGGATAGTTTGCGTGACACATTTATGCAATCGAGCTACGGGCTGGAGATGAGATGAGATGTGATGAGATGAGATGAGATGGCACTCCTCTGTTTGTTAGTTGTGTGGGAGCTTCTAGAGCGTGATGTTCGATTACTTGTTTATGCTTATTCTTAATATGTTGGTTGAACATGAGTGGGTGTGGGGATGAGATTCTAGGTTTTGTTCTCGCCGAGTAATCTCAATTACTCACCCCTCTCTCTTCTTATAGGTGAGTATGATGATGGTGTTGATGATCTTGAGTATGAGGAACTGGATGAGTGATTCCAGTGTGGTGCGCGGTTTTGGGAAGGAAGAAGATTCCTTTTTGGTTTTATTCGGTTTTTCCGTTATTTTGATTTAAAGACAATTACTCGTTATTACTTCGGTTTATTTGAGATTTAAGTTGGGTTTTGTAAGACATTTATCTGGGAATTAATAAGAGAAATATTATTCATAAAGTGATTATCCGCGTAGTGAGTTATGGTTAGCCGACACATCGTCTTTATGGAGATAGAGAAGCGGACTCGAGGGTGGCATTGCCGATTCGTCTGATCCCTTCGGAAAAGCGGGGTCGGGGTGTCACACACATAGATATAGGTCTACCATGATATGATATTGTGATCCCCATTAACAACAGAGAGCCAAAGTCACCGAAAGTTGTTTCTTTTTCTTAATTGGTAAATTCAACAGATGTTCGTGTAATAACCGGTAAGAAAGGAGACCCCACATGTTTTATTAATAAATATCCACATTATTTGTATGATTTAAATTTAAAATTTTCCAAAGTAGATATGATGTATTTAGCGAGAAACATCGCAGTTTTTCTTTTACGATTTTACCACCACTTTTTTCCTGGGCAAATAAATCTACCTCATATGGTAGATTGTTTAGTCCATATCTGTTTGTTCATGGCTATATCTGATCTCAAAAGTCTTTGTCGTGAGAGTTTTTAGTGAGCTTCAATCATTTCCCTTTCGGCAAGATCAATATATTTGACTTCGTTCTTTCATCTACTTTATCCGCTTATTCTGTCTTTCGTTCGCATGGTATTGTTGGTCGTCGTTGGACTGGTGTTTTCTTTGTTTAGGCGTAGATACGCGACTTTGTTTCCTTTGTTTGGGATGTATGCTTCGGATGGGTTTTTATCCGTGCCAGCTAGGTTGTAATTTCAGTCTTCAAATATTAATTATAATCCATCAAATGACAAAAAAAAGTCTTTACCTCATATGGTTTTTTAGCAAACTCACCTTAAAATTAATTGTTATAAGCAGAAAAATATATGCAGTTATTAGTTATGCAATGTGTATTATGTTTACTGCTAAGATATTTAACTATTATTTATCATCTCTAGATTTTTTCAAAAAAACATTATTTTCATTTTTAATTTTACATTAACTTCTACAAGAAATTAATCAATTGAAATACCTTTTTTTAACAAGTTACAAAAAAATATAAACATGCTTAACACATTTTTTTTAACATGTTACAGAAAAAAAAATATTTTTTAAAAAGATGGTGTTATTTGAGTTGCTGAGCTCGTATTATTAAATCAATTCCGAATTCAATCTTATTTCGGTATTGGCAAGAAGAATTGCAACGGTACGATAACAAACTGTTGCGTACATGTTGGCGAAGGAGTGATTACATAAGATTTTATCACTTTGTGTTGGTCTCCGTAACACGCGTGGTAGGACCGATGATACTCTGTGGCATACAACGGTATCAGACAGTGACCCATTTCCCTTCCAAAGCGATGTTGTTGCGCCCATACTTATGCTTGTTTTGATTATAGGGATAACAAAATTAACTAACATGAAAAATTGAAAATTACTAAAATCGATACTACGAGAGGAAATGAAAAAAAGAATCAATAACATATTTCTACATCCTTTTAAATATCGATTAATTTTATTGGGTCTTTGCTTACCATTTTATTCAATAATATATAGAATTATTAAAAGAATTTGAATTGTTATTTCTCATATTCTTTATCATAAAACTAAACATTTTATGAATAGATATTAGGTGAATGGATTTTATTTAATCAAACTAATAATAGACAATATGTATTAATTATATAAAAGAAAATTGGAAACTGTATAATTTTAAATACAAAACGCAAAAGAATAAAATAAAACGGTTAATAATTATACTTTGGAAAAACATTAGCCGTGAATCTTTTTTTTTTTGAAAATTCTAATCAGTTATTTGGATAACATGATTGATATGATATTTGAATATAGTTCAATATAAATCAATGTGGTAGCATGCATCGTCCTTTGTAACGATCAAGGCAAGTCGATGGCTACCTAAGGAAACTCTTATTCGATCCGCCCTAATTGAGCGTGCCATGATCTTGTTAAAATTTCATATAGACCTATGTTGAAGTGATTGACTATAGGCATGTCAATTTGAGTTATTACCCACGGGTTCGCGGGGTTTGACCAGCTGCGGAGCGGGTGCGGGTCGAGTTTTTGTTTTTCTTAAAGCGGGGCGGGTGCGGGTCGGGTGTGTTAAAATGCGGGTCGGGTGCGGGTTTAAGGTGTTGTAACTGCGGGTTTGCGGTTTACCCGCACACACATTAAAAAAAACAAAATCCTAGATCTACTTTTTTTTCTCACCTCCCTCTCTCTTCCTCTCGTCTTCTCCGCCTCCCTCTTCCTCTCTTTCTCTCACCTCCCTCTCACCTCCCTCTCTCTTCCTCTTCCTCTCCCTCTTCCATTCCCTCTTCCTCTCCCTCTCTCACCTCACGCTCGCCTCCCTCTCTCTCTCTGTTGTCGCTTCTCATCGATCTTTGTCTTCCTCTCCATCTCCATCTATGTTGCCTTTGCCGAGATCCTCTCCATCTCCATCTCCGGTCACTTGGGTTCATTTCACTGGCGGCGCCAAGGATGGCGACTGCTTCGCCGAGGAAGAAGACCGTACGAGCATGGATCTGAACATTTTTGGGATGAAATCTAGGGTTTTTTTTGTGCAGAAGACCGTATAACCGACGAGGAAGAAGCAATTATTATTATTATTTTTTTTTCATAACCTGGGGGTTACCCGCAAACCCGCTTGACTAACGCAGGGCGGGTGCGGGTTTACGAAATATAATTTGAGGGTCTAGCGGGTAAAAAAAAAAAAACCCCAACCCGCGGCGGGTCGGGGCCGATCCGACCCGCTTGACAGGCCTAATTGACTATACCTTCACATTTTAATGGTAGTGAAAATAAGAGAAGCTATTAGATCAATTTGAGATAAGATATTAGACTCTATATCTACAAGCAATTGTTTGTTTTACTAAAAAATAATAATAAAATATTGGATGAATCAAATTCTCTGTGAATAATTTTTTTTTTTTTTGTACGGCAAACAATTTCAGTAATTTCAAATGGAGATTACAAAGTCATTATACAAAACATTCGGAAAACAAATTATTACATAAGTAGATATATGAGCCATATATTCAGAAATATATAACAAAAGAAGTGAATTTGACGATGCTTTCCGAAGACAAGCCTTACTCGCTAACGGGTCACTAAATATGTTATTTTCCCTCTCTGTATTCGATCTTTCTCTGATGCGAATTGTGTGCGTAGGTAGCATCTCTTGGCTAAACCTCTGAATTGCATCACCGCATGAAAACCTGATGCTTCCGGGATTAGTTCTGAAACTTCGACAATCTGATACCAATTATTCTGTATCAAAGTCTTTTTGAAAAACTTTGACATTGATTTTCTCGCCATTAGATCTCTCTTATTCATGGTTGTAGCCTTCCTTTTGAGATCTAAGCCTAATCTCAAAAACCTCGGTCTTATAACCCATTGCAGTTGGGTTAATGGGATCAAAGTTTGTAGCAGTCTATAATACCGAACAGTATCGCCATCTTTGACATGCCACAAGAAAAATACATCGTGAGGCATATAAATATTGGTGATCATGGTTCTTTTGATATTCTCATAATTTACATATTTCAACTTGCATTTTAGTTAACATTCTCTTGTCATTTGCATGAATAATCATAATTTTGTCTAGTATTTTGGTCTTTATTAGAGTTTAGGATGTTGCATTATAGCCTATAGAGTCTTTGCCTGTTTTTGGAAGTGTATCTAGGTACTTTGTGACACATTGGAGTTGATATGGAGACATGGATTCGAGACCATTTGGCTTTGGAGCAAAGGAAATAAAGTTAGGAGCAAAAAAGAAGACAAGGCGAGCACACTGACCCCACCGTCCGGTGCAAGGACATAACTTTTTGGTGCTAAGCACCGGACCATGCCCTCGTCCAGCACCGACCCAACGTCCGGTGTTGCCCCTTTTCTCTCGCCCAGCACCGAAGCCACCGTCTGGTGCACCCATCCGGTGTCGATCTTCAGGGCATTTGCACCGACCCGTCCGTCTTGTGCCACAATCCGGTGCAGGGACAGAAGCTAAGCACCGTTCCGGTCCATCACTCCACACCGGGCCACCGTCCGGCGCGCATCTCACCTCGTCCAAGGCAAATCGTTCCCCACCGAACCACCACACCGGACCGTCCGGTCGGTGTAGAAGCCCACGACCCATCTTGACCGGGTCGATACCCGGTTTATCCCGGGTCGACCCGGTTCGGCCACTGTGCATTGACCGATTCTGCTCCTTTCTTCACGGTTTCGTGCGTTTTTGCTCCTGTAAAGGACTAAAAGACTCTAAAACAGACTTTGACTCGATAAAACGATTAAAAGAAACACTAAAACATACGATAGAAAATGGTAAAAACCAAGTATATCATCCACCAACGTTTTTCTTACTTGAGCACTCATTCCCAAGGTAATTAACTCATGCTTTCTTTGACATGATGAGCTTGTTCTTAAGTAGAAATTTTGTGATTTCGTTTGGGAAATGCATTCACTTGTGCTTACACCTTGGGACTAGGCTAGAAAATAGTTGGGTTTGGTGGATCTTGTACTGATTTGTGCTCCATTAGAGAAATTTGGAGAATTTGAGATTTTGTGCTAGTTTGAGATTAAAGGTTGAACCTTTGAGAAATTGATTAAATTTTGGAAACAATCCAACCCACCTAGAGAACTTTTGCCTCTTTAATTAGAATTTTGCAATTTTAATTAGAGGATTTGGGGTTGAGATTTTGAAAATTTTATCATCTTCAATGCCGTTGCTTGAAATTTGAGAAAAGACTTTATCTTTGCTTCTTGAAACTCATGTGGATTTTGAGAAAATTGTAGGAACCATGGCTAGAGAAAAGGCTACACCAACACAAACTAAGGCCAAGGTTCAACCAAAGAACAAAGAAGGCGCCGTCGCACGAGTTTCCCAAGCCAAAGGCAAGGCCGTGGCTAAAGTCTCCAAAGCCGCGGGGAAGGGCAAGACAACAAGCTCAAAGACTAGTGGGAAAGAATTTGCTCTAGTAACAAGCTCACAAGCCAACGAGAAAGGCAAGGGTATAGTTCATGAGGAAGAAGAAAGCTCGGATGAGGGAGAGAAAGAAAGAGAGCCAACTGTGGATGGGTACTATGAGAAATTCTCCGGAATGAAGTTCGAACAAGGGCAATTCGTGGATTCGGTAGTATTGGAGAAGATGGGCATTTATGAGGACGTGGCAATGGTGTTCAAAAATATGGGACTCGAGAAGTTCATGAGGATGAAGGATGAAGCCCACAAAGTCCTAACTTGCAAGTTCCTAGCAACCCTAAGAGCAAGGTTATATGGTTTGGGACATAAGACGGCGGATGCAAAGACCGGGTTCGGAATCCTCGAGTTCGATATTGACCAAAACACGTACCGGGTATCTTTCCATGAGCTTTGTGAGATCTTTGGGTTCAAGGAAGAAGGCACCTACGGAGAGCAATACTTCCACCATCCCAAGGGTAAGTGAGCTTTCACGCCTTTGGGAGACAATCGCTTACGGAGACTATGAACCCGGCACCTCCAAAAACGCAAGCATCCGAAACCCGACTCTTCGGTATGTACACAAGGTATTGGCCCACATGTTCTACGCCAAAGTGGAGTTTGGCACGGTTGCAAGTGAGGAGGTGGAATTGATAGGTCTCGGGTTAAAACCTCTCCTCACAACTCTCCGTGACGGGAAAGAATTCAAAGACAATGAGAAGACCCCTTGTCTTGCCACTCTTTTGGTGAGACATTTGCTCTACAAAAATTGGGCTTGGGACACTACGGCGCAAATAGCCGCATTGAGCATCAGGTGGTTCATAATGCCAATTCTCAAAGCAAAAGGGGTGAAGTTGTCGGTTAACGAAATGGATATAAGCTTTTGGATGAATCTTACCTTGCACGGACACGATTCTTCAAGGGGAAGATGGAGGGAAAATTTGCCTACAACCTTAAGCTAAATCAAAAGAGTCAAGCGCAAGTCTTATTGCCCAATACCGCCCTCACCAACCTCAAGGAGCCAAGAAATATCTTGTTCTATCCAACCAAGGAGAATCTCTACAACGGGACCGTCGACACACCTATTGACGCTTTCCGCAAGCGCAAGGCCGTGACTAAAGACAACCCCGAAGAGCCCCTTGGTTCCGAAAATGAAGCGGCCAATGAGTCACCTCCCGAGTCCGTTTATGGTTGTGAACGCTATTACTTCGATCCATTTGATGGTGTCATGTCTACCATTGCCACACACCAAGCTCACCACCAAACGAGATTCCTCCAACGTTGGTGCAAATGTCAAGATTAAAGCATGAAAAAGATGGCAAAGCCGATAAAGGGGTTGAGGAAGACGGTGAAGACCATGGGTCAAACAATCAAGGAGCTCAAAGGGAAGGGTGAGGCTAGCACATCTAGAGCCTGAGAAGAAGAGGGCGGTGACTTGGACCTAAGCCACTCATTTCTTGGAGGAGAAACGGTGGCACACGAAGGGACAAGCCACTCCTTGGCACGTGGAGAGAAAGCGGCAAAGAGGAAAGCCATGAGATCCCTTTCTCCATGTTCTAGTAACCCGTCACTCTCCGTGGGGTCTTCATCCCCATCTCAAAGTTTCTAGGTACATTCTAAAACACCTTGTAAATAGTTTTTAATTTTTCTTGAGTCTTGCATTATATAGTTGTTTTCGTCTTTTGTTTTTGGTTCTTCCCTTGAATTTATTTCACATTGGTACGGTGTGATTTAAGTTTGGGGGAGGTACCGGTATCTAATCATGTTTTTTGTGATCTTATTTTGATTTTTGCATATGGAGTCTCATGCATTCATATAAGGCATAGAAAAACACAAAAAATCGAAATTTTTTGAAAACTTTCAACACAAAAGGAAAGCATGTAGGTTGCATTGGCATTTGTATATTGAGTCTAAGTTTGTATATCTAGGTTTCATTTCATATGCATGGGAGCAATGATGAACATTCCTTGTAGAGTAGCACCTTAATAAATTGATTCAACGCCCACGTTTGTAGTTGTTTGATGCACTTAGGTGAGTTTGAAAGTAAAGATGCACCATTTTTAGATCTCATGCATCGTTATACTTGCCTTGATCGAAACAAGCTTGAATTGCATCCAACCCCATCTAAGTGATAACTCTAATTTTGACTTGCAAATATCGTGTTTATGCATTTTTGAGTGGATTCGTGGATCACTATATACATACTTGGATAATCTTTTCCTTTTTCACCACTCTTGTTTATCCAAGTAGCCATATCCCAGCATTGGAATGGTCTCCCCTACCTTGACCTTAACCTTCTTTCTAGCCATTGATATTCGTGTGTGATTGGTGAGGCCTTTCTTCGAGCAAACTTGGCAAAAAGTGTTAGGTTTAGGGCGACAAGGAGGAATTTTCATGTAGATTTAGCTCCATCATCACGGAGTTAATCTAGGAGTAGGCTAGCTAGGTTGGTAGCTCTTGGTTTGACATTGGGAACGGTTTAGAAACTTGGTGAATGGATTTGCTTGGAATGATATGGTGGAATGGAAACAATAAATAGGGAGAAAGAAAGAGGGGATTGGAACTAATAGATTTGTTGGTGCAAAAATCGTAAAGATAGCTTTAAGTATAAGATTAGCCTCAAAAGTCCAAAGAAAAGGAGAGAAGCCAAAAAGGCAAAAGCATCAAGGAAGTGCAAGAGGCGTGAACAAGAATGAAGAAAAAGGAGAGCTACGGTTACAACAAAGAAAGCACCAAACCGCAAAAACAAGGAAGAAGAAGCCAATCCCCAAGTGAGAAGAAGATGAAGTGAAGGAATGAGAAGCATGTTTGGGTCATGAAGGCAAAGCGCCTTGAGATGAAAGGGTAGCTTAGGATTGGGGCATAACGGGTTAGAGAGGCTTAGGTTAGAGATACTCTAGGCATTTGGGTAGATGGGAATTTACCCTTGTATGCATATGTTGCCTTTTACCTTTTAGCATTTTGCTAAAGTTTGCTTCTTCCATGAGAGATCCTTTCATTTGATTACCCATGCGTGATAATGAGATCATTTTCATCTCATAACTGAGTCCCTAGCCAAACGAATTCATTTGACCTTACATAAACACAATTCACGATTACATCACTAATCAATGTTAAGAGGTTGGAGAATACGATTGCTTGCGTAGATTGGGGTTTGGATTTGGTGCATGATGAGATGGAAATGGCTAAATCCTTTGGAGTAGACACACTTAGTGCATCTTAGAACTACGAACTTGGACGTTGAATTTGATTTCCTTTCGTGCTACTTGTGGATTTGAGCTCCCACTCCCATATACCTTTTCCCTCTTCTTAGTCTTGTTTGCTTGAAGACAAGCAAAGAATTAAGTTTGGGGGAATTGATATTCTCATAATTTACATGTTTCAACTTGCATTTTAGTTAACATTCTCTTGTCATTTGCATGAATAATCATAGTTTTGTCTAGCATTTTGGTCTTTATTAGAGTTTAGGATGTTGCATTAGGTCCTATAGAGTCTTTGCATGTTTTTAGAAGTGTATCTAGGTACTTTGTGACACATTGAAGGTGATATGGAGACATGGATTCGAGACCATTTGGCTTTGGAGCAAAGGAAATGAAGTTAGGAGCACAAAGGAAGACAAGGCGAGCACACCGACCCCACCGTCCGGTGCAAGGACATAACATTTTGGTGCTAAGCACCGGACCAAGCCCTCGTTCAGCACTGACCCACCGTCCGGTGTTACCCCTTTTCTCTCGCCCAGCACCGAAGCCACCGTCTGGTGCGCCCATCCGGTGTCGATCTTCAGGGCATTTGCACCGACCCGTCCGTCCGGTGCCACAGTCCGGTGCAGGGACATAAGCTAAGTACCGGTACGGTCCATCACTCCACACCGAGCCACCGTCCGGCCCGCATCTCACTTCGTCCAAGGCAAATCGTTCCCCACCGAACCACCACACCGGACCGTCTGGTCGGTGTAGAAACCCACGACCCATCTCGACCGGGTCGGTAACTGGTTTGTCCCGGGTCGACCCAGTTCGGCCACTGTTCACTATTTAAGACCTAAACCTAATTTTTCTCAAGTTAAGTCTTTTCTTATGCTAAAAACCTCTCTAAGTGGGTTCTAAGTGATTTGTAAGAGATACCTTCTTGATTTATGCAATTTAAGTTTGGATCCTTTGATTTTTATCTTCTATCTCTTCTTTCTTAATCAAATCATCATCTAATCATGGGATTAAACATGTTTTTCATAGGATTTGTGGGACTCTCCATGATTAGTGAGTACTCATTTAGGATTTGAGGGTTTGGTAGATTTAGGGTGACTCCATGGGTGATTAATGATGTCTAGGATTAGATTATTAGATTTCCCTTCTTGATTAGTACTCTTAATGCTAAATCTAGCTTGAAAAAGTGGATTTAGATCAAAGGGCATTTCACACCCACAAGGTGTTTGATGAAATGTCTTGATGAACTAATTAAGAGATATTCATTTCTAGCCTATGAGAGTAGTTGTCTAGAGTGATTATTGGTTGATCTTAATTGTTAAACTTAATGCTTGCCAATTAATTATCCACAAATGAGAATTTGATCTTGGATTAGTAATTAGCAAAGGTGATTAGAGCCTTGAGAGAGGATTAGTCATAATTAATGATCTTTGCCTAGGGATTAGTATTCTTGAGTTTTGGACATCATTAATTAGCCATTGATCACCTTATTTCAATTGCATTATCCTTGAATTCGCCTTTTATCTATTGCATTACCCTCGTTTAGTTTTGCTAGCTCTTGTTATTGTCTTTAATTTGAATTAGCTTGTTAGAATTAAAACTAAAACAAACTTTGTTGCTTGAATTAAGTAGTTCTATGCATTCTTAGCGATTGAATCGAAACCCATTTGGATTAATCCTCAAATACTACAATGACACGAGTAGGGTTTGAGTAGTTGATTAGGAAAAATCCTACTATCACCTTTTGGTACAAAAGATATAATTATTGTCACCATCTCCATGGTGGTTTCCACGGTGGTCATTTCCACAGCAAATCCATCAATATTTTCCCTAAGAATTGTAAAACCAGAAAACTAGATCCGTCAAAACTATATCTAACGGAGGAAAAACGCCGGCAGTCGTTGGAAAGACACCGCCCATAACTGTAAGGATACACCACCAAACATCGAACAAAGAACTCCTTTTTTGGAGAAGGAGAAGATAAACGATTAAAAATCCTCATGAAACCCTTGAGATTTTTAGATTTCTTAGGCATAAAAATCAAACCAGGCGAGTGGAAGAGACAGTGGAAAGACAAGGTGATACGATCCTCCCAAAGACTCGTCACTCTAAGGTTGGTGAATGGATAGATGATGATCTAAGGAAGCCGTGAAGCATCAAAGATCAACGTGATGGATTGTTAGGCCGCACATGAGCAGCGGAAGACTCTTGATATACCGTTTTGATCCCTTGGATATGACACACCAAGACGGATCGGTTTGTGATTGTTGGATATGACACACCAGCAATTGATTGTGTTCACAAGGAACAAAATAGAATCACTCTCAAGAAAAGTTTGATAAAAAGTTGGTTATTTGATCAAATGATCTTACATGTGTTTAAATAGAAAAGAGATGTGCTAAAAATAAAGCAATCTCAAAAATATACTTAGACTAGAAATAAAACAAAGGTTGAATAACCCTTAGACTACTTGGACCACGAAAATGACCATGTCACACGATTTGTCCCTTAGACTTCTTGGTCGAAATTTGCTTGATGATGGGCTTAAGTTTTCTTCAACAAATTGGGCTTGTAGAGATGTGAACCATTGCCTCGTTAAAAACCTTTCTTTGGAAAATCCATTGGGACAAAACCAAAGATAAGGGAAAAAGAGCACAAATGGATCACATACCCATTTGCTGATCTCCTTGGGCTTGTATCTAAACCATGGTGGTTTGGATAACATCTTCTTCCATCCAGCCCAAGTGATCCAATGTAGCTTGAATATTTAGACCACCAGTTGCTTCCTTGAGCTTCTTAGCTTTGGCTCGGATCATGAACCAACTGAAACTTGCAAGTCTTCCTCGGCTACAAGCTCATCCACTAGTTCAAGCTCAGTTACAAGCTCCGGTTCAAGCTCATCCTCCTTGAAGCTTTCCAGGTTCGCATCACAAGGCTACCATACGACAGCTAAAAATGGATCTCATGACCATCACTTTTTATGTGGCTTCACTCAAATAGGATCACAAATTATTGTAGAAAGTAAAGTAAATTAAGAAGAAAAATAGAAACTTGGAAGAAAAACAGAGCTACCGGCGGATGCCGGTGGACCGTTTAGATCTAGGAGCCCAAGGGAGAATCACTAAAGGGAGAGATGAGAAGAACCGTTTCTGTGAATAAATTCAACTATAAAAATAAATTATAAAACAAAAATTTGTACATCGCGCGAATCATATACAAGTTTAGTTATAAAACTAAAAAAAATACACAAAATCATATATATGAAAGGAGGTGAGCCATCTCCAACAGCTTGACACATCAGCAATTTCAATGAATTTGGAGGTGACACATGTCTATTTAATATTAAAACCACCAAAACAATAATCAATATTATATTAATGGAATTAATTGGCCATGTTTCACGTATCATTCAACGCATTTGGAGAATATGAAGCATCAATTTCTTTATGTATTAAGATGGCAAGACCATTTTCTCTCTCCCTCATCAAATTATCGGATCCACATTAGAGAAATTGCACTTAGAATAGAGATACCTCGAGATAAATAAGGGAATCAGAGAAAGCTACTTCCCGCGTGAAAAACAAAATGAAATTTATCTACGACAACTCTAGCGAAAGACATACATATAAAATTTGAAAACGGTAGATATGGAGGCGTAGAGAGAAACTTCATCGGGTTTTATGGAGCTTTGGCAATGAATGAACCAACGACCTAACGGATAAATAGTTTGGGAGAAAGAAGAGAGACATATATAGTTCAGCGGTGGAGACAAAAAGACGAATATAAGGAAGAAGAGAGGAGAAAAATCAATTACTGTTTGTGTGATGCGTTGTGATATTTTTCTTTGATGATTTTATGGATTAAATAAGAATAAAAAAAGATGAAAAAGTGGAATTTTGAATGAAGAGCAACAAATAAGAGAAAATTGGAAAACCATGTTTGAACTATGTGACTTCTTTTTTTTAACAAAATACAATATTAATGTCTATAAAGTGATATGATCCCCTCAAAATCAACTTATATTGTTAATTGATACTTACATAAATTTAATTTTAATGTAGTTTTATATAAAGTATTTGTGATAGAAAATTACAATTCGTTGTTATATTTATGAAGTAATACATCGTGTAGGAAAAGTTTTATATGTATTAAATTCATATATGGGTATATTATTTTCCAAAAAATTATAAAAAGACCCGCATACGTGTGCGGATACTGGTCTTGTGGGCTTTAATTTTTTCAGATTTTTAACGGGTTTTTGTGTTAATAAATGTCTATTTAGACCTATTTATCAGATTTGAGCTTAACGAGTTTAAATGAACTATTATGCTAAAATTCATTCTTAGAAAAGTTTTGGTTGCAAAAAAAACGGTATCATGCCGGTTTATGTTTTGTATATTCTCTTTTAATAATTAATTTAAATTTTGTATTTAATAATCAAAATATGATTCTACTAATTTTCCAATTAAAATACGATTTTGCATGGAGAAAAATGAATCCATAATTTGTTTTGGTAAGTTCCATGAATACATTTTTGGCATGAAAACACATATTTAGATTTTTGGTGAGTTGGTGAGAAAACACAAAACTATGTTTTTGTGGGAAAACACAGAGTCACAGTTTTGATAAAGCAATGAAAAATTACATTTTTTGCGGGAAAATACGGAACAGAATCACATTTTTGGCGGGAAACGCATAATCATTTTTTTGGCAAGAAAACATGAAATTGGTTTTTGATGGGAAAATGCGGAACCAAATTTTAGCCGGGAAATACTTTTTTGCGGGAAAACGTGGAACCATATTTTTGGCGGAAAGACACAGAGTTGGATTTTTTTGCGATAAAGCATGAAATCGGAGCTATTGAATATTTTTCATCAATTCCTCATTTGGATATTTTTCAGTTTGAGGAGTTTCTAGATTGGATAAGAAATTCCATAAATCTAAATCACATGTTTGAATTTGATCTTGGAGGAAAAATATGTTAAAAATGTAATGCGCAAACCTTGCACGAATGAATATTTAATGAAAAATAATACTAAAAACGTATATAAATATGATCCGCGCATAAAGCGAGTAATCATCTAGTTAGAAGAAAAGAACTCCGACAAAAACATATATGTAAAAGGAAAATAAGAACATAAAACACAAAGTTAAAAGACACAAATCCCTCCCCCGAACTTGAATTACACCGTCTCGATGTAACAAAAGTCAAGGAGAAGGTAAAACAAACAAGAAAGAAAAGCTAAATGATATTTACAATGAAATAGATTTATGACCATACATTGGCCCTAGTCGTGAACCCTAGGGAATTGGAGAGAAGGAGTGATGGAACTCCTTTTTTGGTCCTTGAGTTCAAGTGTGAGGACCTTGTTCATAATTTCGTGAAGACTTGTTGGACCCTTTTCCTTGATCTCCGGTGTGACGATAGTCTTCAATTAAACCTAGTGGATGCTTTGAGGAAGCATCTCCAAACATGATGAGGAATGAGTGTTGCCTCATGTCTTTTTGATAGTAGATATTTTTCGTATCAATTACTCAAGCCTACTCATATCATTGTAGAACATAAGGATCAATCCAGATGGGTTTGATGTTTCAAGTACCAAGAATGCATAGAACTACTTAATTCAAGCTAGACAAAGTGGTTTTTATGTTTAATCTAACAAGTCAATCCAAGTTAAGAACAATAAACAAGAACTAGCAATACTAAACGAGGTTAAAGACAAATAAAAGGCGAATCCAAGGATGAGGTTATGGAACTAGAGTGACATTATAGGTAAACTATGATGCCAAATACACACACAATGCTAATCCCAAGGTTATGATGACTAATTATGACTAATCCTCTCTCAAGGCACTAATCACTTTGCTAATCACTAAATCAAGATCAAACTCTCATTTGTGATAGAATGATTAGAAAGCATTAAAATCAATATCCAAATCAACAAATAAACACCTTAAACAACTACTCCCATAGGCTAAGCATGTTTATCTCTCACTAAGCTCTTTGGGGGATTTCATCAAACACCTTGTGGGTGTGAAATTCCCAAAGATCAAGATTGTCTTTCTCAAGCTCAATCTAGCATTAGAATCACTTAAAGAGAAGGGAAATCAATGAATCTAAGCCCTAACATCATAAATTATCTATTAGATCACCCTAAATCAATCTCATCTCTAGATCCTAAAAGACTACTCACAAACAATTAAGAATCCAACAAATCCCACGAAGAGGATGTTAAATCCCATGGTTTGATGAATAAATGATTAAGAAAGAAGAGATAAATGATGGAGATTAGGGAAACAAAGCTTAAATTGCATAAATTTAAAGGAGGATATCTTTTACAAACACTTAGAACACTTAGAACCCTAAAATGTAGGTTTTTAGCAAGAGTAAAAGATACCTCCAAGAAAATTAGGTCTAAACATATTTATAGTGTGCATGGGCGAACCGGGTCAACCCGGGACAAACCGGGTATTGACCCGGTTTAATCTGGGTCGAGAGCTTCCACACCGACCGGATGGTGGTTGGTGTGCGAGGTCGGTGTGCTTTGGTCTTCACACCGGTCGATGACACCGGGCTGGCGCGGGTCGGTGTTGAGTGTGCTGAGGTGTGGCACCGGGAAGGATCGGTTGGTGTTATGGCTCGGTGCTCGCGTCTGTCTCCACACCGATCATGTAACACCGGTTGGCCTTGGTCGGTGTTGCTTTGTCTTGTGCTTGGCACCGGGTAGTATCGGGTCGGTGTAAGGGCGAGCTCTCGGTCAGTGCCCGTTTTTGTCTCGACACCGGCCGAGTGCACGGCTGGGTCATGGTCGGTATTGAGAGTCTTCATGCTTTGGCACCGGTCTGCTACTGCTCGGTGTGTATGGGTCTTTGGTCGGTGTCCGCTATTGTCCTAACACCGACCAAGTGCACCGGCCAAGTGCTGGTCGGTGTACTCGTCTCCAACTCCTCTTTTTGCCTAGTTTCTTCTCCTTGATCTCAAACCGGATGCTCTTGGTTCCATGGCCTCTAATCCTCTCCAAAATACCTCCAAGTGCCTAGAAAACACTCCAAATGATGCAAGACTCACTAGGACCTAATGCAAACACCCTAGACTCTAATTAAGACCAAAATGCTAAAGAAACCTATGATTATGCACGCATGTGACTCAAAACACTAAGTAAAATGCATGTTAGAACAAATAAATTATGGGAATATCACTTTGATTCCTAGAGTCTTCACCATCTCAAGCAACATCACATTCACGCTTGCACCCGAATCACATAAAGCATCATCAATCTACAAATCTCCAAGAGAGCAAGATATGGAGAATTTACCCGGATTTCCAAGTTTGGGAATGGATTTGGGCTCAGGTGATGTTGTGCTTGGTGAATCAAAGACTTCCATGAGTTCTTCCACTTCCTCTCGGTTCTCAAGAATGGCTTTGATGAACTTTTGGTGTAGAGGAACTTGAGACAAGTCATTCACATGAGATAATAATGGTGCTCCAATTATATTCATGTTTCGCAACCTATCCGTTCTTGTTGTAGAGAAGAACTTAGCTATGAAAGCCTTCTTGCATTGATCCCAAGAGGTGATGAAACCTTGAGGTAAGTTCTTTTCCCATTGATATACCGTATCCCCAAGAGAGAATGGGAATAACCTTAACTTGAACCCATCCCCGGATACCCCGTTGATCTTCACCATTCAACAAACGAGATCAAATTGGTCTAAGTGGTCAAGTGGATCCTTCAAAGCTAGACCATGAAAATGGTTGCCGTGCACCATGGAGATTAGGCTTGATCTCAAAGTAGTTATTCTCCACGGGTAGTGGATGAATACCGGTTCTATTTCCATGCACGTTTGGTGCATCAAAGGCTCTAATGACTCGAGGTGGTCTTGCAGGATGATTTGGCACTCTACCCACTCCAACTCCTTGATTAACTCCGTCTTAGTGCTCATTCTCAACTCCAACCGGTGGGTTTTAATCATTCATTATTCCCAACCGCTCCAAATGCTCAACTCTCTCTCTCTTTCCCTTCTTGCTCGTAAATTTTCTCTCTCTAACCGGCGAATGTCCTCAACCCGATCAATCAAGTGCTCTTGTCCATGACTTCTCAAGTTCATACACCTATAAGAAAGATGGAAACAAGCAAAAACGGTTAAATATCAAAGAAAACAAGAAACTTAGTCGTGAATAGAATCCAAATCATAATGGCTATTGATCAACACATCAATTACCTAATGTGCATTTATTGTTGCAACACTTAGGGATCGAATACGAGGAGATTAAAAGTAGCTACACTAGGAATACAAGAAATTAAACGAGCTAGGCTAATAAGATGATTTGTTTTTTCTAATGATCTTAGGTGAAACAAAGATTAAACAAGCTACATTAAACCAAAAGATAAGAAGAAATAACGACTAACAATATTCGAATTCAAACTAAGCGGGAAAACGAACTAATTGCTTAAACTGTAAATCAACAAGCGAATCTTTGGGTAAGGTAATCGACTAGGGTGCTTCTTAGCTAATCCATGATGCTAATTCACAAACACAATCTTAGATGTAGATCACTAATCACTTTACTAATTACCCAATTGACATAAATTTTCATTCGCAATTAAGCAACTAATAAGCATTAAAACCAAGTTCAAATAACCAATAAGCACCTTAGACATCTATTCTCATATGCTAAGTATGCAAATCATTCATTAAGTTCTTTGGGAAATTTCATCGAACACCTTTCGGGTGAGAAATTCCCTAAGATCTCAATCTACTTGATCAAGGTAAATCTAGCAGTAAAACCACCTAATGAGTAAAGATCTTAACTAATCTAAGCCATAAGCACCATGAATCAACCTAAAACCACCCTAATATACCATACCCAAAGACTCTAAAGGAACTACTCACTAATCATAATGAAATCAACATAACTCATAGAGATAGTGTTAATATTCATGATTAATGTAAGATGAGTGATAGAAGATTGCATTAAAATCACTATATATTTCATTCAAAATCAAGAAAGAACCTTAAAGGGGAAAGAGTTCAAAACTAAAATGAAACTTAATTCGAAATTTAGGTCTAAAACACTTAAATAGTAAATATGGGCGAACCGGGTCAACCCGGGACAAACTGGGTTGACCCGATGGATCTTCGCGTCCGAGATGGTCCATAGCGGTGTCATCATCTCGCTGCATCTCATGGTGGTCGACTGAAGCCTGTAGCGTTGTCTCCATGCCGTGAGTCTTCATCCCGCTATGGCCCTAGCGGTGTCGCCAAACCGCTACCGTCATCCCACTGCAAACACTGGTGGCTCGTCAAAGCCTGTAGCGGTGTCTCCATGCCGTTTTAGCTGTACCGGTGTCGCGAAACCGCTGCAAGCATGCCGCTACAACTCATGTATGCTTCCTTTTTGCTCCAAATGACTTCTTCTTGGTCCAAGTAAGCCTTAAATCCTTGACTCCAACTCCAAAACTTAAAATATACAAAATGCAACTAAATGTATCTAATCATGAATGTAAATGCATCAAGACAAGGAAAAACGTAGTTATAAAACGAGTAAAATGCTGAGATATCATCAACGCATTCATTTAAAGAGATCTCGATGAGGAAGTATATATGTAATTTCCTTCAGGTTTACGAACTGATGATAAATCTAAGGTATGTCATCTTCACAAATCATTTTACGGACTACGAAAACCTCCTAGTTGGATGTTTGCAAAACTCGCATCATCTCTTAAAGGATACATATTTGAGCAAAGTTTATTCAATTATTCTCTTTTCACATTTGTTGATCACAAAACTAGGCTTCATGACTTAGTATATGTTGATGATTTGATAGTCCCGGAAAGCTCTTTGGACGTCATCATTGAATTCATGAAATATATGAGTTTGCAATTTCATATGAAAGACCTTGGTGTTTTGAAGTACTTCTTGGGTATTGAAGTTGCTCGAAGTCCATATGGGATATATCTATGTCAAAGAAAATATGTTCTTGACATTATATCTAAATCTGGTCTTCTTGGTGCTAAGCCGGTTTCTCATCCTATGGAACAAAATCATCAGTTGTCGAAAGCCACGGGTGAGTCTCTCTGGTCCTTCNACTAGGCTTCATGACTTAGTATATGTTGATGATTTGATAGTCCCGGGAAGCTCTTTGGACGTCATCATTGAATTCATGAAATATATGAGTTTGCAATTTCATATGAAAGACCTTGGTGTTTTGAAGTACTTCTTGGGTATTGAAGTTGCTCGAAGTCCATATGGGATATATCTATGTCAAAGAAAATATGTTCTTGACATTATATATGAATCTGGTCTTCTTGGTGCTAAGCCAGTTTCTCATCCTATGGAACAAAATCATCAGTTGTCGAAAGCCACGGGTGAGTCTCTCTGGTCCTTCGCGGTATCGCCGTTTGGTTGGCAAACTCATCTATCTCGGAGTCACTCGTCCGAAATTGTCTTATGCTATTCATTGCTTATCCCGATTTTTGCATGATCCAAAAACAGAACATTGGGATGCATCATTACATGTAGTACGATATTTGAAAAGCAATCCGGGACGAGGCATTCTACTCCGTTCTGATTCAGATCTACTACTCACAGCCAACTCTTTGGTTGGTTCATTCAGCTCGGTGGCTCTCATGTGTCATGGAAGACACAAAAGCAAAAAGTGGTCGCGCGTTCCTCGGCCGAAGCCGAATACCGTGCTATGGCAGATAAGTAAGTGAGATATTATGGCTACGTGGTTTGCTTGAAACACTTGGTGTCAACTGTTCGGCTCTTGTTCCTCTTCACTGTAATAGTCTTTCCGCTATAATTTGAGCGCAAAACCAAGTTTTCCATGAAGGACAAAACATGTTGAAATGGATTAGTATTTCATACGTGATGAGATTGTGCGTGGCACTATTACCACTCTTCACATCTCCACCACCACGCAGCTAGCCGATATCCTTACTAAAGCTCTCGATTGCAAGGAGTTTGGTATGTTTATTCGTAAGTTGGGTGTTTGTGACCTATACACTCCAACTTGAGGGAGTTATTGAGAGAGATATGGACTACTTTGTAATTCGTTATTTACCTTGTATAGTTTAGGTAAATTAACATAAGTGCATTAGGTTAAACGTACATGTATATAAGGCATTGCCTTCTTTGTGAATTAAATAAGATAACCCTTTAATACTCTAAGGTTTCTTGACAGAACAAAATGTTTTTTAACTTTCTAATAGTACTTTCCAAAAAAGAAACAAAAATAGACGACAAATCGTCGGTAATTCTCGACAAGTAACCGAAAAATTTAGCTTGGTCAGTAAATTAATTTCATCGGAAATTTATTAGAAGTTATGAACATAATTGTTTCGTTTCACTTTTTATATTCATAGTTTTGAATTTTTGGTGTTTTCCTGTTTTTATAAATATAGAAAAGAATGTATATATATTTTTTGGATAACTAGGAAGGCGTCGAAGGGACTATTATGGGAGCAAAAAATCTACGAAGAAGCCTCTCCCCCTACATGCAGAATTGGAAGCCCTCATCTGGGCCATGCATTGTTTGATTGCAAACCAAAAGACGGCAATAGCTTTTGCAACAGACTGTTCCTAGTTGGTGAAGATGTCTACACCCGAGGTTTTGCCGGCTTTTGCATTACATTTGGAGGAATTTGTGAAGAGTAAGGAGGTGTTTTCTTTTTTCTCAATCTCACTCATTCCACGCGCAAACAACACAACGGCAGACAAGTTAGCAAGAAGTGCTCGTGTCTACACAGTGGATATTAATTTTGTAAACTCGGTACCCCGGTTTGGATTTCCGAACCATTCTAGGTATTTAGGCTGTTTACAAAAAAAATAATAAAAAAAATTGGATAACCAGAAGATTCTGGGTCGAAGCCCGTATACCCCCTAGGCCCATGCCAGCTTTTAATATTTTTATTCATCCCAACTGTCACTCGATCTTGTGATCTCTTGGAATACCCAAGAATATCTTTCCAGTCGAGTTATCGACCTCCGGTAAAAATAGAGATAAGAATGTATATTTACTTGTAGATATTAAGAACAACTTAAACATTCAACAAAGTGGGGGAAGCTGGTCCAATGTTCCCCACCGGAAAAGTGGTTCTCTCCGTCTAACCACTCACTTTGTATTTACATTTGCCGTTACATTCATGATATCTCGTCAAACTAAATATCCTTAAGACCATAACACACACACACACACACACACACAAAAATTTATATTATATATATATATATAAAGACTTCAAAACTAAAGAATCAAATTAGCCTCCCTAAATATACTTAGGAATTAAGGTTCAAAAAATATATATATATACTTAGGAGCTCATTCTTCCAGAGCTATTTAATCAATCAAAATTAACGAATATATGATCTATTAACTTGAAAACAAAAAAAACGTTTAACAAAAAAAAAAATTAAGAATAAAATAAGTTTTTAATCATTTTTGCATAAATGATGTTGGTATTTTATTGAGTTTAAAACTAGTGGAATACCAATAAACAGCTTACACGGGTTGAATAGAAAATAGATTCTGGAAATTTTAAACAAACTAGAAATATAAATGAGACGAGAGGGTTTTCATGGTAGGATTCGGAATCCACTATCAATAAGTTGATACCAAAAGATTACAGAAACAAGAAAACTTGGAGAAATACTCACCAATAACCAATCGTTCAAACATTCGAGAATGTCTCTCTATATGTGTTTCTCAAATTATTATTCTTCATTATTTTTCCGCTATTTTAACTCTCGTCCTTTGATCCCCAAATTTCTTTTAAGAAACAACATAAATTCTACATTGCCTGCATTATTTTTTATTGTTTTTTTTTTTTTGATTAAACTTGGAAGTAATCCATGCCCTTAACGGATCCAGACTAATCTCCCGAACGGGAGTGACACGACCCATTAATTATGATGCCCCACTTGGCCAAAAATAAGCTGATAATTCCGCATCCTGGGAGATTTGATCCATGACCTGGACCAACATGGTCGAATCTTCTCCGGATGGAACTACCCCACCACAACCTCTTGGTTATTATATATTTTTTATTGTTTCTATTCGGTTTTTAGATTTCTTTACTTTCTGAATTATGCTTCGTGTTTTCATAAAAGTGCTTATGATGATATAGTTTCTGTAAATGATACCATCAAAATAGAAAATCAATAAGATGACCATATAAAATGACTAGGAAAAGGATATGAAAAAATCCTAAAATACTCCTCGTTATGAGTCTTTAATTAGGTCTAGTAAAAATAGCATGACTTAGATAGTTAGGTCTTGTACGGGTTTGGCATAAAGCAATTTCATTCATTGTCAAAAGACTCTATGACAAAAATAGAATTTTTTGTAATTTTCTTAGTTTATTTTGTTTACAATATAGAATTCGATAACTAGACATAACTTCCATACATTCACTAACTTCAATAATAACTCTTGCGTATTGAAAAAAGTTTGGGTAGTAAACTAAAAGCCTACTACTATATATAGAATTAATTAGTCGATCTTAACTCTTAACGTATTACTTATACAACCTTTTCATTTCATAAATTTATTCCAAAAATACAAATTACTAATTCTTTTGTTTTTTCTCAGTAAATACAAACTCTGTAAAAGTAAAGGGTTGGTGATCAAAAGAAAAAGAAACATGGACGAGTACTCGTGTGAGGTGTTACCATCGAGCAATCAAGTGATTGCTTACTTTAATTCCAATCTTTTTTGACAAATGAAAACAAACACACACAAGTATATGTATATATATATATAGATACGTGTGTGCATGGGCCTCCTCTATATGAGTGATCAAATTGTATTGTATTTTAGCTACACACAATCTTCTCATTTGATTCTCTCTCTTTCTTTGTCTCTTTCTCTCTCTGATCTCTTAGATGAAGGGAACTCTAAGATACTTAGCAGGAATCGCAGGGCCAAATGGGTTTGGTTCAAGATCTACAGCTGAACAAGTTACACAACATTGCTTTTTTCCTTATTCACCTCTCACTGCCATAATCACTGGTTTGTTTCCCTTTCACTTATTTTATCATTAACTATTTCGATATTTAAAACGGGTATAGATTTTATCACTTATTTTATCATTTACTATTTCGAGCTTTATTATATCTTTAAATTATTTTTATGGAGTAGAGATTCGTGTGTCGTTCCTTACGCAAGACAGGTTTTAGAGGTCCTCTATTAAAACAAAAGAATGATCTCATAGATTACAAAAACCGAATTGTTGCACTAATGTTTTAAAAACCGAAGCGCATCATAAATATTCTCCCAAAATTCCACTGTACTCACCTCGACTTGGTCTAGTGGTTAAACTTTTGGATTATCAAAAACGTAGAGACCATCACATGTTCAATCCCCGCCCTAGGAGATGTATGGTCGCCCCTGAACCTCCTAATAATCCAAAAAAATAATTTACAATAATGAACTCCTCAAATCTAATGTTTTGAAGATTGATTTTAATCAGAATGTTCTAATATTCAAATCTTATAGTTCATTTTATAGTTTGGAAAATTATTATTATCTTTTAACAAAAAAAATGATAATTTTCCAAATCAGATATTTGTTATAACTTCTCTTCCAATAATACTTAGGAAAGAAACTTGCAGCCAAAAACACGATCTGTATATTAATATTATTATATGAAATATATGTTTTATGTATGCCGGCGACAATATATGAATTTTGTCTCCATTGAAATTTGAAACATTTTAGGTATGGTTGGTTACAGCATATTTTCCATATATAATTGATTTGCCTTTTGACTTTAATCTTTAAAACATGTCTCATCGTTGCAAAACATTACTTTATTTTATTTTTCTTTTTAACGATCAGCCTGCCCGAAACGTACTTTATGCCATCTTTATGTTCCCTAATTTGTCGGTTGAAACTTTAAACGATGAGAGTCAATGAATAAGTTTTAAAGTGGTCTCTCTTTACTCTTTCTTTTTGTTGCCAAAAACAATCAAGAAGGCTGCTTTTAGAGACATGGATTGTTGATTACTAACTCCACTACCGAATCTGAATTAGTTTTGGAGAAAATACTCTAATTTTTCTCACATGATACAAGACTTATTGATACGAAATGAAATGGTTCATGTACTAGTTGTTCTTAAATGAATCATTCCACTATTTAACAGGAGGAACGTCAGGAATCGGTGCGGAAACGGCGAGAGTGTTAGCAAAGAGAGGGGTGAGAGTAGTGATGGCAGTAAGAGATATGAAGAAAGCAGAAATGGTTAAGGAGAGAATAGTGAGAGAGATTCCAGAAGCTGATATCAAATTATTCGAGATTGATCTCAGTTCTCTCTCTTCTGTAGCCAGATTCTGCTCTCAGTTTTTTTCGCAAGATCTTCCCGTCAATATTCTCATGTACGTAATATTTACTTTACTATCTACCTCATGCATCCATGCACATATATACCGTCACTGTAACATCCCTATCATGGGCTCCCGAAGGAATCGGGGACCTCAGGCATGTTAGATCGGCAGACTAACCCCTTTCGGTTAAGTCGTCCGGTTTGGCCCATTGGTGAGCAACACATGATCGTTAGGAAAACGCCTAGGTCAGAACAAGCAATATAAGACATTTCCGATCACACTAACATGTACGGAACAAATGGAAGAGGAGGGGTGAGTAATGGGGATTACTCAGTGAGGATGAGCCTTGTAGAGACTCACAGTTCACTTTTAGACATTACGCAAATTACGATTCATAAAGTTAAATCCTAAAACACGCACAATCAAGGAACAATCAAACATGAGCGTTCACCATGATCACCACCACACTTGGTCCACGACCATCACACACACCCACACAGTGGTCCGAATCCACCTAGGCCCGAAGCACCATTATCCGAAGATAATCCATATTCCACATCACACCTGTGTCACACAGACTTTCTTGAGGTTCGCCATAACCTCCCGACGTTGAGAAAAGATGCCCCGTTAGGCGCCACACATCAGCCCCATCAATCAATATCCGTACCACAAGTGTCCCTTCGCCATGTGACGGACACCTCTCAATTCTAATATGACGACCCAAGCAATATCAGATTACCTCCTATCCATTTTAGTACACTCTAGGTTCAAGACTCACAAACAAGACTCATACCAAGTTAACGTTGTAACAATGGTTTGCTATCTTCACAATCAATTTACCATGTTATTAGAGTTCGATAGATACCAAATCAGATTCAGATAACGTGTTAAACAAGCAACACACAATAATAGTAAAACCCTAAAGACAGATCTAAGTGATACCTAATAGCATATCTAATAATATGGTGGTATATATATTATAATCAATTGACAAACAACAGGAAACATCGAACAAATTAGATAGATCGCTTAGTGGGAAGCTACGGTTTAAGAAGAAGACTTAATCAAAAACAGTTAAACGAGTTCTGAAAGAAACGAGTCCTCACCTTGGCACAGATGAAGGCGACGAAGAAGAGAAAGGGAAATAATCATCGGAATCCATGGAGGAGCTCGGCGAAGGAGGAGGCGGCGGAGTGGACATCTCGCAGCGAGGAGAGAGAGAGGGTCGCAGACGATAAAGAGAGAGAGATGAGAGAGAGGGTCGCAGTCGATAAAGAGAGAGAGATGAGAGAGAGGTGTTTTAGAGTTTCTGGAAAAGAGAGAATGAAAACTTAGACCGAAAAAGGAAAAAAATAAAAGAAAAGGAAGATTTGAGATTATCTAAAAAGGGAATATGATCGTTGGTTGAGAATAGAATAAAAGAAAATCTTTTAGGTGCTGGAATATTCCGGAAAGATTATTAAATCAACTTAAACTAGGAATTAAGAAACCGAAACATACCAATTTTCAAAAACCAAAGATCGGGATGCTACAATCTTCCCCCTTGTAGAGGATTCGTCCTCGAATCCCAGGGAAGATGTCTATGGAAAGAAAGGAAAGGCTTAGGTTCAAAGAAGGAAGAGTTACAGAACGCCGGGAAGAAGTTCACAAAGTACCGTCCACAAGCGTACACGTCGTATTGTACATGGGCTAAATTGTCATATACAATACAGAAAATACTACTTTCTAATAGCGCTTTGGGAAAGTGTTAAAAACTAATGAAACTTAAATAAAGTGCCAAATTTTGCAAAACACCCTTAATTTTTTTTAAAGAAATTGCTAGGTTAGTACTTATTTGTAAACTTCTTAGTTTTCACTTTGGTTTTTTTTTTTTGTCTTTTACCAAGTAAATGACGATTTTACCCGCCTCTGTTTTTCGGTGTACCGTCCACACTCATACACGCCGTATTGGACATAGACTAAATTGTCAAAAAATCTACTTATTTTACAAAAGTGCTAAAAACTTAACAAACTTAAAAGAAGTGGCCAATTCTTGCAAAACCCCCCAATTTTTTTCTTAATACGTGTGAACTCTAATAAGTCTATTTAGAAACAAAAGGAATATAACATAAATTTCAAAATGTTTATATATTTAACTCGGTTCATAAGAACCCCCTAGGCCCTATCTATGAAATGGGTGCGCCACTAGACGTGCACTCTTTGAAAGGACCCCTATAGTACACCAAGTTCGATCGTACTACATATATATACAGAATGAGACTTTGATTAATCTAAACTTCTAAATGATAAAAATGGAATTTGCAGAAACAATGCAGGGGTTTTCTCTCCAAGTCTTGAATTCTCCGAAGACAAGATTGAGCTGACATTTGCTACGAATTTCTTAGGTAACTTTGTGGAATTATGTGACACATGAGTATAATGTGGAGTGAAGAGAATTAATGATGATGGTTATAATTTTTTCAGGACATTACTTGTTAACGGAGATGCTTATAGAGAAAATGATAGAAACGGCAGAGAAGAGTGGAATCGAAGGACGGATCATTAACCTTTCCTCTGTGATTCACAGTTGGGTCAAGCCTGATTGTTTCTCCTTCCCTAAATTACTCCATCCCATTAAGTAATTCGCATTTCTTTTCCACTTTTTCATACTTGAAACTATAGAAATATATATATATATTTAAGATTAGGCATTTGTTTTGTTAATAATTTTGTGTTTGGTAATCGAAGGTATAACGGGACAAAGGCCTATGCTCAGTCAAAGTTGGCCACAATTTTACATGCCAAAGCGTTGAGCATGCAATTAAAGGTAGATTCGAAAATTACTGATTCCATCATTCTTTTATTTATTTTTAACACTTCTTTACGGAAATAATAATTCGAAATATTCAAAACTAAAACGTGTTTAATTACAGGACAGAAATGCAAACGTAACGATAAATGCAGTCCATCCAGGAATTGTTAAAACTGGAATCATCAGAGCACACAAGGGTCTTTTGACAGGTGAAATTAAACATTTTTCATATATATATAGGAGTGCAAAAGGAATCTAATGAGTAAAATACAAAACAAAACCATGATGTGGTTTGATGCAGATTCTTTGTTTTTGATAGCTTCGAAGCTGCTAAAATCTATAAGCCAGGTAGGTGTATATATATATTGCCTTCCTTTTTGTCTGCTTAGTATACTCATGGCCCAACAAGTTCATCCTCTTTTTCTGACACTGAACTCCTCTTTTCTGACACTAAAACCAAACCAAACCGTTCGGGTTGGGAAAAAACTTAACCAAATAATTGGATATAAACTTTGGTTTGGTTTGGGGTCAGTTTGAGTTTGGTTGGTTGATTTGATTCGGTTCGGTTTTTTCCCACCCTTGGTTTGCATCCCAAATAAAAGTTTTGTCATCACCATCAATATTCATGCATAAATACATGACTCATGGCCCAACAAGATCATCCTCTTTTCTGACACAAATTCCATTTCTTTTGTTTGCATATATCCCAAATTAAAGTTTTGTCATCATCATCAATATCCATGCATAGACTCAATATATATATACAAATCAAATCATGCCTCGCAAGAATAATATAAGAAATAATAGTTCAAAAAACAAAAGAATAATATAAGAAATAACCGTAATAACGTACATTTTTAAATATATTTAACTCTATTGAATTTTTGTTATGGGGTTAGGGCGCAGCCACAACATGTTATGTGGCATTGAGCAACGAACCCAAAGGGTTTAGTGGAAAGTATTTTGCAGACTGCAATGAGACAAGTTGCTCAGATTTGGCGAATGATGAGTCTGTGGCTTTCAAGCTCTGCACCAACACTGGTGCTTTAATCCATGATTATTTGCATCAATCTCAAATACATCCCCTTCCTAATTTATGTCTTCTGTAAATCTTCTTAATAAATATTACATATTTTGTTAAAGACCATCCGTCATTTTATTTTGTAAAGCACTATTTTATAAACAAGACCGATCTCGTAATGTGTAGTTGACTCAAAATAACGAAACATAGAAAAACACTGAGCTCTATTATGTTTAATTGTTTTGTTAATTGATATACAGAACTTGCTTACTTACCACAGCAACTTTTATATATTTCTCGCGTATGGTTCAACTGCAAGTTTTGGCTTGGCCGGTCAACCGTAAAAATCGCAATGTACATGAGGTGTGTTTTTAGCGGTTTTAAACATTCGTTTTCATAATTTTTTTTTGTGTTTTTGAGACAGTTAAAATGTGATTATAGAGTCTTTTTGGTCTTTTATCAAGTCTTTTACATGTTTTTATGTTGCTTTGGAGAAAAACAAGTCATTTTTGTTGTAAACAAACATATTAAAATGCATTTTGACATTCCTTTGAGAATTTCCCATTGTTTGATAATACACCTTTTATTAGCAATACTTGTATATAGGCCATACTTGTATATAATATCGTTTGTACAGTTACAATTCTAATTAATGAGAATAACAAGATTTATTTGCTCTGGTTTAATATGGTATCATAGACGAAATAAACTCTCTCTCTTCCGCTAACAAACTTTTCTCCATTTCCATGGCGATTGAGCTTCATTGAGCTTCATCGATCTTCAAATCGAGCTCCAATGAGTGCTTCTTATCATCCATTGATCTTCGATTTCATCGCGCGTCTGATTTTCTTGGAGATTGAGATCGTTTCATTCATCTTCTACTTTTTGATTTCGTTTCTTTGACCTTCGATTGTTACCGATTTCTTTTTCTTTCGATTCATCTCTCGGTACAATCTTATATTCTTCTTAATCGTAACTTCATCTTCTAGTTCGCGATGGCGCCGCCTGAAGCAAATCCAGCTTCGCATCAACCTCAATACTTGGATCAGTACGAAAATACTTATTTCTTGCACAGTTCGGATCACTCAGGCCTTGTTCTGGTCTCCGATCGACTCACGACTGGTGCAGAATTTCACTCTTGGCGAAGATCTATTCGAATGGCTCTCAACGTCCGCAACAAACTCGGTTTCATCGACGGTACCATTCCAAAACCTCCTGATTCTCATAGAGATGCTGGTTCTTGGTCCCGATGTAACGATATGGTAGCAACTTGGATTATGAACTCAGTTTCAAAGAAGATTAATCAGAGTCTTCTCTTTCTATCTACCGCTGAACATATTTGGAAGAATTTTCTCTTGTCTAGGTTTAAGCAGAACAATGCACCTAGGGTATATAAAATCGAACAAAGATTGAGTAGTATTCAACAAGGTTCTATGGATATATGCACCTATTATACAAAACTTATTACTCTATGAGAGGAATACAAGAATTATGTGGAGCTTCCGGTATGCACTTGTGAAAAATGCGAGTGCAATGCGGCTGGACTTTGGGAAACATTGCAGCAACGTAGTCGTGTGACTAAGTTCTTGATGGGCTTGAATGAAGCATATGAATCGAGCAGAAGACACATCCTCATGTTGAAACAGATTCCTTCCATTGAAGAGGTTTTCAACATGCTCACACAAGACGAAAGGCAGAAGCCAATTAAGCCAAGTTCCAAGCCTAATAATGTTGTTTTCCAAAGTTCTGCACCAACTGAATCTCAACTCTACAATGATCAGAATGAACAATCTGCATTTGCTGTGAATAGCAACAATTATCGTCCCAAACATAGACCTCTATGCACTTACTGTGGTCAGCTTGGTCACATTGTTCAGAAGTGTTTCAAGATCCATGGATATCCTCCTGTTCATAAACTCAACACCTCATCCGGAACTGGTCATTTCAGAGGAACTGCTCCAGCTGTTTTTGTTCCAAGAGGACAAAACAATTTCACTCCTCGATTTTTTCCACAGTCACATGCTCAGTTCCAGTTTCCACAACAACAAATGCAGAAGTCTAATGCAGTGGCTAATGTCATGACTGGATCTCAACTCTATATGCCTCCACCAGCAACTAATGCTGTGAATCTTGACTTCAGTCAGATGGACCAGAATCAAGTCCAGACTCTCATCCAACAACTTCATACTCATGTGAGATCTTCAGTGCCTACGGTTCCTCTTGCTTCAATAACTGAGAATGGTCATATGGATTCTTCATCTACATATGGTAATGTTTCATTTCCTTCTTCTTCTTTTTGTTTTGAAAATAACTGCCTCACATTCTAACACCAGTGTCTATCCTCACTTTCCAACACACTCCCTAGTGGTGCTTGGTTAATTGACACTAAAGCCACTACACATGTGTGTTCTGACTTAGCAATGTTTAGTGGAACCTCATCTGTGACTGGTGTTACGGTCTCTCTACCAAATGGCATTAGAGAACCAATCACTCACACATGCACAATTCATATTTCATCATCTCTTGTCTTGCTTAATATTCTGCATGTTCCATCATTTAGATTTAATCTCATTAGTGTTAGTCGTTTGCTTAAAGACAATCATTGTTCTGCCCGTTTCTATAATGATCATTGTTTGATTCAGGCGTCTATTAAGGCCCTGACGATTGGTAGAGGAACTCTTATACACGATCTCTATATCCTAGAGGCTGGTCTCACACTTACCTCTACCAACTTCTGTGGATCCTTGTCAGTTGATCGACATCTTTGGCACTAGCGCCTTGGACATCCTTCACCTGCCAAGTTATAACATCTTTATGGTATTTTACCTTTGTCTAAGTCTAGTTTGTCTTCTTCTATTCATTGTCATGTGTGTCCTTTAGCTAAACAGAAATGTTTACCTTTGATTTCACATAATCATTTGTCACCATCACCATTTGATCTTGTTCACTTAGACATTTGGGGTCCTTTTTCTGTTGAGTCTATTGAAGGTTACAAGTACTTCATTACTTTAGTGGATGATTGTACTCGTGTAACTTGGATCTACTTGCTAAAGAATAAAAGTGATGTTTCAAAAGTTTTTCCAGCTTTTATTCAGCATGTTAAGACTCAGTATGATGCTGTCATTAAATCAATTAGAAGTGACAATGCACTTGAACTTGCCTTTACCCAAATTGTTCAAGATCATTGCATGATTCATCAATATTCTTGCGCATATACACCACAACAAAATTCTGTAGTGGAACGTAAACATCAGCATTTATTAAATGTTGCAAGAGTATTGTTATTTCAATCCAACATCCCATTGATCTATTGGAGTGACTGTATTCGCACTGCTGTCTTTCTGGTTAATAGAACCCCTTCTTTACTTCTAGGAAAACAATCTCCATATGAACTCTTAAATAAGAAATCACCAGAATTCTCTTTTCTTAGATCATTTGGATGTTTGTGCTATGTGTCTACATTGTCTAAGATTAGAACTAAGTTTTCTCCTAGGGCTGAACCATGTGTGTTTCTAGGATATTCTTCAGGTTATAAAGGCTATAAGGTTTTGCATCTAGATACTAACATTGTCTATGTGTCTCGTAATGTGATTTTTCATGAAACTGTTTTTTCTTTTAAAACATATGTCCCATGTCAACCATCAGTTGATCTATTCTCTGAAACAATCATGCCATTACCGATTCCATCTGTTTTAGATTATGCTATTCATGTTCATAATAGTCATTCACAACATTCATCAACACTTTCACCATCTCATGCATCTCCATCATCATCTCATGCATCTGCATCACACTCTAATGCCACATCTCTACCACACGAGACTGTCACACGAGGCACATGTTAGGTTCAACTTCTCAATGCTCGGCCAAAACGTACAGTAAAAACTTCAGGTTACTTGTCTGATTTCCACTGTTCTTTCACCAAAATTTCTACTCCTTTCATACCATCGACTACTCCATATCCTTTATCTTATGTTCTCTCATATTCTAATCTCAAACCCCTCTATCAGTCCTATGTTTTCTCTTACTCTCTTGAAACAGAGCCAACATCTTTTAAGAAAGCCATATTATCACCTCACTTCAATAAGGTAATGAATGAGGAACTTCAAGCTATGGAGATCAATAAGACATGGTCTGTTGAATCTCTGCCTCCGGGAAAGAATGTTGTGGGCTGCAAATGAGTTTACACCATTAAGTACAATGCTAATGGTAGCATTGAGAGATAAAAAGCCAGACTGGTGGCTAAAGGTTTCACACAGCAAGAAGGTGTTGACTTCACTGACACATTTTCACTAATAGCTAAACTTGCAAGTGTCAAGTTACTAAGTTTGGCAGCTTCTACTGGTTGGAGTCTTTCTCAAATGGATGTCTCCAATGCATTCTTGCACAGTGACCTTGACGAGGAGATTTACATGAGTTTTCATCAGGGTTACACACCAACTTCAGGTATGTGTGTAGACTACACAAGTCCTTGTATTGCTTGAAACAAGCATCAAGGCAATGGTATCATTGTCTCTCTGCGGTCTTGACTTCTGCTGGTTATGATCAATCTCCAGCTGACAACACTTTGTTTGTGAAACAATCTGGTTCACATTTCACTGCTGTCTTAGTATATGTTGATGACATTATGATTGCAAAAGCAACATTGATAGTGAAGTCAAGGCTCTCAAAGATGTCCTCAACTCTCAATTCAAAATCAAAGACTTGGGAGCATTACGATTTTTCTTAGGCCTTGAGATTGTGAGAAATGCTGCAGGTATCTCGGTTTTTCAAAGAAAGTATGCTCTGAATCTTATGGCTGATGCAGGTCTATTGGGCTGTAAACCAAGTACTATCACGATGGATCCTACTCTTAAGCTGAGCAAGACAACATGAACTGCTCTACCTGATCCTACTCCATATATAGCACTCATAGGACGGCTCATGTACTTAACCATCACACGGCCATATATCACTTTTGATGTCCATTGTCTCAGTCAGTTCATGTGTGCTCCTACTGATATACATCTTCAAGCTGCTCACAAAATCCTGAAGTATATCAAGAACAATCCTGGACAAGGTTTATTCTACTCAGCCAAATCAGAGATATGTCTTAACGCCTTTGCCGATGCAGATTGGGCTACTTGCCTAGATACTAGAAGATCTATTACTGGATATTGCGTCTATCTAGGTGACTCTCTCATCACTTGGAAATCGAAGAAGCCGAATGTTGTTAGCCGTAGTAGCACTGAAGCTGAATACAGAAGCATGGATCATGCAACTTGTGAACTGCTCTGGCTACAACAGCTTCTTACAGATTTGAAGATCACGGTAACTACTAATGCCAAACTATTTTGTGATAACAAATCTGCGATGCATATTGCCACAAATCCAGTTTTTCATGAGAGGACAAAGCATGTTGAAATAGATTGCCACACGGTTAGGGATCAAGTCAAGAATGGTTTCTTAAATCTCATGCATGTCTCTAGTGCTAATCAACATGCTGATATTCTGACCAAGCCACTACATCCAGGTCATTTTCACTCCATTCTCAAACCTTTTCCTTCCACCAGATTGTTCCAATCTAAAGGCTTAAGGAGGGTGTATTAGCTATACTTGTATATAGGTTATACTTGTAAATAATACAGTAGAGAATACCTGTATATAATACCGTTTGTACAGTTACAATTCTAATTAATGTGAATAATTAACAAGATTTATTTGCTCTGGTTTAATACCTTTGGCAAAGAGACTTTGGCTTGAACTAGTAAGTGGTTGCTCAAGGGAAAGAAATGCTAGTCTCCTTTGAAGCCAAACTGATGCAGAACATATAGTGAAACGAAGAGTACTACACGAGGGATAAAAACTCGTGATACAACTCATGAAACCATGGCGCCGGTCTCGACAAAGCTAAGTAAAAAAGAGAAGCGGCGCTTTTCTTTGCTGAATAAACTTTGATTGGATAAAATGTGAATGTATTACATGGGATAAGGAGACTTGGGGCGGTTGAAGTTTTAAGAATTGTTAGAATTTTTAAATTCTATTGTTTTCGGTTTATGGATTGGGACACTTTTATTACTTATTTGTTTGATGATTTTTGAATTTCATACAAAATCCACTGTTATTAAAAAAAAATTGGTTTTAGTGATTCTATCATTCTATTAGAATATTGGGTGTAAATGGTTGTTATCTTAGATGAACAAAATTGGAAGAAATCATGTGTTATTCTATATTCTTCCAAAATATTATTATTTGCAATAAAAGTGGTGGAAAACAAATTCCACTCATTCTGCTGGAAGAAAATGAAAAATAGAACAAATTTAAAAGGAACATGTTCCTCTACTAAATTGGAGAGGAACGAGTGGAATCAAAAATTTCCTCTAACTTCCATATTTCACTAATTAATTTTCCACTGTCACAATTTTTATCTATTCCTTCCATGACAACCATTTGGACCCATTGTGTTATTGGGATATAGATTTTTAACAATTTAACTCTAGATATCCCTTGGATTCTTAAAGTCATTATATTAAAATATTTTGATAGTTTTTTTGAATACACAAAACTCTCTTGCAAATTTAATAAAAGTCTCAACAAATCTAACAAAACTCTCTACAAATTTAACAAATTTATGAACTTTTCAAATCAACCAACTCTATATAAATCCAACTCCTATTAATGGATTCGTTAGCTCAAAGAAAAAAAGGAAATAAGCTGAACTGTGAATGCCTGAGTAAAAAGGAAACTTGGTCTTCAAATATGGCTTTGATCCTTTTGGTTGGTTCTGAGTTGTTTGATGCCTTGAAGAAAAATATTAATAAACCATAGTCCTCAGTCTTAAACTCCTGTTCTTGATCGTCGAGTGTTGGGAGTTCAAATAAGTTGGTTTCCTCATTTAGCCGCAAGAATGGCCATGCGATTGTGAAGCTGTTTGGTGTCTTGTATGGTCCAGTCTCATTCAAAATGGTGGCGCTTGGTGGCGTGAGCTCTCCTGAGTTTAGTTATAGTATGGTATCAATGGTCCATGCCATCATGCAGCTTCGTTTGTCGAGACTTTTAGGTTTTAAATTTATAAAAGCCTAGGTCTGCAAGTACACAAATGTGCGCTGTAGTATTTAGGGGTCGATCTACAGAGAATCTACGCCTGTCTGCAAAAATCTATAAAGGGTTAGAGTAGAAGTTTAAGACACATATGGTTTGTCCCGGGTCAACCCGGTCTGAACTTACTACTCTATAAATAGTTTTGAGGTCACTTCTTGACCTAAGTTTTTAGCTACTCTTAGCCTCCTACCTCTTTTCTCTTTAAACTCTAGGGTTTTGTTGGATCTAGTTTGAACCACTTTCATGATATAGTAAAGTTTCTTTGTTTAATATCTTTCTTCTTATCATTATGTCTTCTCTTAATGTTTACCTTGTTTTCTTTAATTGGGCTAATGGTGCTAAGTGCATAGATTTACATATCCAAATGGATAGGAAGTATTAATACTAGGTTTAGAAGTAGCTAATCTAGATCTAGCTTTGTTAACATTTCATGCACTAAAGGTGTTTGATGAAATGTCTAGCTCAACCCTAACTATGCATTTCATGTTTAGTCCAACGAGGGTTGCATGCCTATGGTGATTTGTAGCTAGATAGGTTTTTGTTCTCAAGTTCACAAAGCTCTTAACTACTATCGAGGGATTGATTAGTTAAGTAGTGAAGGGATTAAGGCTATGAAGATAGATTAGTCCATTTTAGTGAGCATATGCTTTGGATTAAGCTTGTTTAATATTTGTTAGCACCATTAACCAATGTTAGTCTCCCAAAGTCAATGACTTTAGCCCAAAGCCCATATTCTATTTTATAAGTTTATAACCTTTGTTAATCATTTGCCTTATTACTTGTTTAGTTTATTTGCTCACCATTTCTTTTGAGGATTAGATAACATCATCTTTTCATCATTAGGACTAGACTATTAGGTTTCTTGCATTCTAGAATAGCCTTTAGGCCTCCTTGTGGTTCAGCCCTTAGTCTACTCTTTGATAGTACCTTGCACTTGGGGTAGTTTAAGATTAAGATTAAGGATTCAAAACTTGGATCCGACCAGAAACGAAGAAAAACAAAACCAAAAGTTAAAAGAAAAAGGTAGTCTTAGAGTCAGTCGCTAACCTTGAGATTTAAGTAGACGAGAACGAATAGATTCCCCAGCAACGGCACCAAAAACTTGATGCAGCCTCGTTTGTCGAGACTTTCAGGCTTTAAATTTATAAAACTCTAGGTTTGCAAGTGAACAAATGTGTGATGTAGTACTTAAGGGTCGATCCACAGAGAATCTACGCCTCTCTGCAAAAATCTATATCGGGTTAGAGTAGAAGTCTAAGACAAAGATGTTTTTGGGGAGTGTGTCACGAATCCTAAGTGCAAGCAAAAAAAAAATAAAAGCGATGTAAACTATGATAACTAAGCGTTGGGTCTTCCAGGGATATCGTAGAGGTTCAGATTAATTCAAACAAGATAACAAAGCTCCTAATCATTTCTACCTCAAAGTTCTACAAACTCGAACACGAAATTTTGTTTAACCTATTTTCGCAGAGCTTAACACTTATTCTCTAACAACTTAACTACTCAGCTTTTGTTGATAGCTACGAAGTAGATCACGCAATAGATTCAAGTTCATTAATGTTCATAACGCCCTATCAGTATGCTTTCGTATCTTATTACACAATTGCTCTCCTAAGCTAGTTCCGATCAATAAATTCAGCACTTTCGTGGCTTTATTAATATTAAGATCAGCAACTAGTTAACTACGCTAGCTCCATGCAATAAGAACAAACCTTAAAAAATAATTTCTAGAAATCGAGCTATGTTAATACTTAATATCCTTATCAATCATGAAATCCTCTTTGATAGAACCATTTAAACCCAACTATGAAACTACTCAGACATAATCATGCAAAGCATGCAAAAACGTGGTTGATGATTGCATAATCAATAAATCAGAACATAAACAAAAGGATTGAAGAAAAATCCATATCTCCCTAAACTAAGAACAAAGAGTAAAAGAGTTTGGTGCTAAAATTTGTAACTTGATATTCCCATATTTTACCTCTTTTAGCATGCATTTAACTTAGCATTTTAGGTCTCATGCATGTGTTTTCATATCTTTCTTTAGTGTTTTGGTCTAAATTAGGCTTTAGTTAGTTTGCATTAGGTCCTAGGGAGTCTTGCATTCATTTGGAGTGTTTTCTAGGTGTTTGGGGACATTTTGGAGATGTTAGGAGTAATGGAGCAAAAGAGGATGCAAGGATCATTCCGAAGTGTCTTGAAGATCCGGCAGAACGAAGGAGTTACGGTCAGATTCAGCCTCAATGATCTTCATGAAAGATGTAGCCAGATGAGTTAGCTTTCCAGAGGAGTTGAAATAAGGTCATTCGGACAAGTATATCAGGATATATCGCGATTTTATCGAAGGTGTATCCGTCTGGCCACGAGACCAACGCCGACCAGCATTGGATCAGCACAAGTAAGCCCAGTACCGACCCATCCTAGACCGATACTATCTGGTTGGTACTGAAGCAGAGGGTAGTACCGACCCAGATTCACTCCCCATACCGATCCAGAATGGATCGGTACAAAACCCAATCTGTTCTCATCGAAGCCAGCCGAAGTCACCCAAAGATCGCGCCAAACGAAGAACTGGCGTTCAGAATTAGCTCTCGACGTCTGCATAGAAGTTGTAGATAATTGAGTTGGCTATCTATTGGAAGTAGTTTGAAGTCATTCGGAGCAGTGGTTCGAAGGATACACCAGATTTAGCGAGGATGTGTCTGTCTGGCGCCCAAATGAGCTATGCGCAGAGAGTAGTACCGACCAACTGTACCGACCCAGGACTGGTCGGTACAGATCTCCAGAATCAGCAAAAACCAGTTTCAGCTGGGTCAATACCCGGTTTGTCCCGGGTTGACCCGGTTCGCCCACCTTCCTTTAAATAGTCTAAAACCCTAATTTTCATGGGCTAAGCTTTATTTTCTCTCTTTCGCTTGGCACAAAAACGTGGTCTTTGGTTTCTTAGAGGATTTTGGATGATTTTGTATGATTGATCTTGAATTTAATTGAAAGTTTAAGTTTAATCTTCCTAATCCTTCATCTTTCTATTCATTAATCATGGAATCCATCATCTTTCTCATGGAATTTGTTGGGTTCATGAAGATTAGTGAGTAGTTCCTTCTTGGATCATTGGGCTTGGTAGATTAGGGGTTTCTTGGTTATTTATTGATGTCTAGGGCTTAATTATATTGTTTCCTCTCTTATTTGATGGTTTTAATGCTAGATTAGGCTTGGGAAAGTTGATCTAGAGCTAAGGGCATTTCATGCACACAAGGTGTTTGATGAAATGCCCAAATGAATTAAATAAGAGGATTTTCATACTTAGCTCATGAGAGTGATTGTCTAAGGTGATTATTAGCTAATAGAAATTGAGTTTAATGCTTGTTAATTACTTATTTCACAAATGAGAATTTGATCTTGATTTGGTAATTAGCGAAGTGATTGGTACTAAGAGATTAGATGAATCTTGATTAGTGTTCTAGGCTTAAGGAAATGCGCTTTTGTGATTATGTGGACATCATTGATTAGCTTAAGATTCCCCCAATCAATTGCCTTGCCCAATGATCCTCTTTTAATCATTGTTAATCTCGTTTAGTGTTTGTCTTTTGTTTATTTGCTTTCAATTACATTAGGTTGCTAGATTAAAACTCAAATCTCTTTGGTTTGTTTAGCTTAAGCAATTTCTTGCATTCTTAGTGTGTTGTTCTTGTGCCTCCCTTGGATTGATCCCCAAATACTACAATGATGGTGTGTTTGGGTAATTGATTTGGATACACACAATTATCCTTCATCATAACTAAAGGAGGCACACATTTTTAGAGACTTAAAACAACATATATATAGGTCTTGAACTCTTCAAAAGGCGTCTAGGGTTAATCCTTGTCCAAAACGGCATTGGATTTGAAGTGGACTTGCAAACGGGCCTGGTCTGGGAGGAAACTATGCTGGCCACGGGAAAAGTGTTCTGGCCGTGGGAAAGCCTCTCTGGCCGCGGGCACAACCCTTCAGGCCGCGGCCACGACCCTTCAGTCCGCGGCCATGAGTGCTTTCACCCTGCATCTGCTTTTGCTTGACAGCTTGACGAGGCTTTAGTACTTTTGACGGTTCTTGAGATTGAAATGTTGGATTGTCCTCAAACCAGTTGGAAATGAAAGATGGTTGATTCCTCTATCTTGTGTCCAAATTTGGGCTTGATCAGACAGTGAGAAGGTCTTTATCTTGTGTCGAACTTCTGACGGTTTGAAATTGTCCAAAAACGAGAATTTGCTCAAATTTGCATTGTTTTTGCCTTGATAATCTGAAAAGAGTCTTGACACTACAAATATGAAAAAATCATAATAAAATGCTTGAAAACCGAGTATAACACTTATTAAAGTGCTAAAAAACTGAAGGTAAAATGGGTAAAAACGCAGTTATATCAATTATATCCCTTCAAAATGGGTTCATCATCGTTAGTATCCTTATATGATTTGATAAGACTATCTTGGTTTAGGTCAATTCATCGCCAGTTTGGTAAGGTCTCCGAGTGATCTGGTTCCATTTGATCATGGTATAACTGGACCATATCAAGAACAGCAGTCTCTCCTTCTTTCTTAACGTGATTTCCAGAGATGACCGTCTCCCATTTGTCATCAGATTGCTCGTGAACTAAGGTATTCTTGTCTCAATTAAGTTGCTCTATCAATCTTTCCACATACTGATTGAACTTGTGATGTATGTGTCTTGTTCTAGCATGCGTCATAGGACTTTGATACGTGTAATTTGTATAATTTGGAAATAGAACAAATCAAAAGAAAAGAAATACTTTTGTATTGATAAAAGGTGTTTTACAGAGATGAGAGAAAGGTATTGGGAGTCTCTCCCCTCCTGTTACAAAGATCTGCAGGAATATTTGATACATTTTTTCATCAATACTCCCGCCTATGAAATCAACCTTGTCCTCAAGGTTGAAGCGAGGAAACTGTCTTTTGATGACACTTACCCATTCCCGGGAGCATTCATAATCAGGGATCCCCTTCCACTTGATCATCACTTCCTCCTTATCTGAAACATGATTCTTCTGATACCCCAAAATTGCCTCTGGCTCAGCCTCAAGTACTCATTCGGCAGACAGCTGAGATGGAATGGAAACTGCTGATATATCATGGTTTTTACCCCTTTTAAGCCATGATATAGGTCCGTTTTATAGAGTATTTCTACTATTTTGTAGTGTTTTAGAGTCTTTTACAGGTTTTAGCACATTTGGAGCATAATTGGAGATATTGGAGCTTTTTGGAGCATTTTGGAGCAAAACAGAGATCATGTAGCTGAGAAGTCGATTTGAAGCCTCAGTATCGATCGATACTACCCTAGTATCGATCGATACTCACTGCAGCAAGACACATGTCGCGACTTTTATGAAGAGTTGAAGAATTGCAAAATTGCCCAGAAGATTTTATTATTTACAATTTAGCCCAAAACGTGTTTGAGCACTATAATTAGGTTTTTGAGCCACTTTTGTTGGCTACGCTTTATTCAAGACTTGATTAAGATTTATTATACTCTGGTTTTTGGAGAGACAACTCTGAACCCTCTGTTTCTTATTGATTTCTTTGATGATCTATTCAATCATGTTGTTTTCATTCTTCATGTCTGAGTAGATCCAATGTTAGGTTCAGAGTTCTCATAAGGGTTTTCTCTGAATGTTAGGTTAATTAGTTAATTAGGATTCACCATCTGAATTAGTTCTTCACCATAGATTGTTCTCATAGCTAATTCTAGGTTGACGAATCTAGAACTTAGATCTTAGGATAATTGATTAGGCACAAGAGTGCGATTAATTACCTGATAGAACTTAGGGTGAGCAAAATAACTATTCGCAAAGAGATTTGGTTTAGTTGTTTTGTGAATAAATCAAACTTGAAATAAAAGTTGGTTTAGACTTTAGGATTCGCAAAGAGATTTGGAATTCTAGGATTTAGACTTAGATAGTTTTCGCAACGAGAGTTGGTTAGCTATACTTTAGTGATTTGAGTTCAAGAACCGCGCTAAATCTGAATCATGTTAGTTAGTTTATCTACATTCATTGAATTCCTGAGAAATACCCTAAGCCTATCTTCCTCCCAATTGATTTACAACTTGTTTAATTTACGCACTTGCATTTAATTACATTGTTTGGTTTAGCTTAATTAGAATCTATATAATATATTGCGTGATATCTGGAGTTCTTGTGTTCGACCCCTACATATACTACAACAACTGCTTTAGTACTTATAGGGTATTAATTTGAGCATATCAACTGCCACAACGAGCTCTTCTATTGCCTTTTTGACTTGAGATACATGGAAAGTTGGATGGATTTTTGCCTCTCGTGGAAGGTTGAGACGATAAGCTACTTTCCCTACCTTTGCAGCAACTTCATAAGGCCCATAAAACCTCGCTGCAAGTTTCTCATTGGTGCGCTTGGCTAAAGTACGCTGACGGAAGGGTCTCATCTTCAAGTACACCTAACTCCCACTTCAAATCCTCTATGCGATGACCATCATATTTGTGCTTCATAATTTGTTGTGCCTTATTCAAATGTTCCTTGATAAGTGCTAGAGTACGTAGCATCCCTATCTTGCATTATTTCCTCTAAATCAGCATTAGTCGGGGAACCATTCTCATACATCAACAGTGCTGGTGGATCATAACCATACACAATTCGAAAGGGTGTCATTTGAATTGCATAGTGGTAGGAGGTATTGTAGTAGAATTTTTCCCAAGGTAGGAAACGAGCCCACGACTTTGGCTTGTCACTGGAGAAGCATGTATGTCTCCAGCCCACGGTTATGTCTCCAGCCCACGGTTAGTGACCTTTGTTGGCCATCCGTTTGTGGATGGTATGTAGTGCTAAAACAGAGATTAGTACCTAACAATTTGAACAACTTCTTCCAAAAGCTACTTGTAAAGACCTTGTCTCTGTAAGAAATGTTGGTCCGAGGAAAACCATGTAGCTTCACCACTTCTTCAAAAAGTAGGATAGCCACATCAATCGCAGAGAATGAGTGTTGAGTCCCATGAAATGAGCGTACTTGGGTAGCCGATATACTATTACCAAAACTGTGTTGTAACCATCTGATCTCGGCATACCTTTTACGAAATTCATTGATATACCTTAGTGCCGCGCTGCGACATGTTGGCATAGATCTTCCCTCTTGATAGCTTATCGGGAGAGGGGAGATGAAAACCATGACCGTTGATCTGAGAGAATAAGGCAGCGGATGCGGAAGCATCATTCACAATCAGTTTGGCGGGATCGAGATCAGAGACGGGAAGAACAGTTCGTCTCTTTCTCCATCCCTCTCGGCTACAACGGCTTTGTTTTTTTAGCTTTTCGAAGCAGAACGATTTCGCCTCGGCGCTTCAGCAGGCTTCGTCATAGTAGAAGATATGGGAACCGGCAGTTGAGCTAACACTGTCTCCTTCCCCTCGTCAATAGGAGCTAGAGGCTCGGAAGGATCTACAGTATCCGTTCCGACGTCAGCGACAACATTCGTCTCGTTCCTTTCTTCGGCAGAAGTCACCTCAGGGACCGTCACCTCGGTGATGACATGATTTGCGGGCGCCTCAGCAGCTCGCCTTGCTGCATCTTTCTCCTCGAGCTCTTTCCTCGCACGAATTGACAGCATCACCATGATCGGCTCGGTATTTTCCGGAGAAGGAGACTTCGAATCAACAAAAATACCGTCAAGAATAGCTTAGGCTCTTTCAATTCTTTCCAACAAGAAGTCCTTTACCCAGTCAACTTTCTCGGCTGCCAAAGTATCCAACACCTCGGATAAATTGTCTGGGCACACAGGAAGGGGGTTGCGAACTGCAAAAGTAAGAAAACAATATCAGTAACCACTATCAAAATAACACACCGAGCCAGAAATATACAGATCGGCTACTGAGTGGTCCCCAGCTTGTCTTGACTAAACGGAGACAATCGCTAGAAATAGATGCCTCGGAAATTCGAACAAAGAATAAACGGCTATCCTAGTCATTATCCTTGCTCGGGAACCCTCATATGATCCTCCATTCCCTCTTATTGGAAATATAAACCCTCTCCGAGTTGGGTACTCGTCGGATCTCCAGGATGTTTCAGAGGTGGTTAAGGCTGACCTCTATATCACATTCAATGCATCGAACCAAAATTCCTAGATGATGAAGCCCCCGAGGCGTAACTTGAATTAGAGAGATTCCATGCTTCCATAAATATCAAAGGATCAGCTCCGGGATTGGGAACCATAAAAAGCCTAGACGAAAGAAGCCCTCGTAAATGGTGAAGCAATTTAAAGGAGGTAGGTTGGCTTGATCAGACGGCTCGGGAACAATACATTCAACCACTTCAGATATACCAAAGTGTCGCTCAACTCGTCCAGAGACTCCTCGCTGAAAAGGGTAGAACCAGGGGCGTCGTCTCGTCTATTCTTTCTTGCGGGCTTCGTCGTGTCCCGTCGACCCGATGGACCAGCCATACGACTTTGCGTCGTACGCTCCAACTTTCTTCTTGCCTCGGCAGGATCACGATAGAAGTCTTCAATTTCCTCTTTCACTTCGGCTGATCTGTTCACCTCGGCGGGATTGTCTGCCTCAACAGGTCTATTTGCCTCGACAGATCCACTCATGTCCCCAAGCCTGTTCACCTTGTCAGATTTGCTCACATTGGCGTCTTCTGGAGAATAAGCGACGTAACGGCTGAGTCGTGTAGGGGAGTTAGCCACGCTAGCTGAGTCGTTCAATTCGGGGTTAGACATCGTGCCTCGGCAAAATCAAATCGTTGAAGAAGATTGACAAATATGAATATGGATCGGCGAATTTAAAGGTCGCGGCGGTGGATCGGAGAAATTAAATGTCGCGGCGGTGGATCGGAAAACTCTAGCCTGCAATTCAAACAAAGAGAGAGAAAGAAGAGAGAGAAGAGAGCTACCTGTTTCGCGACGAATTTTGGAGAAGTAAATAATGAGAAGAATCAAGGGGAGGTGATACAAGACTTTTTGGGGTCTTGATTTGAGATCAATTCTCAATATACTATGTAGTATATGAAGTGTCAATCCAAATGGGTTTTGATTCAACCACTAAGAATACATAGAACTACTTAATTCAAGCAACAAGGTTGGTTTTTGTGTTTAATCTAATTAGCTAATCGAATTTAGAACAAGTAACAAGAGCTAGCAAAACTAAACGAGGGTAATGCAATAGATGAATGGTGAATTCAAGGATAAGGTAATTGAGATAAGGTGATCCATGGCTAATTAATGATGTCCAAAACTCAAGCAATACTAATCCATAGGCAAAGATCATTATTTACGACTAATCCTTTCTCAAGGCCCTAATCATCTTTGCTAATCCCTAATCCAAGATCAAATTCTCATTTGTGGATAATTACTTAGCAAACATTAAGTTTAACAATCAAGATCTACCAATAAGCACTCTAGACAACTACTATCATAGGCTAGAAATGAATATCTCTTAATTAGTTCATCAAGGCATTTCATCAAACACCTTGTGGGTGTGAAATGGTCTTTGATCTAAATCCACTTTCTCAAGCTAGATTTAGCATTAAGAGTACTAATCAAGAAAGGCAATCTAATAATCTAATCTTAGACATCATTAATCATCCATGGAATCACTCTAAATCTACCAAACCCTCAAATCCTAAAAGACTACTCACTAATCATGATGGACCCAACAAATCCTATGAAGAACATGTTTAATCCCATGATTAGATGATGAATTCTTTAAGAAAGAAGATATAAGATTAAGAGAATTAAGGAACTAGAACTCAAATTGAATAAATCAAAAGGAGATCTCTCTTACAAATACTTAGAACAAGGTTTTTAGCATAAAGAAAAAGACATCCCTACAAAATTAGGTCTAAAAATTATTTATAGAGATTAGTGCGAACCGGGTCAACCCGGAACAAACTGGGTATTGACCCGGTCGGGTCTGGGTTGAATTGCAGCAGAAAGTTTGTACCGACCGATCCTGGGTCGGTACAAACCACTTGGCACTAATTTTCATCGCACAGGTTGGATGGATGCTGGATGCAGATTTAGCCGGCTAAAATGAAATCTGGTCGATGCGAAGCGTGAAGGGTGAGTGCGGGATGAGTTTTTAGCCGGCAAAAGTCTGTCCGTGTGATCGCTGGTTAGTGCCGCTTGGTATTACCGACCGAGAATGGGTCGGTACTAATTCTCCTTGAGGATTTGTGCCGCGTCATTCCAGGTCGGTACGAGAAACCTCCTTAGGCCGGCTTTATCTTCTGCTTCGATACCGATCGGACGTACCGCTCCAGGATCAGTCGGTGCCGGGCAAGAGAAAGGAATGCCGAGTGCAAGGTGTGCGATCCAGGCGAGTGTGCCGATCGATTCTGGATTGGTGTGAGTTGTGCTGTGGATTGGTACAACTCTCTGTCTCAATACCGATCCAATGTACCGACTCTTTTGCCTTGGCCATCCAGGATGGGTCGGTACAGTCTTCTACAAACTACTCTTTTGCCTTGGCCATCTCCTCTTGCATCCAAATCCGATCGAGCTTGGTTCCATGGCTTTTAATCCTCCCCGAAACGCTTCCAAGCACCTAGGAAAGACTCCAAAACGTGCAAGACTCACTAGGACCTAATGCAAAACACCTTAGACCCTAATCAAGACTAAAACATCAAGAAAATGCTATGAGACATATGCAAAAAGAAGTAAAACCTAAGATAAATGAACGCATAGATGATGCAAATTATGACAATATCAACTCTCTCAAACTTACTCTTTTGCTTGTCCTCAAGCGAACAAACACGAGCAAGTAGGGAGAGAGGTTTGAAAGCGGGAGCTCAAATCCACAAGCATCATCAAAAGAATTCAAGCCCAATGTCCAAGTTGCAAATTCTAAGACGCAATCAAACAAGTCTACTCGAAAGGAGCTAGCCATATCCCTTTCCTACATGAATCAAGCCCAAGTCTCAACCTACACATACTTTCCTCTCATCCAATCCATTGACATTCGTTAAATTGTTTCAAGCGAATCATGCTTATGCAAGTCAAGTGAATTCATTTGGCCATGGTAAAAGGTTTTGAGATAAAAATGATCTCAAATGAATGGGGTTACTTCAATGTAAAGGAATCTCTCAAAAAGAATCAACTAATGCAAAATGCTAAGAGTAAAGCCCAATAGATGCATACAAGGATGACTTCCATCTACCCAATGCCTCATACCGATCTTAACTCCTAATCCCTAAGTCCCAATGATGATCCTTCCTAAGCTACCCTTTTTCACTAGGCTATTAGCCTCCATTACTCACTTGGTCTCACTTTTTCTCTTCACTTAAGCATCTAGGGGATTTCTTTCTTCTCCAAATGGCTTGGCGTACAACATTTTTATTCACTTAGCTCTTCTTTCACTTTCTCTAGTCTCTCTTTTCTCATTTTCTTGTACCTTAGCCATTTTTGGCTCTTTTTCTTTTCTTTTATAACTAGAGACTACTTTCTTTTGATACTTAGAGCTTTTTCAACACTTTTCTTGCCAACTATTTCAACTTTTGCTTATCCCCTATTTCTTCTCCTAATCTCTTCCCATTCCTACCTTCTCTTTCTTTACTTTATCCCCAAACTCTCATCCTATCTAGTCCTAACCTATACCTAGCGCGTTGAGTTCGGGCTAGTTCTACATGGAAGCTTCTCCTTGTCGTTCTAAACTCAACACTTTTTGCCTAGTTGATTCGGAATAGGCCTCACGTCGCTCACAAATGGTTTTTGGCTTGAAGGACGGTTGGGTTATGGGAATGGTTAACCGTTCCAAAGAGGGGGAACCGGCTATTTGAGCCAACAAAGAGTGTTAAAAAGAGGAAGATAGCTCGAATATGTGTATCGGTATCCATGAATCCACATTGACATGCATAATCACGATAATTAATGTGTCAAAATTGAGGTTTTCACTTAAGTAGGATTGGACTCGATTCACACTTGTTTTAGCTAAGACCTAAGTAATGAGACACGAGATCAAAACATGGTTCGTCCTTTATTTCAAACACGAGATCAAAGCATCGAACAACTAGCAACGAGGACATTGAACCGAGCTCTTAAGATGATACTCTACAAGGAAAAATCATCATTTCTCCCTATGCACGTGTAATGCAACCTATATGTCACTAGACTCGATCCTAGTTATGAAATGCGACTACATGCTTTCTTTTTTATGTTTTCAAAATTTTCAAATTTTCTGAATTTTTTTGTTTGGTCTATCTATGCCTTAGATGAATGCATGAGACTCAAAATGTTAAAATCAAAAATAAGATCAAAACAAACATGATTAGATGCCGGTCCCTCCCCCAAACTTAAATCACACCGTCCCGATGTGAAATAAATTCAAGGGAATAACCAAAAACAAGAGACAAAAATAACTATACAATGCGAGACTCAAGAAAAGAAGAAATATGTACAAGGGTGTTTGAGTGTTACCTAGTAGTCTTGAGATGAGAAGGAAGACCCCATTGAGAAGGAGGGGTTGCTAGAGCACGGTGATGGAGATCTCATGGCCTTTCGTTTTTCTGCCTTATCTCTACGAGCCAAGGAACGACATGCCTCCTCGTGATCCATCATGTCTCCGCCACGCGAGCTTTCGCCAATCTCACAGCGTTTTGTGGCCCGTTTCTCTCTGTGGCCGTCGCTAGCCGCTTTGCAAGAGCTTTTTGCCTTAAGCTCCTTGATCGTCTCCTTCAAACTCTTGATCGTCTTCGCCATCTTTCTCATCGATCGGTCTTGCCACTTGCACCACCGTTGGAGGAGTCTCGTTTGATGGTGTGTGTGTCTAGTGGCGGCATCGACCATCGCTCCATCGAACGGCTCGAAATGGTATCGCTCGCTCCCGTAGGTAGGCATAGGAAGTGGTGGACTAGCGGCTCCGTCATCGGAATTAGAGGGTTCTTGGGTCACACTTGCCTTCGAGGTCCTACTCTTATCGGCCTTTTCTTTGCGAGCTAGGCCGATGGGTGGGTCCATGGCCGGATTGTAAAGTTGGTCCTTGTCGGGGTAGAAGGAGATGTTCCGCCAGTTTTTGAGACGAGTGAGATCCGCATTGGGTAGTAAAATTTGGCACCGCTTCGTTTCGTACGAGCTTGACGTTGTATGCGAGCAATGGTCCGATCCTTCCCTTGAGGAACCTTGTGCGTATGAGATACAACACATCCATCAAATACCACTCCGCTTTCGCATTCGACAATCTTACCCCCTTTGCTTTTAGAATGGGTGTCACAAGCCAACCAATGCTTATGGCGGATTTCTTGTTCTTGGTCTCATATGCCCACGCCTTGTAGCAAAAGAAACGCCTCACCAAGAGGGTTGCAAGAGATGGGGTCCTCTCGTTTCCTCGGAAAACTGGCCCGTTGGGGAAAACCGATAGAAGGGGTCTCAACCCGAGAGCCATCAACTCGAGTTCGTCGAGTGCGACCGTACCGAACTCCACTTTGGCGAAAAACATATGGGCAAGCACCTTGTGTACATATCAAATCGCCGGGTTACGGATGTGAGTGGTTTTGTTTCCACCCGGGTGATAGTCCCCATAACCAATGGTTTCCCATACCCGCTTGAGCTCGTTCTTGGGGTAATGAAAGTACGGGCTCCCACTTATTCCTTCTTCACAGAAACCGAATGTTTGGCAAATCTCATGGAAGGTCATTCGATAGTCTTTACCATTCACTACAAACCCAATCTCTCCAAACCCGGTTTGTGCATTTGCCTTTTTGTGGTGCTCGTCGTAGAAAGCCACTCTTAGAGAAGAGAGGAATTGGCATGTAAGCACGTGGTGGGCTTGTTTCTTCATGTGTGAAAATCGTCCAAGGCCCATGGCATCGAAGATCACTGCCACGTCTTCGAGAATCCCCATCTTCTCTAACACAACGACATCCACGAATCGGCCTTGCTCAAAATCCATGTCGATGAGTTTTTCGAAGCATTGGTCCGTGGTTAGAGGGTCCGGAATAACAACCGCTTTGCCCTTCTCTTTAGCCGCACTCTTGTCCTTTTTCTTGCCCTTGGGGTTTTTGGCATGGCCACTTGCTTGCCTTTAGCCTTGGGGCTTTTCGCATCAACGGGTATCTTAGCTCTAGAACTTGATGCAACTACTATTGCATTCTCCTCGGTTTGAGCTTGAGCTTCATCCTGCTTCGTGGCAGCCCTCGTTCGTCCCATCATTCCTACAATTTCTCGAAGAAATCATGAGTCTCATGAAAGCACAATTCAAAATCGATGATGAGGAATAAAGTTGAGATAAATTTCATGAGAAAGAAGTAGTTTAATTCAACAAAACAATCCATTAGACTCAAGCCCATAGATTAAACTCTTACAATCTCAAGAAGTTTTCATTAAATTTGCTCATTTTCATCAAATTTCCACCAAGAGTCAAGAACCCAAATTCTACACTTTCTCCATCAAAATCACATTCCGGTTCAAGAATCTAGCAATTCAATCATTTTCTAGCAAACCCCAAGGCTAAAATCGAGCTAGATACATCACACAAATACTCCCATGGAGTTTCTACTCAAGAACAAACTCAAGAAAATTTTCGGTGAAATACCTTGGGGGTGAGTGCACAAGTGATAAAAACGATGGTGAATCCAAAAAGAAAAGGAAAAACCGAGTTTGTAGCAGGTTGAATAACGAAATTTGAGCAAGGGCTCCATAAGGTCTCACCTCTTTGATTTCAGATGGACCGGACCATCGAGACCGCAACTTCCCAGGAAATAGCTTCAACCGGGAGTTGAATAGTAACACTTGGTCTCCGGTTTTAAAATCCTTAGGCACAATCTTTCTGTCGTGAAACNAGCAAGGGGAGAGAAAGTTATGGAGAAAACAAAAGGATGAAGAGAAAAAGAAGAGTGGGGCGCGATGAACTTAGCCAGAGAAGAAGGGTTTTGTCGTGCCGGGTCGGGTCAGACGGGCCTGGGCTGGATAAAACGCGCATGATATTCGTTGACCCGCGTTGACTTTTTCGTACCGATCCATTCTGGCTCGGCACAAATCGAGCGGCACAAACCGTTTTTCTTCCCACCGTTCGGTCCTCGATCGGCATAGGTCATGCGGTACTCGTCTTTTCCTCCACACCGTTCGGTCCTCGATCGGCATAGGCTGTGCGGTATGAACGTTTTTCTCCATACCGACCCATTATGGACTGGTACAAATCGACCGGCACTAATCCTTCGGCTAAAATCATCCGCGGTGTAACTATCTCGGCTAAAAACTCTTCCCGAGTGAAAGTTGTGTCGGCTAGAGTTCGCTCGGGGGAGAATTTTGTTTCTTACACCGTTCGGTTCTCAATCGGTACTAATCATCCGGCACAGAATTTCTCCTTTACGCCTTCGGCGCGTCTTCCTCTCTGCTCCATTCTGGCTCGGCACAAATCGAGCGGCACAAATATTTTCTTCGTACCGTTTGTTCAGTACCGACTGGGGATCGGTCGGTATGCTTTATCCGGTGCTCTTCTTCGACATACACCGATCCATTCTCACTCGGCGCAGTCGGTCGGTACAACTCTCTGGTCCAATACCGGTCCATCATACCGACCTGGAATGGAGCAGTATGGCCCTCCAGATTTCTGGTTTTCACATCCCATCTCTTTTTGCTCATCGATCCAAGTCTCCGTAGCCCGTCAAGATCCTAACAACACTTAAACAAAACATCAAAATGATCTAGAAAATAGAAGAAAGTCATAAATAAAAAGTATATACAAGGATAAGCTTGGGGTGTCTCCCAAGAGCACTTTGTTTAACGTCACTAAGTTCGACGTTGGTTACCGCATTCAAGCGTGAGACGCATTATCGAGGGGAAGTGATACTCCATCCTCAATGATTTCATTGGCGTGGTACGGTTTGAGTCTTTGCCCGTTTACCACAAATTCCTCTCCATTCTTGTTCACGAGAACAACGGCTCCATAAGGTCTCACCTCTTTGATTTCAGATGGACCGGACCATCGAGACCGCAACTTCCCAGGAAATAGCTTCAACCGGGAGTTGAATAGTAACACTTGGTCCCCGGTTTTAAAATCCTTAGGCACAATCTTTCTGTCGTGAAACGCCTTGGTCCGTTCTTTGTAGATTTTTGAACTTTCATAAGCCTCTAGCCTAATCTCATCGAGCTCTTGGAGTTGAATCAAACGCCTTTCTTGTGCGGTCTTGAGATCAAAATTGAGAAGTCTAACCGCCCATAAGGCTTTGTACTCCAACTCAACCGACAAGTGACAAGATTTCCCATAAAGAAGACTGAATGGGGTTGTCCCAATTGGTGTCTTGTAAGTGGTTCGATAGGCCCATAACGCGTCATCAAGCTTCATGGACCAATCCTTTCTTGTAGTTCCAACGGTCTTCTCTAGGATCGCCTTGATTTGCCGGTTGGAAACCTCCACTTGCCTACTCGTTTGGGGGTTATAAGGTGTGGCCACCTTGTGTTTGACTCCATGCCTTTTGAGCAAGCTCTCAAACACCTTGTTTATGAAATGGATGCCACCATCACTTATCACAACCCGGGGAACACCAAACCGCGGGAAGATGATGGACTTGAAGAGTTTAATGACCACCTTGGCGTCATTTGTAGGGCTTGCTATGGCTTCAACCCACTTAGAAACATAATCCACCGCCACCAAAATGTATTGGTTCCCGTAAGATGAAGGGAACGGTCCCATGAAGTCTATGCCCCACACATCAAAGAGTTCCACTTCAAAAATCGGGTTTTGAGGCATCTCGTCTCTCCTACCAATGTTCCCCATTTTTTGGCACGCGTCACAAGTGAAAACGAAAGCATGCGCATCCTTGAATAGGCTTGGCCACCAAAGGCCGGATTGAAGAACTTTTGTAACCGTCTTGTATGAAGCGAAGTGACCACCGTAAGATGAACCGTGACAATGAAACAAAACCCCATTAGCCTCTTCTTCCGGGATACACCGTTGATAGAGACCATCCGAGCACAACTTGTAGACGAACGGTTCATCCCAATAGAACCGAGTGACATCATGGAAGAACTTTTTCCTCTTGTATCCTTCTAACCTCGGCGCTCTCTTCCGCAAGCCAAGTAGTTAACAAAATCCGCATACCAAGGTAGCTTGCTGATTTAAGCGTTTTCACTCAGTCAATTAATACTAAAGTTCACACTACCGCAATCATAACGGTTGTCAATGCAGTACTTTAGGATCGAATCCACAGAGACCAAAGGTACACTATGATTCTCATAATTATGAAATTTAGCTAAGACAGAAATATGGTTGGTTTTGATTAAGTAACGAATGCAGTTAAAACGATGTAAATTCAATAAAGGAAAAGCGTTAGGTCAAGGGTTATTTCTCAGGAATCCAGAGATCACGAATCAGACAACTATTCAGGGAATAATTAAACGCAAGTTTCGAACTCAAACCTAAATATTAACCAATCCACTTCCGTGCTCATGGTTACTAAACCTAGAACCCTAATCCACTTCCGTGCTCATAGAAATTCTAGATCAGCCTTAACGAACAAGTTCAATATGTTCACGAAGCAACCTAATACACTTCCGCACTATTAGAAAATTCGCTCGGTTATGTTCTTTCTAGCAACCCAATACACTTCCGCGCTTTCAGATTAAGCCCTAGTTCATAGATCTAGCGGTCAGCTCAAGCCTAAGAAATAAACACAACAATAAGCGAAAACCTCAAAAGATAAATCCCTATTTGTGTCTAACTCAATGATTCATGGATCCCCTTGAAACCCTAAACCTAACTAATGAAATACTCAGACATGGAAGCAGAGAACAAGCAAAGAGATGAAGAAGACCCCATTTTCAACGCCTTTCTTGTCTATGATCTCCATATCGAACTCTTGCAAAAGCAAAATCCACCGGAGAAGTCTCGGCTTGGTATCCTTCTTAGCATGTATATACCTCAAAGCCGCATGATCTGTGTAGACCACAACCTTTGAACCAACTACATATGACCGGAACTTTTCCATAGCGAACACCACCGCCAACAACTCCTTTTCCGTCGTCGCATATCTTGCTTGAGTATCGTCCAACGTCCTACTTGCATAGTAGATGACATTTACCTTCTTGTCTTTCTTTTGGCCTAAGACCACTCCAACCGCAAAGTCACTCGCGTCACACATGATCTCGAACAGTAGCTCCCAATCCGGAGCTTGAACTATAGGTGTGCTCACAAGAGCCTTCTTGATCTCTAAGAACGCCTCGAGGCATTCTTCGTCTAACTTGAACTCCACTTCTTTGCAAAGGAGCCGTGTGAGAGGACGCGCGATCTTTGAGAAGCCCTTAATAAACCGACGGTAGAAACCCGCGTGTCCTAAGAAGCTTCGAACACTAGTGACCGAAGTTGGAGGCGCGAGACTCATCATCACTTCAATCTTAGCCTTATCAACTTCGATGCCCCTCTCGGAAATCTTGTGTCCTAGCACGATGCCTTCCCGCACCATAAAGTAGTATTTCTCCCAATTTAGCACCAAGTTTGTCTCCTCGCACCTTTTTAGCACCCTACAAAGATTGGACAAACAAGAAGAGAACGAGGAGCCATAGACCGAGAAGTCGTCCATGAAGACCTCGACCATCTCTTCAATTAGATCCGAGAAGATCGACATCATGCACCTTTGAAATGTGGCGGGTGCGTTACATAGTCTAAACGACATCCTTCGATAAGCAAAGGTGCCATAAGGACATGTAAATGTCGTCTTCTCTTGGTCATTCGGGTGAATGGGAATTTGAAAGAATCCCGAATAACCATCTAAAAAGCAATAGAACGGGTGATTAGCAAGTCTCTCAAGCATTTGATCAATGAAAGGAAGAGAGAAGTGATCTTTCCTAGTGGCGGAGTTAAGTTTTCGATAATCAATGCACATCCTATGACCGGTGATAGTCCTAGTTGGTATTAACTCATCTGTGTCATTCTTTACCACCGTGATTCCACCCTTTTTAGGCACCACATGGACCGGGGATACCCATGTACTATCGGAGATAGGATAGATAACCCCCGCATCTAGGAGCTTTAGAATCTCTTTCTTGACCACCTCCTTCAAATTAGGATTCAACCTACGTTGGTGTTCAATTGAAGTCATCGATTCGCTCTCTAGATGGATCCTATTAGTGCAAAGAGATGGGGAAATACCCTTAATATCACCTAGAGAGTATCCAATTGCCTTTCTAAATTTTCTTAATGCTTTCAAAAGGGTGGCAATTTCATCTTCACTAAGCTCATCATTAACTATCACTGGGTAAGACTCGTTGGGACCTAAGAAAGCGTACATTAGCCCTTTAGGAAGTGGTTTGAGGTCCACCTTAGGCGCATTGAGCTCACTCCAATCGTCATCCATGCTACACTTACCATTGCTAGCATCTACCACGTCTTCCACTTGATCCACTTGCAAAGCAAAGCTCTCTTGAACCAAACCCAACGTAGAACCGTCTTCACACTTCATCCCTTAAAGACCCAAATCAATGAACAAAGTCTCCTTAACCATTGGTTTGTGTGAGTCCAAAATCAACTTGTAGCCTTCACTTACCTCACTCAAGTACCCATGTTCACCTTGGTCCTTAGTCAAAGCAACTTACAAGCCATCTTCAAGATTCAACTCTTCAAGGAGTTCATCCGCCAATTCATCCATGATCTCGATGTAGAAGCATTGACCGTCTATAGTGGGCTTCTTCATGACGTCATTGATGTTGAATTCAAGAACCTCATCTTTACCCAAGTGCAAGTCAATTTTGCCCTTCCTCACATCGATTATTGCTCCCGCGGTTGCTAAGAAGGGCCTTCCAAAGATCAAAGGGTCTTTTGGTTCCTCATCCATCTCCAAGACTACGAAATTCGTTGGAACAATGAAATCTTCAACCGCGATTGGTAAGTATTTAAGTAGCCCAATTGGTATTCTAACGCTTCTATCCGCAAGGACCAAGGAGATCCTACAAGCTTTGTACTTCATGAATCCCAATCTCTTAGCAACTGAAAACGGCATTAGGCTCACACTAGCACCCAACTCACAAAGACAATTGTTGAATGCTAGCGGTCCTAGAGCACATGGAAGAGTGAAAGAGCCGGGGTCTCCAAGTTTCTTGGGTACCACCTTCTTTTGGATGATGGCACTACACTCATGAGTCAAGATCACCATAGACTTCATCTCCTTGGCTCTTTCTTTCACGGCATCTTTAAGGAACTTGGCATATTTTGGCACAAGCAAAAACGCATCTACCAAAGGCATGGTAAGCTCAACCTTCGCCATTTGTCTATCAAACACCGCCTTGTACTTTTCCAACAATTGCTTCTTGAAGCGTCCAGGAAACGGAAGTTTCGGCACATAAGTTGGTGGTGGGACAAACAAAGTCTCTATCTTCTTGGGCTTCTCTTGAGCAAAAAACTTGGTCTTGACCTCTTTGACCCGTTTACCCTTGTCATTGCCTTCCAAAACCGTGTCTTCAACTACCACTTCATCTTGAGTCTCAAGTTCTACCCCCCCCCACTTTGGTTCTCAATGTCCTCGTTGAGATTAGGAGGAGCTTCTCTAGTGGGCAAGACCGTACCACTCCTTAGTGTAATGGCATTCACATACTCCTTGGGGTTGGTCTCGGGCTTTCCCGGTAGTTGACCTTGTGACCGTGAAGAAGAAGCGGTTCCCTTACTTTCAAGTTGCTTAACCTTGGAACTCAATGTCTCAAGCTTGGAGTTAAGATCGTTGTAAGAGCAATCGACCCTTGTATTGATTTCCGCTTGTCCCTTGAGAAGTTGTTGAAGTATGGTGTTCAAGTCAAGCTCTTGCGGTTTAGACGTAGTTGCTTGACCTTGGGGGACAAAGCCTTGTTGAAAACCGGGTGGAGCAACAAAAGGTGCTTTGGTTTGAAACCCGCCTTGGTTCCCTTGAAAAGTATTCTCTGGAACATAGCATTGGTTGTTGGAAGCTTGACATTGTTGTTGGGAAGTGAAGTTCCTTTGTTGACCACCTTGATTGCCTTGGTGTTGTTGAGGATACACTTGATCTTGTGGATTCTCCACATTTGGGTTCCGGTAAGACAAGTTAGGGTGGTTCTGGTAGTTTGGTTGAAACCGCCCCTTTGGTAGCCTTGTTTACCAACATAGTTCATTTTCTCTTGAGTGGCCCCTTCCACAATTTCATCTTGATAACCTTGATTGTCCTCATAGTCCCCAACAAAATGAACTTGCTTTTGAGAAGAGCTTAGAAGCTTGTCTATCTTGTCATTGAGGCTCTTTATTTCTTTGGTCCTCTTTTGCTCTTCCAAATCACTAGTCATTCGGGTTGCTCGATCGTAATCATCTCCGTAAGTCCCGTCGATTTGAGCTAGATTCTCAACTAGTTCCATGGCTTCATCAACATCTTTGGCCAAGAAGTTCCCATTGGAGGCCATGTCTAGAAGCATTCTTATCTTGGGCAAAGCACTGCGGTAGAGGGTGCTTAGGAGAGATGCATTGGAGAAACCGTGATGAGGGCATTGAGAAGTGTAGCTTCGAAACCTTTCCCAAGCTTCGCTGAAGGACTCGTTTGATCATTGGGTGAAACTAGAGATTTTGTTCCTCAACTTGGCGGTTCGGGCTGGTGAGAAAAACTTAGCAAGGAAAGCTCGCTTGCAATCGTCCCAAGACGTGATGGAGCCTTGAGGTAGATTCTTCTCCCATTGATGTGCCTTATCTCCAAGGGAAAACTTGAAATCGTCAGCCGAGACACCATTCATCTTGGTTAGCCCGCATATCCTATCGAATTGATCAATATGATTCAACGGGTCCTCCGTTGATAGGCCATGGAATTTGTTGCCTTGAACCATATTAATCAACCCCGCCTTCACTTCGAAGTTATTGTTCTCCACCGGAGGGGCTTGAATCCCTTGCCGGTTTTGATGAGCGTTAGCGGCATCACCCGCGCCAACCACGTTTTGAGCCCGTGGGGGATGGTTAGGGGCTCTCCCTTGCCGGGCGGGTGGTGGTGGGACGTGTGGCGCTTGGCCACCTTGGGCGTGGTGGTTTCCATTGCCACCATTGCCTTGTTGATTGGCAAATTGCCCGTTGTTGTTTCCAACCAGCATGTCGTCTAAGTTCTCCATACCCAAACGTTCGACGTGTAGTTGTCTTTCTCTTTGTCTCCTTGCTCTAGTCTCTCGTTCCAATAAGTGAATGTCATCCCGTGCTTGAAATAGGTTGTCCTCGCCTCTAGAACGGGTATGCATGCACCTATAAGATAGAGATGGCAACAAGAAGTGAAAGAGATTAGTAACAAAAGTAGAAAGAAAATTTAATCTCAAGAAGATCTAAAATCTTAATGTTGAAAGCTAAACCCAATCGGCAACGGCGCCAAATTGATACAAGACTTTTTGGGGTCTTGATTTGAGATCAATTCTCAATATACTATGTAGTATATGAGGTGTCAATCCAAATGGGTTTTGATTCAACCACTAAGAATACATAGAACTACTTAATTCAAGCAACAAGGTTGGTTTTTGTGTTTAATCTAATTAGCTAATCGAATTTAGAACAAGTAACAAGGGTAATGCAATAGATGAATGGTGAATTTAAGGATAAGGTAATTGAGATAAGGTGATCCATGGCTAATTAATGATGTCCAAAACTCAAGCAATACTAATCCCTAGGCAAAGATCATTAATTACGACTAATCCTTTTTCAAGGCCCTAATCATCTTTGCTAATCACTAATCCAATATCAAATTCTCATTTGTGGATAATTACTTAGCAAGCATTAAGTTTAACAATCAAGATCAACCAATAATCACTCTAGACAACTACTCTCATAGGCTATAAATGAATATCTCTTAATTAGTTCATCAAGACATTTCATCAAACACCTTGTGGGTGTGAAATGCCATTTGATCTAAATCCACTTTCTCAAGTTAGATTTAGCATTAAGAGTACTAATCAAGAAGGGCAATCTAATAATCTAATCCTAGACATCATTAATCATCCATGGAATCACCCTAAATCTACCAAACCTTCAAATCCTAAAAGACTACTCACTAATCATGATGGACCCAACAAATCCTATGAAGAACATGTTTAATCCCATGATTAGATGATGAATTCTTTAAGAAAGAAGATATAAGATGAAGAGAATTAAGGAACTAGAACTCAAATTGCATAAATCAAAAGGAGATCTCTCTTACAAATACTTAGAACAAGGTTTTTAGCATAAAGAAAAAGACATCCCTAAAAAATTAGGTCTAAAAATTATTTATAGTGAATAGTGCGAACCGGGTCAACCTGGAACAAACCAGGTATTGACCCGGTCGGGTATGGGTCGAATTGCAGCAGAAAGTTTGTACCGACTGATCTTGGGTCGGTACAAACCACTCGGCACTAATTTTCATCGCACATGTTGGATGGATGCTGGATGCAGATTTAGCCGGCTAAAATGAAATCTGGTCGATGCGAAGCGTGCAGGGTGAGTGCGGGATGAGTTTTTAGCCGGCAAAAGCATGTCCGTGTGATCGCTGGTTAGTGCCGCTCGGTAGTACCGACCGAGAATGGGTCGGTACTAATTCTCCTTCAGGATTTGTGCCGCGTCATTCCAGGTCGGTACGGGAAACCTCCTTAGGTCGACTTTATCTTCTGCTTCGATACCGATCGGACATACTATTCCAGGATCAGTCGGTGCGGGGCAAGAGAAAGGAATGCCGAGTGCAAGGTGTGCGATCCAGGCGAGTGTGCCGATCGATTCTGGATCGGTGTGAGTTGTGATGTGGATCGGTACAACTCTCTTTCACCTCGTCACAATCACCTCTGAGTCTGACGAGCCGGGGGCTAATAGTTGGGGTCGGATTCCACCTGCTCGAGATTAACCATCTGAAAATGACTAAGTATGGAGACACCACCCTAGCCGAACCGAGCCAAAGGGGAGAAGAAGACAACCGAGCCAAAGGGGAGAAGAAGACGACTGAGCCAAAGGATAGCTCGTCCCCATTCCGTTCGCCTCAGTGAGACTTGCCTCGGCCAGTTCACCTCATGCAAAATGGGACCGAGCCGAGGCGAGATCAGTACCGTTTCTTATACCAACCCGAGGCCAAAACAGAACCAAGATCGAACCAAGACCAGATCAAGATCAAACCAGAACCGAACCGACCCAAAAGTTTCGTGGGCAAAGCAGAGATTCATGGGCCGAAGTGAAGCCTAACTTCTTTACACGATGGGCCGAGCTGAAGGCCCACTAAGCAACCGAAGTTATCAAAAACCCTAGGAGAAGTCTCGAGTCGGCGGCCGCGCAAAAGGAAAAGGAAATATTCCAAATTAGTCATGAGATCCTTTACGAGACTTGTATAAATAGTTAGCATTGTATTTCATAAGAAAAGGACGCTTTTTACCTAGCAAACACTTAGTAAATTCTTTTGTACTCACAACTTTCTAAACAGCAATAAAAAAACCATTTTTGGATCTCTACACTTGTGTTTTCTTTCAGAATCTTTTGTTCCCTTTTAAAAAGTCTCTTATAAAATATATTGTGCGAATTTCGACTCGCACACATATGCTTCATCTAGATGAAGCTGAGAACCGATGTTTCTTTAGTGCATAAAATGATCAACATCCAGATGAAGCATCTGAATGAGTTTGTAAAATTATGAAGAAACTTTAAAATCTTCCTCATAACATCATTGAGAACTCTGTAAAAGAAGCTCTTGAAATGTCACTTCATTTGTCTGAAACGTTTCCTCGATTGCTATGAAAAAAAAAGTTGCTCTGTAATAGTTGCTCTTGAGATGTCACTTGTCCATCTTTTTCGATGTACTTAACAATATGAAGTTCCTATTAGTATGGAATTACGACATACATGATACATGTCTCTTAACTCGAAATCCAGATTGTGCTTATCTCGGATCTTTGCTTTGTTTTCCAGGATGCTATGTCAAAGCTGTGATGAAAAAAGAAGCAAAGGCTGCAGGAAAACGCTCATGAGTCTTGTCTTTGAATGGTTTTTTCTTCTTTTTATACATTCTCTCTTTTTTTACAATCTCTCAATAATGTTTGTTTACTCAATGCTCTCAAGGCATCTAATAAAGTTCATAGAGACATGTAATAAAGTTCATAAAGATGAATCTCATTCATAGAGATATCTATCAATCACTTGATCAATTGTATTTTTATCAATCATGATGAAATTTCTTATAAAAAAATTTATATTTCATGAAAATGGAAATTTATAAATGTCAAAAATAATAATTTGAAAATTATTTAGTAGTAAATATTGTTTAGATCATGAATTAAAATTAATATAGTTAAGAATTTAAGATTAAGACTAAAAATATGATTAGATTAAAACATGAGTATTTTAATCAAAATGACCAAACAAACAAATGTTCATTCAGATGCATTATCCAGATGGAGCATCGAATCTTTGAGGGAAGGCGCTGGAAATTGCGCTGCCAAACAAAAGGTCTCTCCGAACAAAACTCACGGGACATGTTCGATCCTACATTTTAAAACAAAAATCCTCAGAATGATTACAATGTACAAACAAAACAGAGCAACCCGAAAACTACAAATTTGACCAAAACTATAACCAATAAACACTAGATCAACAAAAAGGCTAAAATTCATAAACTTTGAGATTAAGGAGAAAAGAGAATTCGGAAGAAAAAAAACCATTTACCAATCGATCGAAGTCGCTGGAAAAAGATTGAAACTCGAATCAAATCAAAATCGAAGTTAAATAGTCAAATTGAGGTCGCGGGCTTTATTTCAACGCGAAAGAATAATAAACCAATGCAGAAAGAGATTCGGTTTTTCAGGTTGGTTCGGATAGAATCAAATTTCGGTTCTTCTTTGGTTTTGAAAAGAACCGAGTTATAATTTTCGATTCGGTTTTTTGTCAATTCGATTATTTTGGGTTGCTTAAAAGTGAAAACTTTAAAACAGTCGAAAGATGTAAAAAAATTAAAGAAGAAATTGAAGAGAACGAGTCTTTACAAATTCAAATCTGACCAAAACCGATGTCGTTTCAGCCAGATATCAATATTTTCTACATAAAATCACAAGTCTCATACTATTAAGCGTTTCTATTTTCCTCCCTACAACTTAACAGCCGTTAATGGTATAAACAAAACCGTTAACTGCTGTTAATTTTAGTTACGAAAAATTATGTACAAATACCTCAACTATTTTTGTTTTGCCAGAAAACTACACAAACATTTTCGTTGCCTAAAAATACTTAACCTAACTTTTTCGGTGCTACTTAGTATTTAATACACCATGTTTCATATTTTTCCAGTTCCTCTCGTTTTTCCCCTCCCCACGAGTTCACTACTGTTGATGGCTTAAACAGAATCATTAACACGTGATTAATTGTAATTGTAAAAATCCACTGCTACCTTCACCGACGTCGTTTCAGCCAGATATCAATATTTTCTACATAAAATCACAAGTCTCATACTATTAAGCGTTTCTATTTTCCTCCCTACAACTTAACAGCCGTTAATCGTATAAACAAAACTGTTAACTGCTGTTAATTTTAGTTACGAAAATTATGTACAAATACCTCAACTATTTTTGTTTTGCCAGAAAACTACACAAACATTTTCGTTGCCTAAAAATACTTAACCTAACTTTTTCGGTGCTACTTAGTATTTAATACACCATGTTTCATATTTTTCCAGTTCCTCTCGTTTTTCCCCTCCCCACGAGTTCACTACTATTGATGGCTTAAACAGAATCATTAACACGTGATTAATTGTAATTGTAAAAATCCACTGCTACCTTCAGATTACCCAGATAATTTTTTCCAAATCGACTTTAGATCGATAAAACAATAATCTATGTGGTCAGGCGAGCTCTGGTAGGCCACTACAAAAAAACACAGTTTTTGCGATCACCAAAAGAGTCCCAAAATGACTCATTTGTGACTATTTTCGGACCAAAAAAAGTAGTCACAAATATTTGGTCACAAAATACAGTAGTCGCATAATGGTCGCAAATTTACGACTACTTTGTGACGACATATTGTCATCGTATATAAGCGACTATGTTGACACTGAAATTAAAAGTCGTTTATTGGCGACAATTTTGCAGACAGCCTGATGAGTCGTATTATAGAGACTACTTTAGGACGGTTATATAGTCGTTTATTAGCGACTATTTTCATACACCCTGAGGAGTCGTATTATCGAGACTACTTTGGGACGGTTTTATTTGCGACTGTTTTAAGACTACTTAGTCGCAAAAGAGTCATGTATTAGCAACTAATTTACCACTATTTTGTTCTTGTCTTGGTCGCAAATCAGTAAATTAGTCGCAAAAGAGTCACGTATTTTTAAACAAGGACAATGAAACCTACCTCCATTGCTTTGCGCTAGTGACTGGATATTAGCAAAATTCATGAACTGAACCACCCTGCCAAGAATTCATTGGAGATATGATTTGTGTGTGGATCGATTGTATTATACATCCACTCTCGTGATGAATTCCACATTGTTTTTTTTGGACTCTCGTTTCTTTTTTTTTTTAGAAAAATGATTTAGAAAAGAGAAAGAAAGAAATTCTAAGCATCTATCATAGGTTCACTAATTACTTGAGTGACTGTTGGCGGGTTTCTTTGTATGTGTGGGGAGAGAGCTACGATTCTTATATCGGCAAAACGTTTGTGATTGATTTGGGACTCCTAAAAAATAGTCGCAAATTTACCACTATTTTGCCACGTTTTTTCGATAATTTTGGGACTATTGCAAGTGGTCGCAAATGGTAGGTGTACCAACTAACTTCAACATTTTCCACCTTTTTACCTACTTTATTTACCGACTAATGTGCAAATACGTTGCAAATTTGAGACGACAAATTTAAGTTGCAAATCAGTCGCAAATTTGAGACTACATTTTCCGAGAGAAACTGAAAAAATATAAAACATAGTGTATTAAATAGCATTAAAAAATTAGGTTGGGTATCTCATAATTTTGTGAGTTATTACTTTTTGTAAAATAATATTATTTTATTAATAAAATTATATATTTATTTTAATAACTTTAAACACATGAAACAAATCTCATATGCATTTTATGTAAACATCTCTAAATAATGTGCTTGTTTTATTTTATTTTATGAAATAAATCTATGTGCATTGTTATTGATAATTTTTTAACTATTACTTACAAATTTTTGTGAGTTTGATATATTTATTTTAGTAAGTTTTAAACATATGAAAACTGAAAAATAAAAAGCATAAAAACACGTTTTAAACAAATAGTTGTAGACAATATTTTTTATAGGAAATATTTTTTTTCTAATTAATAAATTTTATATATTTATTTTAGCAATTTTAAACACTTAAAACAAAACAATAAAGTTAAAAAAAAAACATAAAAACATATAAGTTAAGGTCTTTTTAAGAAAAATATATAGTCAAAAACCAAAATTTAAGTAAACCACCATTCAAGTTTTTTTTAAACTAAAATCTACAGAAAAATCAAAAACCAAAACCCAAAATATGAAAAGCCAAAAACCAAAAACTAAAATCTAAAGACCACTCAAACATTCATGGCCATAGTATAATTTTAAGAGTTTTAAAAGTGTTAAAATATTGATTGGATAAATAATCTTTAAATATTTTAAAATAAAAAAAAGTCTTCAAAATCTCATGGGTATAAATAAAATAAAAATCTTCAAAATCTCACATATAAAAACAGTAAAGATAGCTATAAAAGAATGATTTATATATGAGATTACAAAATGAAAAGCCGATAAGATAAAGTTTGAGTATAAATCTGGATATAAACAAGAGACGGATGACGATAGTTGAGTTGAGATTTTGCACGGTTTTAATGTATAATTACCGTACATGTAAAAGTGTAAGCCATTATTTTGAGCTTGATTTATATTTTTCAACAACGAAAATAGAAGAATCGAACTTTCACCATACGCAATGATTAACTAAATATCATATTTCAAAAATTATACAATAATATACTTTCAATAGTTATATCAATGATCCGCCTTATCTACTTATATATCTTATTTGAAAAAATTCAATGCCAACACTAAAAATTCATTATCATCCTAAAAAAACACAAGCCATCAACAATCTTATATATATAAATGTATTAAAAACATAATAATGAAATTAATTGTAACAATAAACCCGTGAAAATCACGGGTCCATAATCTAGTTTTTGTTTACAAATTGGAAGTTATTTGAAAAACTAGTTTCTCTAAAAATTAGGGAATCAATTTTACCAAAATCATGATTGGTTAAATAAATGAAATTAAAAAAAAAAACAAAAACCAAAATCTATGCTAAACCAAACAACATCAATGGAAAATCACCAATGCATTTGTATAAACTATAAACTAATTCAAAATATCACATCACATGTTTCGAACATGCTAAATCGCGCCGAGATCAAACTCAATACAGCAAAACCACATTTGAAATCTAACAAGACATGTCAAAAACTTTCATTTCCTTGGGTTACTCGTGAATTCAACGGAAGGAGAATCCAGTAATTAGACCAACGACCGATCAGATCTTGCGATACTAAGATCAAACAAAAAAAACTAAAGATTTAAGACTCACCGATTTTGCCCGAACAGAAGACTCCGCAGATTATCACCGATAGCAAATTCTCGAAGAAAGAGCTATCGGATCTCTGGAACGATTCCTCGGATTCGAGTTTCCAGATTCGAAATCAACGAGATTAGGGTTACAGAACGGAGTAAGCTCTTAAATGGCCGAACCGAAGTAAATTTGAAAATTTGCCGATCGGTTTGTAGCTGCTGGCCGAGATGAAACCGAAAACCGACAATTTCGATTCGGTCGGTTCGGTTTTCACCGAATATTTAATAATGAAGACAAAAATGAAAAAAAAAAACAGAGTTTGGCGGGAAAATGTAAGAGGCGCTTTGGATTGTAGCCGGGAAAGATCCACAGGCGCGAGTAAAAGTTTTAAATGTTAAAAAATAAAACTTCCCCTTTTGTAATTATGTCTTACTGATTCTCAATAAAATCTCCCAAATCTTTTCTCCGGAATTCTTGTCTTGATAATGGATATCTCCAACATAGCCAAAAGGCTTGATCTCGCTGATAACAAGCTTCTCCTCCGAAAAGCTGCAGAATTTCGCCGTTTATGCGATGCCCAGTTCGATCCCTCCATCATCGGCGTCGTAAGATAACTCTTTTCTGAATCCAATTTTCCTTTTTGTATACAACCCTCTTTTCATTTGATTTGAAATTGTGGAGCTTTTTGTGTTGAATCGCAGGGCGAGATCTGTAAAGCTGTTATATGTCTTGAGATCGCAGCATCTAGATAATAAGATTTATCTTTATTTGGGTGATTTACAATATTCTTAATAATTGATTTGGGGTTTGTTGCAGACTCCAAGTTATTTTCGACAGACAGGAAGCTATTAAGCTAAGTGGTTTGTCGGAAAGGGCTTATTCAAGATCATTTAATACACTTCAAAATGGCGTTGGGGTCAAGTGAGTTTTTTTTCCATTTCGATTGCTTCTTTTTAAACTGATTTTGATACTGTTGTTTTGATGAATCTAATTGTGGAGTTACATTGATTGATGTTTTTTTGTTTTCAGAATTAAGCTTAACGTGAAAGAATTAGCGATTCAATTTGGCTGCGTTAAGATAATTACAACTGTGCAGAAAGGGCTATCAGCGTAAGATCCATATCTTTTGTTTATGTATCAAAAGATATTGCATCCCATATGTACGTTTAAAATGCCTGACTCAACTTGCTGATCATTTTATTTGGTTAGGCTGCGTTCTTATTATGTGTTCAATTCTAATAATTGGTTAATTTTTTTGTTTTTTTTTTATCTTTTTAGGTATAAGGAGCGGTTTCTTGCATCACTGCCGGTAACAAGACGAGCAAATGCTGATTTTGTTGGAGTAAGCTTGAAGATAGCTTGAGTTATAAGCTATCCCAATCCTATAAGGATTAGGATTAAAGAGAATATTTAGGAGTTATCTAAATATATGTAATACCTAATAGGATTAGGATTAATCTCTCTATATAAGGATATGTTGAGATGTGACATAACTTATGAGTTTAGAGAGAGAGATTTAGAGAGCTTAAGTTTTGAGTTATTTTCTTAAGCTAATAAAGAGAGTCATTCTTTATAAATCTTGTGTTCTAAACAATCTTTAGGCTCTATATTTTCTACAGATTTCACTAGGCCTGTATTTACCGCTGCTCTTTCTTCGTGTGTGCCAAAAAACTGAAGGTAAGGCTATTTGTAACATTTGATTTAAGGGTTTTAAGGTTATCTTGATTATTAACTTTGCTATTGATTTGCAGCTCAAGGTAGACAAACTTAGGTTTATTGAGGTTTGTGGGACATCAGAATCTGAATTTTAATGTTTGAGTGGCATTTTTAGTTTCATTATCACTAGCATTTTAAGGTAGACAAACTTAGGTTTATTGAACCAAATTGTTCATTTTTGATCACCACTGATTTTACACTAACATTTGAACTTAGTTTCTGCAGCCTCCATGTTACAAAAGACACAAGAAGATGGAGGAAACAACGTACGAGGCTCCGGGTGTGGGTTCATGTGCTAACTCCCAATTCGATCGTTCCAAATGAGATTTGGCTCGACCATTATTCTTAGAATGTGTGTTTGGTCGAAGAATCTTGAGCCCCACATCATAAGTACGAGTAGAATCAGTTGGAAGCTCTTCTAGCATTGGTGCGGTCCGAGTGAGCCGGTTTGAAGGTTGCCGATGTTCTGTCTGTTCCAAGTTGTTTATGTGGACTGGTTTTGTTCGTTTCAGGAACATTGAAAAAGTTAGATAGAGCAGCCTAAGTTCCCCAATGAAAGCTCATGAGACACAAGAGAAGTTTTATCATTAGTGAGTGGCACAAGTTGCTACAATGCAGTTTTACTTTTTTGTTTTCATCATATAGAAAAAAGGAAAAAAAAAAATTACTGAAATGATTATGTTTTCTCTAAAACATTTTATGTTTGTACATAAATAGAAAATATCATATCTCTTATCTTCTAATTTCTCTACCTAAGCCATACCACACTGTTTTATCTTTCATGGATTAGCTTCTGTGTTTTTTTTTTTTTGAACTTTTCATTGCATTAATTTAAATGAGGCAAAAATGCTCACCATAGTTTCACAATAAGTCATCTTTAGTTACGTACTCCTAAAATAAAAAGAACCAAGTTGAACCAAGAAGTAGTTGTCTGAAAAGGCCCAAAAGAAAGTGTAAGATAGTTGCCAAATTAATTAGGAAAGCCTAGTAGTGGATTTTTCGAAGGCCCAGCGTGGCCCAAGAAGGGAACCGAACTAGAAACTCTAACCAGATAGAGTAACTCGATTTGTTGTCGCCGTCAAACTCTGAGACATGGTTGCTCTTCTCGTCACTGAATAGAGAACCAGTGTTGCAAGCAAGCACTCGCCGCTGCCGGATTTTGACATCAGGACGCCGAAATTCTGTTTTTGATGATGATGGCGAGTTGCTGCATCAGAGAATCAACAGGGCGATGGGAATTGCGATGAAGCCTATTGTTTCGCTCAGTCCAAATTGCATAGATCGAAGCCTGCCATGCTAGTCTAGTAAGATATTTTCGGTGAGGATTGCCTAAGATGGAGAGGAGTGTGTCGACGACCCTAGTCCAAGAGTGGTTTACGGCGGAGATTCAAAACTTCCTTGCTCCAGATAGAGGAGGAGTAGCTGCACTCGAAATAAAGATGGTCCCTTGATTCAGAGGCCTAGTTGCAGAGGAGACAAAGATGATCGGTCGGTAGTCCCCAAGATAAAAGACGATCAAGTGTTGGGCATCGATTGAACAGGAATAGCCAAGCCATAGTTTTGGTAAAATAACCCTACCCGACTTAAGTCCGAAATGAGCCCGCCCACTACAAGCCCTGATCGGAAAAACAGTGTCATGTTTTATTATTACACAGGCCGAGCTGAAAGGATAAAACCTGAACACAAAATTACAAAGCATTAAACCAAAGTCAAATCAAGAATAGGGAATGAAAGACATATCCATATCTAGTATTGAATACAAACACAGAAATTCATAAACACTTTATGTGTTGAACACAAACATAGAAAGTCATACAAAATCGATCAATTGAACACAAACACTTTCTGTGTTGAACACAAACACAGAATTGATCAATTGAACACAAACACTTTCTATCTCCATATCCAGTATTGAACACAAACACAGAAAGTCATACATTATTGAACACAAACACAGAAAGTCATAAACACTCGATCTCTATCTCCATATCAGAGAGTAATACCTTACAAACATACAAATGTAAGTTATAGAGATTCAATCACCTCAGTCTCGGGTTCCTTCATCCTTGCAAATTGAATCCAGTTCAAATTCTAAAGAACGATGAAAGAAAATACAGTTAGTTACAAATCAAAATTATAAAGCAAAATTTAGAAAAGAGTTCAAATTAAAGAAATTACGTCTCAAAAGATCATCTTGCAACTCCACATCCGCAAGCATTTGTTCAACTGTTGACACTCCTTTTTCATTGATATGAATCTCACATTTTAACCATTGTTCGGTACACATCAACACTTCTACCATAAAGTGTGTCTAACAGCTCTTATATGGGTTTAATATCTACCACTAGTGCTAAATGCAGATTCTGATGCTACTGAAGACACTTTCATTGCAAGTATATCTCTAGCTACTAGTGATAGGACCGAGAACTTTGCATTGTTTCTCCTCCACCATGATAAGACATCATACTCTGAACCCTTCATCAGTTTTGGTTCACTCTCTTTTAAGTATAAATCTAACTCATTTGTTGAATCTTCAACTCATGTTTCTTCTACAAGCTCTTCATTAATGTTATCCATTCTCTTATAACCAATACCATTACTGAGAACCCTTCTCTCAAAAACTTCACCTCTAACTTGGTCTTGAGACTGAGAAAATGTTCCTTGGGACTGAGAAGATGTTCCTTGTGACTGCGACCCAACATTGGCACTAGTTTTATCCACTAAACTAATGTACTCATCAAACAAACACTTCAAGATAATCTCGACTAAATCAGAAAGATGAATAGCCTTGTGACTATCTTTACCATAAAGCGATTCAAAACAGAGCTGAGCAAACTTCATCTTCTTCTTTGGGTCAAAAACACTTACTACTATCAACAGCTTGTTCATTTCAATCTTATCCCCAAACGGATCCCAATACTTTTCTAATTTCCCAATCATAGCTAAGGCTTTACGCTTCAATTCTAGATCAGGATCTTGACTTGAGCTTAGTTCACTAATGTTTGTAGTAATAGTGACTATCTCATTGTAGATTTTATGTGCAGACACAGAAGTTGAAGATGAAAGAATTAATGTGGAAGTGTAAAATATGATAAGGAATTGAACCAACCGGTCAACTGCTTCCCAATCACTCTTAGATGGTGGTCCAATCCTCTTTTTTGATGTGGGTAAGGTTTTCACCCAACTAATACTAGTTGCAAGTGCACAACAATCACGGTTAGTATAGTACGGGATCGAATCCACGGGGACTTGTAAACTGCACGACGAAAATGTTAGAAAAATAATCAAGCTAAAACAAAACAAAAGAGAGTGTGTCGATGGTGATCAACTAATAAACTAATTAAGCAAATAAAATCAGAGATAAATCAATAAAGAAAATGTTATGTTTTAGGGAAATCTCATGGAAAAACATGCAACGATAAGATAGATGATTCGATAGGGATTTAAGTAAAAACCGTCTTGAACACAAAACATGAATTTATAGTCTTTCCACTGTCGTGGCTCCAACCACTATGTTTTACAAACTAATAGACTCATCTTTCGTTGGTTATTGTAGAATGAAAACATGCATTAAATCAAGCAAGTAATGATAAAGTTCACTAGACTCCTTAACTCGACTTTTGGAAGGTTAAGACGCCTAGCTCATCAAATATTAGTTTCGGCAATATAACAAGCTTTTGGAGAGTATATCAACCTAAGATCAGATTACTAAATGCGCGGTAAAGTAATCATGCATTGAGAACAAATAAATATGAAGAACCATATGAACATCCATTTTAAACAATCATCATTTCAATATCAAATTATGCACCCATGGATCCCCTTCAACCTAACAAACGAACTACTCAATCATGATGCACGAAACACAGAAAGTATGAATAGATATCATGATGAGAATACTTGTATTAAAAGAGTAAGGATGAGAAAACTTCTCTATATCGAAGTACAAAGTCGAGACCTTCTCCTTGAAGCTCTTAGAATCCAAATTAATGAAAAACTTGTAAAAACAATGAAAGAGAAGGCTACTTGCGTTTAGGGTTTTATTTTTGGGTGGCTCTCTGTTTTGTGAGGCTAAAAACAAGTATTTATAGCCCTAAAGTCGTATAGGGTTTCATTAAACCGAAAAGGAAGGTTTTGGTTCGCAAGGGGCGCAACATCGGCCAAGGATCTGGGTCGATATTGGCGGTCGAGATTGGCTCTGGTTTTAGGTGCAATATTGGGCCAAGAGGCATCAGGCCGGAGGCTTCTCTCCCTGGGCCTATGCTGGACCTTATTTCTGCCTTGGCCTCCTTTGCGAACCAGACGGACAAGTCTCTAGTAGAATCGATGTAACTTCCTAACCACGGCTCCAAATGGCTTGAAACAAATTTCAGATGAAATTTAACTCAAACGGCTATGTTTCCACCGAAATTCATCTCAATCAATCAACGGGAAGGCATCCAACGAAGGTGAAACTTCTGAAGCATCTATGCTGTCCAATTGGAGAAATCCGCCTTTCTTGAGTTTTAGGTGCTTGGCTGATATTTTGGACTTGGAAACATGTATTGGACGTGGACAACTCCTTTTTGGCTCCATTTTGCATCATTTTTGATGATTTGACCTATATAGACTTTAAAACTACAAATACAAGAAAACTACAAAAAGCACAAAACCGAATAAAAATGCTTAGATAAAATACTAAAATCCGTAATAAAAATAGTAAAATATAGAGTATATCAACTCCCCCAGACTTAGCTTTTGCTTGTCCTCAAGCAAATAAAGAAGCTAAGAAAAGAAAAGAGGTTTGAAAACGCGGAAACTCACAAATTCTTTAGAACGTCGTACTAACATTCATTGTCGTAAACCAATTAGAACATATTTGACGTTAGATAGAAACCACCATGTACTTCCCCGTTTTGCTTCTCAACTTCCCAAATCCGACCCACATTCTCATAAGGTTACCCGAATTCTCCATTGCTAACTTCTTTAAAGTTAAAGGCGTGCGGTCTCATCGAGGGAGTATCGATCAAAGAACATGTAGACTTTCCTCAATCAAGTTTCCTGCTTACCTTGACAGTCTTAATTCCGGTTTCTTTCCTCTCCCTTTTTCTCTCTTCTGTGAGAGTCGAAACTCGCACAATCGATTCTTGTCAAAGACTTTTTAGGGAACAAAAGTTTCTTAGGTAAGAACACAATAAGAGATCTAAAGATGGTTTTTATTGCTGTTTGAAAACGTTTGAGTACAAGAGTCAAGTTGCTATGAGCTAGTGCTAGGGTTTCAAGATGTCCTATTACAAATGACTATGAATGCTATTTATACCAGTTCGTATGCGAGATTCTCGGAGAAAAATAATTTTTTCTTTTCACCTCGCGTGGCCGCCGACTAAGCCTTCATTAGGGTAATTGATGATTTGGGCCTTTAGTTCGGCCCAAAATAGTTGGCGAATGACTTTCATCTCGGCCCATAAACATCTCTCTCCGCCCATTTGCATTATGACAGGCTCGGCTGCTTCTTTGAGGCGAACCGATCTGTCTTGGTTTGGCCTCGGTCGATGATGAAATGTCATTATTATGTGCTCGGGTCGGCTCTGTTCTTTTAGCCGAGGTGAAACATCTAAAGAGGGCTATCCGGGGTTGTCATTCTTCGACTTGGGTCTTTCTTATCTCTTTGGGTATGTATGCCTTGTCGTCAAGAATTGTTAATCTCGAAAGGGTGGAATCCGACCCCAACAGTTTACCCCCCAGCTCGTCAGACTCAGGAGTGATTGTGACGAGGTGAAGTGTTAATGGTGCCGAGATTAACCGTCACATTAGGATAACGCCGAGCTGGTCGCCAAAGTTCGCCACCGAGGCGAGATGAAGGATCTTTTTGTTGACGCCGAGCTATTTCTTGACTACGGTATAGATAATAGAATTTCAAATTGCTCCTTTGCCTCAGGATATCTCGGGATGCGCGTATTTTCAATCAGGTTTCTTATGCTCGTAGATATCGGTACACGTGTTCATGCATTTTGCCTTAAATACCTCGGAAATCGCAAGCGTCTCTGTTCGTTCCTCCTCATCCTTTTTACTCTTCGCGTTTGTCAATCTTCCGAAAAACAGGTAGCTCTCCCTCTCTCCCTTTTTCTTCATTCATTTCTTCGGTTAGGGTTTTCTTATTTGCTGCACCGTTTAGTTTATCCGATCCAAAGCGCGACGAGCCTTTGAATTTGCCGATCTATCGTCATATTTTCCGATTTATCTTCATCGATCCGAGCCCAATCAACCATTCCGAGGCGTGATGTCTAGTTCTACTAATTTGAACGGTTCAGCTGGTTCTAGAAATTCTTCTGTACGGCTCGGTTGTGACTCCATGAATGGTGACGAGGTGAATAAATCTCTTGAGGCGGTTCTCCCTCTGACTATATCTTCCGACCCTAATGTGAGAAGGTTATCCGAGGAGCTGCATTCTCTCGAGGCAGGTTTATCTGCGGACCTAGTCAAATTTGCCGAGGGCTTGGAGCGAACGATGTCGGGTCAAGAGGCTGGTCCTTCAAGCGAGCCGGAGTCCAAACGTCCGAAGAGAAAGAAAAAAGCTCCTCCCGGTTCCTCTCTTTCCGACGAGAAATCCCTTGCCGAGTTAAGGCGACGCTTTGAAATACCCGAGGAGGTTGAGTTCGTCATTCCTGGTCCATCTGATCGACCTAATAAACCTCCTTCAGACTGCTTCACCGTCTGGAAATACGGGATCGCACTGAGCCAGGTTACGCTTCGGGGACTTCGTCATCTGATATGGATCTTGATTAGATGTGCGGAGTGTAGTGTCGAGATCAATCTCAAGTACATTCTGAATCTTCTGGAAATCCGAAGAGTCCCTAACTCGGAGAAGGTTTATATCTCTAACAAGGCTGATTTCAGAATCATTGGTGGTTTCCCGAGCAAGGATGTCTAGGAGAACCGCTTTTTCTTTGTTCGAATTTTCGAGGCCTCCGTCGATACGACTTGCCTCCAAGTAGTCATGACGAGCTGGGGATTGCTTGGTAGTTACTCTGTATATTCATGGTTCGGCGTATTGCCTAAAGTTTTTAATTAACTATGTTTTTGTTTTTGTAGTTCATAGCGCGCCTCCTCCACGTCTAAATGATCTCCCCGAGGTGTGGACGATTCTAGTAGCCGAAAAAGTCAATTGGAGGAAGGATTGTTTGAGAGGGTTAAGAGGGCTCAGAATATTTGCGACTAAATTCCGACGAACCCACACCCTTTACCAACCGAAGGTACTTTGACGAGTATGGCGAGATTGTCAATTCGCGTGAAGAAAGAGCTCGAGGCGAAGGAGACGGAAAGGAAGGCTGCCAAAGCGGAGGAAGAGGCGAGACGAGTTGCCGTGTCGAACATGAACCCACCTGCCATTGAGGAGATGACTCAAGACTTGGTTTCAACTAAGGTGGTAATCCCGGGCGCTGTTACTCACGCAGTGAATGCCGATGATGCCGGAAAGGGTATAGCTAATCATTCTGATCCTCCTGCTTCTGCTAGCGAGGGAATAGTTGTGCTGGCCCTTCCTCAGACTTCCGAGCCCCCTCCAACTTCAGGGGGACATGGGAACGAGCCGAATTGGAAACGTTCCTCGTCACAAAGTGACCGAGGAAAAGCCGTTGAGAAGAAACAACTCACTACTCGCCCTGCCGCCGACTCATTGCTCTTCGAGGCTATAATTGCCGATCCTGCTATGTCGGCTGCTCTTTTCTTAGAAATCAACTGGCCCGGCATTAACTTCCCTCCCTTAGACAAGCTTTCTGAAGGGAAAACGTATGCGAATATATCGTTGCGTTGCACCAAGGTGGGATTTGATTCTTTGCAATAAATGTGTGTTTTGGATTTTGCTGATTATCTCCTTGTCTTGTAGTTCATGGCTTCTATCAACGAGATGGTGGCTGCTTATGAATCCGAGGTTTTTTGTAACAAACGCCGAGTTGACAATGCGAGAAAGGACGCTTCGTCATAGAAGAGAATGTTGACCGAGGTGGAAAAGAAATTGATTTCATTTTCGACCAAAGTTGCGGACCTTGAAAAGGAGAAGACTGCTCTGAGGGAAGAGGCTGCAAGATCCGCAGACCTCAAGACCCGAATTGAAATTCAAAAGGGGAAGCTGGAAAAAACCGAGATAGCTTCCTTTAAGCGGCAGATCGAGGAGAAGGATGCTTTGCATGCTGCCGAGATCAAAAAGGCTCAGAGGGATGTCAGGCGCGAATCAGTTCGTAAATTCGATGATCGACTTTTTAAGGCGAGGGAGGCGGAAAAGAAGTTGAAGGATGCTAAGGGCAAAGAGTTTGAGTTGGCAGAGGTTAATTGTAATCTGCAGCTTATTGACGATATCCAGACATGGAAAGTCGCATCTCTTGAGGCCGAGGCGGATAAGCTGAAGTATTGGAAAGCCGAGCTGGTTGGTATTGATGAGGAGTGTGAGAGGATTGAAACTTGCTTAAGGGACGAGCTTAAGGCTTCGCCTATCTCGGAAGATTCGGGAGATTCTATGCATGAGCCGGTGGTATAACGCCCCGACCGCCCTTACCTGTGGGCCCCATGCCCTCTCTCGGCCCGTGGGCCCCACCCCCCTGGTCCGACGGCCGGTGCGTTAGTCCGGGAGGCTTGTAATACTTGTTTTACTCACCCTGCAATCACCACGTGATCTTTTTCCCGTGTTTTGTCCTCACTCACACGATACCGCGAATCACTTCCCGGTAGGTCACCCATCCTTAAATTGCTCCAGCTCAAGCACCCTTAACTCTGGAGTTCTCTCTGGACAAGTGCCCGAAAAGATAAGTGCACTTTGGTGACATAGGTAGCCAAATCAATTCTTATAAGCATCTCCGCATATACAAGAAATCGGGATGTTACAGGTGGTTCCTGATGTCACTGACGTCGATGTTGTTGAGCCTGTTCGGGTTCTTGCTGATCTCACCGCCGAGGATGGTGCAGGGGCGACCAGAGGCTGATAGCATTTTTTCTTTCCTTTTTGTTGTAAGATCCTAAGGGATCCTTTTATTTATTTTATTTTTTCTGTTCTTCGTTTTGAATATACTTTTTGAATATGTGCCTGGACGACTTTATCCATTGCTATGGAGTTTTTCTTTTGCCGAGGTTTTAATCAGTTAGTTAACGGGAAAGAGGTGTAACTGTGTTCGTAGGGGTTGGTTTCCGAGCCGTTTATAGTAGGCAAAATGAAGTTTCAAAACGTATTTTGAATCTCGTGCGAAGTGGCGTGCTGTGAGACGACCCGCTTAGTACTATATGTCGAGATGTTAAAGACCAGTGTTATGAAGCGAATGATGACTGGGTTTAGATTTTACTTCGGTTTTAGGGTTTGCGATGTAGTCCCGACTTACGTTCCCGTTTCGATAGTAAAATTGTGAGTGGTTTGGTCGAGATATATCTTTTCCTTCCTCTGGTTCGGATATATCCGCCTAAAATATATATATCGCGCTTTAATCTGTGGTGGATTGTAAAAGAACCGTGATCGGTATAGGATAGAGGTTAGAATCCAAAGACGATGTACGAGCTCGTTGTTGTGGCCAGCAACAAACGAGAATGATGAGTGCCAATGCAATATAAATTGATAACTTAAAAAGTATGGTAAGTCGCGTTTACAACAGATGGGAGTATGTGTATACGTACCCACCCCCCCCCCCCCTTTTAAAGAGGGGGGGACAGCTACACCTTTTCGAAGATTGGTTGCCTACATATCCTTTGCAGGGATCAATCCGTCCCGTAGTTCATTTCGATCAGGTGGCTCTAGTTGAAGGAGAGTTTTCTTCTTAGACATTTCTTCTGGAGTTTCCTTTTGACTTCCTCGGTTGACTTGTCATTGCTACACTGTGATTCCGAGGAACTTTCTTCTCCGTCTTTGAGCTGGGTGGCGGGGAAGAAAACATTGCTTTCGATGTGGGTGAGAGATAGGCGTTGGCGTGGCCAATCCATGATTGCTCCGGTGGTAGCTAAGAATGGCCATCCAAGGATTATCGGGACCGGGTAGATCTTTTCTGCTTCGAAAACGTAAAAGTCTACTGGGGCGATGAAGTATCCGATCCTTACAGGTACGTCACGTGCTATCCCTTTTGGTGTTGTACGAGACTGATTGGTTATGCTGATCCACGTTCGGGTTGGTTGGATGTGCTTGATGCCGAGGCCTTCGGCGGTTGACCTAGAGATGATGCTAAGGCAGGCTCCATCTCCATGGTCGCAACGGGAGTACCGCTAAAGTCGACCATCCCTCTGGTGGGGCTTCCGACGTTGTTGTTCATGTCGTTGCTGGTTCTCTGCTCATCTCCGGTCATCTCTTCAGATCTCATTCCTGCTGTTTTTCGTTAGTTAGAAAGCTTCTTAGTCCCCACAGACGGCGCCAAACTGTGAGAGTCGAAACCGCATAATCGATTATTGTCAAAGACTTTTTAGGGAACATAAGTTTCTTAGGTAAGAACACAGTAAGAGATCGAAAGATGGTTTTTATTGCTCTTTGAAAGCGTTTGAGTACAAGAGTCAAGTTGCTATGAGCTAGTACTAGGGTTTCAAGATGTCCTATTACAAACGACTATGAATGCTATTTATACCAGTTCGTATGCGAGATTCTCGGAGAAAAAGAATATTTCCTTTTCACCTCGCGCGGTCGCCGACTAAGCCTTCATTAGGGTAATTGATGTTTTGGGCCTTTAGTTCGGCCTAAAATGGTTGGCGAATTACTTTCATCTCGGCCCATAAACATCTCTCTCGGCCCACTTGTATTCTGACGGGCTCGGCTGCTTCTTTGAGGCAAACCGATATGTCTTGGTTTGGCCTCGATTCGATGATGAAATGTCATTATTGTGTGCTCGGGTCGGCTATGTTCTTTTAGCCGAGGTGAGACGTCTAAAGAGGGCTATTCGGGATTTCTGTGGTGAATTCGGGTGTGGACTATGATAATGACGAATTATCTCCAATTCCTTTGTTCGTTTTTTTCCAGTGATTTTGAGGTCAATTTGAAATTAGAGCGCAATCGTGGGATTTAGATGGCGAATGGTGATGAAACAAAATGCGTTTTCCCCTTGACGAGTCTCCAGCTCGGGTAATTCTTTCGCTCTTTGATCATGATTCCCTTTTTCTTTTTGTTCCTCCATTTTTTTTGTATTTCTTTTCGTTTCTGAATGTTATGATTTAGTTTGTACATCCGGATATCAATGATTATGCAGTTTATGTCTATGAATATGGACTTATGTGACCTTTTTAGAAGCACTTATACTTTCCTCTTCTGTGATTGCTTTTTCATTATAATACAAGTCTTGTTTCAGCCATTGTTGAACCTTTAATGGAAATACGTTGTTCTTCCAGACAAAACAAGATTTGTTTTTGTTTTGACAGTTTATATCAATGTTCTGCATTTTAAACAATCACATTTTTTTTCCCATTTATTTTATATTTTGAATTTAATTTGAATTCTTGTAGAATTCGTTTTCTGAATCTGAAGTAGTATCAGTTCTTGGTGTGAATGTCTTAAACATCTCCCTGTGAAGTGAATTAGAGTTGAAGCACTTTGTTCTAGTAATTCTCTTGTCTAGTCTCATGATATTCTGTTCTCTGTGGATGGCAATAGGGTTTACGTATGTGATTGTTTTGAATCTCAATGTGTTGGCTTATTTTTCTCACCAAAGCTCCTTATCTCACTCTAGTTACGTGTTTGTTTCAAAGGCTAATCTACATTGTCACATTATATTTGCCTGGTGTTCTCTGCTTATCTGGTTAAGCTTTTTTTTTCCTTTTGTTTCAGAGACTTGCAATCATATCTTTCTGATCTCAGTATTTTCCTGGGCAATAAAAGTAAAAAGATCTACATATTGGTGGACAACTGGCCATGGTTGAATCCTGGCACCCGATCGGCTCATTTTTGGCAACTAATGGTTACAAAGGTTGTAAAAGACGCTTCAAGTAAATTTCTCGTTGTCGCTCAGTTGAAAAACTATGATGAAGTGACCCATCTATCTTTGTTTGCAGTCCAGACTCTCCCCTTTTGCAAACACAAAAGGTCGAGAGGAGAAGAAAAAGCAGAAGCAGGAGGAGGAGAAGAAGCCTAAAGAGGCGTGTTCCCAGCCCAACAATAAAAAAGTGAAGAAGCTTAAGAAATGGTTCTCACTGATCGATGCGACGACGTTTTCGAAGAAGAAAATACCTGCAAAGAAACTGCAAAGCTCTGATTCGTCGGAGCTCTGATCGTTACAGATTTGGGAAAGAGAAAGCAGTCTAGATCTATCCAACGGGAATCCAAGGATCATTGGCTAACAAAAGTGTGGTGAGGTTGAAGACAACGTGGAACGACGTTGTTTTAGTGCATTTGGAAATTTTTCTTAAAAACCCACGGATACCCTAAACCCGATAGGGTAAAACCCGACAAGGTAAATTGAAAAACATGACATGCCCGTTTTAAACCCGCGTTTTTTAGTAAAAGAAACAGGGTAATGGGTTCAAAAAATATTCAGGGCTTAGGGTACCCATCGGGTAAAAACCCAACTTTAACATCCTTAATCCTTTCATAGATCGAGCTCGAGTAGATGGTATTCCTTACTATCCCATCTAATACCCACTGCAATTGGTCTTCGACATCTGAAAGGGTGACTTCTCAGGGTCTACACTGTGTGATTTCAGTGTTTTCACTCAGTCAATTAATACTAAAGCTTATACTACCGCAATCATAACGGTTGTCAATGCAGTACTTTAGGATCGAATCCACAAAGACCAAGGTTACACTATCTGACAAGACAATAGGGTTAAACTTTGAGTGTATCAAAGCGGTATCAAGCGGTCTCAAGCGGTGCCGTCAAAGTGGCTAAAAATATAGTATATATAGGTCTATGTCAAATTAGGTCAAAATAGGCAGTTTCTAGGGCAAAACAAGAAAATCAGAAATTTCCTTTTTCTTCTCGTCGGCCTGCATCGACCGATGCACTCCTTGCATCGGTCGATGGTCATTTCTCTAGACACGTTGCATCGATCAATGCACTTCTTGCATCGATCGATTGCCGATTCTCTGGGCTTGTTGCATCGATCGATGCACTCCTTGCATCGATCGATTGATGATCCTCGGGGCATGTTGCATCGACTGGCTCCATCGACCGGCTTCATTCTGCATCGGTCGATTGGAAATATTCTAATGGTGTTGCATCGACCGATTCTGCTCTTTTCTTCACGGTTTTGTGCGTTTTTGCCCTCGTAACTCCAATTTCTTTCTTAAACGCTTTTTTACATGAGATATCTAAATAAAGGACTAAAAGACTCTAAAAACGAACTTTGACTCTATAAAACGATTAAAAGAAATACCAAAACATACGATAGATTACGATAAAAACCAAGTATATCAATTCCCCCATACTTAGTCTTTTGCTTGTCCTCAAGCAAACGGAAAACTAAGCAAGAAGAAAAGGTTGAAAACACGGAGACTCACATTTCCTTTAGAATTCCGCAATGACCATTACTTTAGTAATCCACGTATTGCAAAACTAGCTTCAGATCGAACCACCATGTAATTCTCTACAAGCATTCACAGCCTCCCAGATTCAACTCATTATTTCACAGAATAATCCAAAGCTATCATTGTTGGGTCTCATCAAGGATTATAGTGCCGAGAACCTTATAGACTCTTTCTCTTTCAATATCGTGACAAGACAACAACACAACCTTTGGTACTTTTTCCCTCCCTTAGACTTATTCTTTTCTCATTTTCTTTTCTTTGGGTATATTTTTTTTTTATCAAGGTTTACGATACACGAGTATTGATGGTGTTTGCCACCGAATCCCCGGTTCATCCCCTTTTAAAATCAAAGATGTAGGCGAATAATGGGATCGCGGGAAATTTTCCTAGCCCTCGCTTCCAACTTTGTGTGATCATCTCCTTCGAAGTAAAATAATGGGATCGATGGAAATTTTCCTAGCCCTTTACTCGAAAGAAAATCATTTCATCTTTTCTGCTTTTATTTTAAATAAGGGAGAGGAGTACCATATTTTCACACAGGTTGTCTTGTCAGATACGAATGAGGAATCAAGCTCTGAAGACACCAATCACGATGATGAGGTAAAAGGAAGAGCGCAGAAATTAGCTCAAGCTTTTTGAATTTTTTTGGAAACATGGATGCCTCTGATTAACTGGTCAGCCTTTAGATTTTCCATTAGTCTGATCTAAAACTAGCTCTGCAACAATGGTCACTTAGATGCAAGTCAAATAATAATTAAAAGGTCGTGATCATAATCTCCAACAAGTTTTGACTCGATAAAAAATAATGACTTACAGAAAAAAAAAAAAAAAAAAAAAATTAAACAAAAGAAAGAAAATGGCATTAGTAACGATAGATACCCTCCCCCAGACTTACTTCACACCGTCCCGGTGTGAAAATAAATGAGGAGGCAGGTAAAACAGACTCAAGAGAAATAAAATAAAAGAGAAAATAAAAGAAAACGTACTGGTGGGTTGTCTCCCACCAAGCGCTTGTTTAAAGTCAGTAGCTTGACTTGACAGCCTTTTAGGCGTGAGACGGGTCATCGAGGGGAATGTTTTCTTCCCCATCGATTTCTACGTCGGCGAGGTATGGCTTTAGGTGCTGACCATTAACCACGAACTCATTTCCTGTAGTGCTCAGCAACACCACAGCTCCGTACGGTCGTACCTCCTTAATGGTGAATGGTCTGGACCATCGCGATCTCAGCTTCCCTGGAAAAAGTTTAAGGTGAGAGTTGAATAGCAATACATGATCGTTTGCAGCGAAGTTCTTAGGAGTTATCTTCCTGTCGTGATAGGCTTTGGTCTTCTCCTTGTAAATTTTTGAGTTCTCGTAGGCCATGTGACGTATTTCCTCCAGCTCGTGTAGTTGCATCGTCCTCGTTCAGAAGCGGGTTTTATGTCGAAGTTTAGAAACTTTACAGCCCATGCTGCCTTGTATTCGAGCTATACCGGAAGGTGACATGATTTCCCATAAAAAAGATGGAATGGCGTCGTTCCTAAATGTGTCTTGTAGGCAGTTATGTATGCCCAAAGAGTGTCATCTAGCTTCATAGCCCAATCCTTCCTTGTTGTGCTTACGGTCTTTTGCAGGATGCCCTTGATCTCCCTGTTGGAAACCTCGACATGTCCACTCGTCTGCAGATGATAAGGAGTGGCTACCTTGTGCTTGACTTCATGCTTCTTCAAGAGGCTCTCGAAGATCTTGTTGATCACTATTCTAGGTACACCAAACCTTGGAAAGATCACCGATTTAAACATCTTCAAGACCACTTTGGCATCATTAGTTGGGCTAGCCAGCGCTTCAACCCATTTAGACACATAGTCTACTGCGACGAGGATATATTGATTCCCATGAGATGATGGAAAGGGACCCATGAAATCAATACCCCATACGTCAAACACTTCAACTTCCAAGATGAAATTATGAGGCATTTCATCCCTCTTGCTAATATTTCCCTGCCTCTGACATGAATTGCATTTGGGGATGAAAGCATGTGCGTCATGGAACATAGTCGGCCACCAGAAACCGGCTTGTAGAGCTTTGGACACCGTCATGAATGTGGCAAAGTGTCCCACATAGTTTGAACCGTGACAATGGAATAGAATACCAGGAATTTCCTCCTCTGAAACACATCTTCGAAAGACGCCATATGAGCCTTGCTTGTATAAGTATGGCTCATCCCAAAAATAGTGTATGATGTCTCTCAAAAACTTCTTCTTCTTGTTTCTCACAAAGCCAATTGGTTCCTTCTCCGCGGCCAAGTAATTTGCTATCTCACCGAACCAAGGGATTTCAGGGAGCTCGGTGCGGCGTGGGGGCATGTGGTAGTCATTGCGCCCGATACTGATTGCGTAGACATTTTCCTCTGGTAGGCTATCGTCCAAAGGAACCTCTTCGTCCACACGCAGCCTGGATAAATGATATGCAACACCATTCTCGATTCCCTTCTTGTCTTTGATCTCAAGATCATATTCCTGCAACAAGAGAATCCAACGCAAAAGTCTAGGTTTGGCCTCCTTCTTTGTAAGTAGATACTTCAGGGTCGTGTGATCAGTATGCACTATAACCTTAGACCCCACAAGATAAGACTTGAACTTCTCAAAAGCAAACACGATGGCGAGCAGTTCCTTCTCGGTTGTAGCGTACTTGCATTGCGCGTCATCTAGGGTCCTGCTGATGATAGACTTTTTGGAGTCTTAATCAATTACTCAAGTCTACTCATATCATTGTAGTACAAGAGGATCAATCCAAGGAGGCACAAAGAACAACACACTAGGAATGCAAGAAATGACTTAAGCTAGAGAAAATGTTTTGGGTTTTTATGTTTTTGAATTAGGAAAGTAAAATGCAAGAAAGAAAACAAAGATAGAAATGTTGGATCATGGATTAAACAAGCAAATGAATGATTAACAATCAAATAATGATGACAAAGATTGTGCATTAAACATTATCCTAGAACATGGAATTCGCAAATATGACTAATCCATTCTCATGGCACTAATCACCTAATTGACATAAACTCTCGTTTGCAATTAGATAATCAATGAGCATTAATCTCCAATTCCATTTAGTTCACTAATCACCCTAGACATCAATTCTCATTGGCAAGGATGTGAAAATCTCACAATAGGTTTGGTTCAAACATTTCATCGAACACCTCTCGGGCGTGAAATGCTTAAGCCCTAGTTTTGATCTCTCAATTCTAAACTAGCATTAAGATCAACCTATGTGAATGATCTAACAAGGATCAACTTAATTCATCATCATCTAACCATCAAGAAAATTGACTAACGATGCTAATATACACAATCTTTGCTATTCCTTAGGTTAAGATCACTAGTTATGACTAATCCTCTCTCAAAGCACTAATCATTTTGCTAATCACTAAATCAAGATCAAATTCTCATTTGTGATGAAATGATTAGCAAGCATTAAGATCAATATTCAAATCAACCAATAAACACCTTAAGCAACTACTCTCATAGGTTAAGAATGTTTATCTCTTTCTAAGTTCTTTGGGGAATTTCATCAAACACCTTGTGGGTGTGAAATTCCCAAAGATCTAGATTGACTATCTCAAGCCCAATCTAGCATTAAAATCACTTAGAAAGAAAGGAAAGCAATGATTTAGAATCTAAGCATCACAAATCAATCATCAACCCATAAAAATCAAGCAAACCAAAATCCAACAAAAACCCTAAAGTCTAAACATGAAGAACAAAAGAGAAAAAGACATAAAGATAAAGAAATTGCATAAATAAAAGATAGAGTTGAAGAAATCTTCTCTAGAGTGGCATTTGTTATGAAGAGCAATCAAAATCCCTCCAAAAGAGAGTTTGGGTCGTGCCCAACCCTTGGGAGAAGAAGACTTAACTCAAAAATTAGGTTTTAGAAGTATTTATAGAGAAAGGGGGCGAACCGGGTATTGACCCGGTCAAATATGGTTTTGAGACATGCACACCGCTTTGTTGCACCGGACGGTTGCAGGTGCAACTGATCGGTGCTTAGCTTCTGATGGCACACCGTTTTGTTGCACCGGTTTGTTGGGGTCGGTGTGAAGGCGTTTGGTCTCGCGGCCAGACGGATGAGTCTACAGTAAAACGACCTTATCTTCCAAACCACAAGTCCAAATGGCTTGATTCAAACTCCGGTAGAAAGATAAATCATCTATCTACAACTTTCATGAAGACTATTGAGGCTGAATCTGAACGGAAGGTCGTCGTCCAGCTGCAACTTTCAGACATCTCGGATGACCCTTATATCCTACTTTGGTCCATTTCTCCAAATTTCCCCAAATTTCCCCAAATTGCCTCCAAACACCTAGAAAACACTCCACAACATGCAAGAACTCACTAGGACCTAATGCAAATGTCCTAAACTCTAAATGAGACCTAAATGCAAGACAAAACCATGATTATGCATACAAATTACACAAAATTCTAAGTAAAATGCATGCTAGAACATGTAAAATACGAAGGCATCACCTGCTGGCTTAATAAATAACATGAAGCTTCTTATCTTTTCGCTGTCCCAAAACAGCTCCCACTGCGAAATCGCTAGCATCAGTCATCACTTCGAAAGGGAGCTCCCAGTCTGGTGGTTGGACTATTGGCGCACTGACAAGTGCTCCTTTGATTGTGTGAAAGGCCTCTAGACAATCGTCGTCAAAATGAAACTTCACTTCCTTGCAAAGCAATCGAGTTAATGGTCTAGCGATTTTGGAGAAATCCTTGATGAATCTTTTGTAGAACCCGGCATGTCCCAGGAAGCTTCTAATCCCCTTGACAGAATCGGGAGGTTGTAGACTACTCATCACCTCTATCTTTGCCTTGTCCACTTCGATGCCTTGCTCTGAAATCCGATGACCCAAAACAATCCCCTCTCTGACCATAAAATGGCACTTCTCCCAATTCAACACCAGATGCTTTTCCTCGCAGCGTTGTAACACCCTGCACAAATTAGAAAGACAGACAGAAAACGAAGATCCATAGACAGAAAAATCGACAATGAAAACCTCCATTATGTCCTCAATCAAGTCAGTGAAGATTGACATCATGCATCGCTGGGGCATTGCACAAGCCAAATGGCATCCTTCGGTAAGCAAATGTGCCATAAGGGCATGTGAATGTGGTTTTCTCCTGGTCATCTGGATGAATGGGAATCTGAAAGAAACCCATGTTGTTGTTGTTGTTGCATCTGCTGCACTAGTTGTTGTAACCTCCGAAGCTCGGCAGCTGCAACATCATGTTGGTTGTCATTTGGATCGTCCATAACGATAGGATTTGACTTTGCTCTTCTACTCTGTACGTTCTAACCGTGCTAGCTCTTGGTTGTCGAGCTCAAGAAGGTTCTCGGAGCCCTTGCTTCTGGTAACTCTACCCAACTTTTGGTTAGTCACCTGAAACACACAAGAGAATAAGATAAAATACGTTAGTAAATCTTAGACTAAAATTCAAATTCAGAATTGAAGGTAACGCTATTGGTCCCCGGCAACGGCGCCAAATTGATTTCAGTGTTTTCACTCAGTCAATTAATACTAAAGCTTACACTACCGCAATCATAATGGTTGTCAATGCAGTACTTTAGGATCGAATCCACAGAGACCAAGGTTACACTACTATTCTCACAAGATGAGATTAAGCTAAGACAAGAATATGGTTGGTTTTGGAAAAGTAACGAAAGCGATTAAAACGATGTAAATTCAATAAGGAAAAAGCGTTAGGTCAAGGGTTTATTCTCAGGAATCCGTAGATCACGAATCAGACAACTATTCAGGGAATAATTAAACACAAGTTTCAAACTCAAACATAAATATTCCATGCTTTTGGTTACTAAACCTAGCACCCTAAAATCCTAACTTCCGTTGGCATATAATTCTATATCAGCCTTAACGAGCAAGTTCAATATGTTCACGAATCGCCTTAACATCAACTTCCGCATGCTAAGGACAATTCGCTCGCTTATGTTCTTTCTAGCAACCTAATACACTTCCGCGCTCTTAGATTAAGCCCTAGTTCATAGACCTAGCGGTCAGCTCAAGCCTAAACAATAAACACAACAATAAGCGAAAACCACAAAAGATAAATCCCTATTTATGTCTAATTCAATGATTCATGGATCCCCTTGAAACCCTAAACCTAACTAATGAACTACTCAGACATGGAAACAGAGTATAAGCAAAGAGATGAAGAAGACATAGTATAGATTAAGAGAGAAAGGGTTTATAATTTTTCTCAATAGATGCCAAGATTCTTCTCCAAAGCTTACAATGATCAAGAGCAAAAAGTTTGAATATAATAAAAAGCGGTATCAAGCGGTCTCAAGCGGTGCCGTCAAAGTGGCTAAAATAGAGTATATATAGGTCTAGGTCGAATTAGGTCAAAATAGGCAATTTCTAGGGCAAAACAGGAAAATCAGAAATTTCCTTTTTCTTCTCGTCGGCTTGCATCGGTCGATGGTCGTTTCTCTGGACACGTTGCTTCGATCGATGCACTCCTTGCATCGATCGATTGCCGATTCTCTGGGCATGTTGCATCGATCGATTGATGATCCTCGGGGCATGTTGCATCGACTGGCTCCATCGACCGGCTTCATTCTGCATCGGTCGATTGGAAATCTTCTGATGGTGTTGCATCGGTCGATGCACTCTTTGCATCAACTGATTCTGCTATTTTCTTCACGTTTTCGTGCGTTTTTGCCCTCGTAACTCCAATTTCTTCTTTAAACGCCTTTTTATCTGAGATATCTAAATAAATGACTAAAAGACTCTAAAAACGAACTTTGACTCGATAAAACGATTAAAAGAAATACCAAAACATACGATAGAAAACGGTAAAAACCAAGTATATCACTGTGTATCTGCCTTCCATAGACCCCTTCCAAAGGTAAGCTCCAGACATTGATTCAATTTGTTGAGATTACATACTTCTAGTGTTGTGCATTTGTCTTGCCAAAAAAATGTATTAAGCAATCATTGTACTAATAAGCACATGTCTTCCCGCAAATGACAGCAAGAGAGGCTCGCAATTGAGGATGGATAGCTTCTTTGTGCAGAGAGGCAGCCCTAGGTAGCGAATGGGAAGAGTACCTTGTGGGATTCAATAAATTGTAACAACAGAGGCCAGATCATTTTCATCAAATCCGCATGCAAAGAAGCAAGACTTTTCTGAGCACAAAGATAAACCAGAAATGCAAGGACATCAAGAATGCCACAGATGGAGAAAATATTAAGAGATCGTGGCAAAGACCACAAACGTCTTGTTAATGTCATGGCAATTTCACAGAAAAATAGCCATGAATAACCACGGTGGATAGCTACGACGAATAAATTTTGTGGTTATCTGTTGCTAATGGTAAAATAGCCACGGAATATAAACTATAGCTACGACCATATTATGATTGTAAACAGTACGTTTTTCTTGTAGTGGTCGAATTCCTCGTAATGAGGAAGATTGTGAACCGGTTCCGGCCTAAAACCACATCAAAAATCGCCAATCTCTTTCTAGCACACTATTTTATTTGTTGAATCCATTATTTAAATAACAAACAAAATTAATGTAGTATATTAAACAAAACTTTCTATATAGAAAATTATCTATATCATCACGTCAAAAATACAGTAAGACCACAAACGGCTTAATTCACACAAAATAACAGCCTTACATAAATCCAAAAAGAAACAATAATATGAAAAGAAAAAAAATCTTAATAAACTAAAATAACACTAATTCACACAAAATATTTCATTTCTTAGATTTGGGTGAGTCAAGGACACCTACGGTTCCGACCAGGCCCTCCATAGTAAAAATAAGTCCCCCATACATTGTTTTTGCCTTGTCTTATATCATAACAAGCCGGGTGATCAGCCAAGACATGTAGATTGTTGAGAGGCAAGAGATTGTTGTCCCAATCAACGGCTTGTAAGTTCCTAAAATAGGCAGCTTTCTCAAAGCCTTCGTCTGCGAAATGGCCGCTTCCCATCTGCGTTCCCGTGTGAGCGCCACTTGATCGACTGTTTACAACTTCGCCACCAAATTGAACCATACTTGCATGACTCCTTAAGTGGCTGAACAAGAAGACTGGCCAATAGCCCACAAGAAGTCCATTTCCTAGCTCAAGCCACCAATGCCCATGTTTTGGGTCCTACAATATGTTTGAATTGACCACAAATGGCAATACCAAGTTTAGGTTCAAGACAAAAAAAAATGTATAGTATAGGTGAAAGAACGAAGGCATCAAGAATTAACCCAAAATGCTTTTGCAGTAAAAACTATTCTGGCTACTATGTGAATTTTGTTTTTAAATTACATTTACATTTTAAGAAATTAAATATATTTTTTATATATGATCATTACGTAAATAGTGAATTCAACCTTCTCATCATGTTTCTGTTTAGTGATTGCGTTTATAATTAACAGAAAATAAGTTTTAAAAAGTTAATTAATGGTTCTGACTTGAACGTAAATACATGCAAACAATCTAAGCCTTCAAGACCTATGTTATTAAATCAAAACCAACATGAACTTGCTTTGCATAGATAAGGGTAACTAAATATTGTATAACTCCCTCAATATGAGTTTTTTTTTTTAATAACCATCGTTATTTGAGTTACCATTTAAACTTATGTTTAATTTTTGGTTTATATGAAGGGGGTCAGCAAAATTTTCCCATATAGGTTTCTAGTTAATGTACATTAAAGCTCTGCTTTTACTGCAGGTGCAGTGAAGTTTCTGTCATCAATTTCATATCCACAATTTAATGCTCTTACCAAATCCAACCTTTTTTATTTATTAGCAATGTTTTAGAAAAGCTGAAGCTATCGTTCTTTTATCAGATCAGTTTATGAAATTCGAGGTTAGTTGCTTTCTTTATTGTACTCCCTCTATTTGGTAGTATAAGATGTTTTAGAGTTTTTATTTTGTTTTAAAATATATGATGTTTTCACTTTTTTAATGCAAAATTTAAATGTGTTTAGTGTTTTATGACCATTTGTATTCTGCAGTTTTTTTTATGATTGGTTTAGCTGTTTTAAATTAAATATTAAATACTCCATCTGTTTCATAATATTATAAGATGTTTTAGAGTTTTTATTTTGTTTCAAAATATAGGATGTTCTCACGTTTTTCAATGCAAATTTTAAATGTGTTTAGTATTTTGTGACCATTCTGCAGTTTTTTTTATGATTGATTTAGTTGTTTTAAATTAAATATTAAATAGTTGTTTTTAAAGAATAATTATTTCTTAATCTTTGTGCTTTTAGTCAAAACATCTAATATTTTGAAACATATGAAGTAGTTGTTTTTTAAAGAACAATTAATTTCTTAATTTTTATGTTTTTAGTCAAAACATCTAATATTTTGAAACCGAATGAGTATTAAAGAGTTGTTCGTATTCAAAGTAACTAAAGTGAATTATGTCTTCAATAAAACTCATCGCCTGAAATACTATCATGATGATTTGGTTTTCAAGTTTTTTCATGAGAAAATGGCATCAAATAATTGCTTACATTTCACTATGGTGTAATTACTATATTCATATTTATTATATCCTCTTTTCATGCTTATTGTATCATATTCATATACTATATTCCCTCCATTTTATAAAGATAGATATAAGGTTTTGCACAAACAATAATTTTTTTATTACAAAACCTAATACCCTTACTTTGTAGTTAATTATTAGTTGTTCTACGTATTCTAACTCTAATTAATAGGGGCGAAACAAAAAATATTACACAAGTTTTGCATAGAAAATACAAAACATTTATATCTTTATGAAATAGAGGAAATACTGATTTGCCAATAAACCTAAAAAGCATCATTAAAACATCAATATCGTACTGTATATCCACGTATATGTATATCTATGTCATTTGTTAAAAGAAGTAGATCTATGTAATGAAATTAAGAAAAGTAGATAAGAAACATATATTAAAAGAAGACAATGAAAAAATGTTGGAGGGGCTCAAATTAACAGTTGTTTGTGGGATAAGTTTATTATTAATGATGTCAAAAAAAAAGTTTATTATTAATGTGTCGGTCTGAATTAAAAGTTTTTTAGCAGACATAGCGTATCAAGTGCGTTATTGACTTACTGTGTGTCGGTCTTAGTACTTTTTAATTACAATATTTTGTTTTGATGTACTTATCTTAAAGACTTTAGTCTGAAGCAATCATAAATGAAGCATTAATTACAGATAAACATTTTTAATTGTATAGTGGGTCAGCTTCCACTTCTTGATATCTAGAAAGAAAAGAAGAACACCTATTAATGCGCAAGATTACACATTCCGATTCATTTACATTTCGAAGTTCAGTGGTAAATTCAAACACCACATGCACGTAATACTATAACTTGATTTTACCATAATTGTCATCAAACACTGTTATGAGAAAATAAAATACTCGACTAAATCAATGTTTCCTCTGTTTCACAAAGAATAAGAGTGTCATTTTAATGTTTTATTTTTGTTTAATAAATAGTATCGTTTTGTATTTTCAATGTACAGTTTAAACTCTATTGTTTTAATGTATTAATTAAAAAGATAAGTTTATTTAGTATATTAATGAGAAATCAAATAGATTTTCCGATAGTTTTTTTAATATGTGTAAAAAGCGGTAGAATGATATTTTTTGTGAAACATAAAGTATTCTGTTTGTTTTGAGTGGTTTGACCAATATCAAGTATGTAGAATTTATTGTAACAAATTCAATTGTAGTATTTTGAGTTTTCAAGAGTATTTTTGTCTTTATTGATAAATTGAATTGATAAAATATGGTTAGAAGTGTTGAAATAAATGGAAGAAAAGAAGACTGACCTTCCAAATCATTAAACCGATATCAAACTGTCTTCCATTATAAGAGGACCTCGGGGAAATCGCTGCACCAATTGCAATTTTATTGTTGGTTTGTACGAACCCTGAACAGAGTAAATTGTAGCACCCAGTTGCTTGGTATGCATCTGTCTGCATTTTCCAAAAAATTCAATTCAATTTCTTTTCCATGATATTAAATAAATCCATAAGAAGAAAATGTTGAAAAAAAATAGAGACTTTGTCTTTACCGTCCAATATGTGAAGAATCTTGGATAATTATCTCCGTATAGCTCAGGACTAACCTGCAAAAAGATTCAAATGCTATGTAATCAGTAATCACCAACCTAATTATTAATCGGACCCACTCTATATCCCCACCACATTCTTTTGCAAGTCACACTTCTGTATAATACTAGTTGATTAGTGGGTCGGTTCTCCATTTAGAAAATTAAAAGGTGAACAAAGGTCTTGATTGTTTCGGAAGTTAATATAAACGTCAATATCAAACGCAAAAAAAAAACAGTAACAAAAAAAAAACTCTTTTCTCTTTATGTTTGACGTTTGCCTTTGTAATTACAAAAAAACCTGTTTAATATGATAAAAGTTTTGGATTTATCTAAGAAATGTACACACATACTATTTTAAAAAAAAAAGCAAAAGGAAAAATGTAAATAAAGAAATCAAAATCTAATCCACAGCAAGGTTGATTCTCTAGTGATTACTCCTTTCGTTTCAAATCAAATATGTATCAGTTTAAAAAAATAGTCTTTGTTATGAAATAAGTGTGGTTTCATTTTAATGCAATTGTTTTTAAAATTATTAAGTACTTGAATTCTAAAAGTCAAATAAGGATATAATTAAACATTTAACTTTTTCAATTTTTATTAAAAGATCTTATATACTCCCTCTGTTTCATCTGTTTCACAAAGAATGTCGTTTTAAAATGTTATTTTTGTTTTACAAAACGTGTCATTTTATGTTTTCAATGCATAATTTTGAACAAAAATCCATTTTTTAACCTTATTGTGTTAATGTATTAATTAGAAAGAGAAAAATTGTTTAATGTATTAATAAAGAGTAATATCGAACGTGAAACTGAAAGAGTAATATTTAAAAGAAACGCTAGGAATCATTTTTAGTCAGCTAATAATTAATGGTGAGCAAGTCACCAATTTTTGTTCTTCCTATAATAATCATAAATAATGTTATATAGTTAAAATGAGTGGTACCTGCCAACCAGCTTCAATGGTGTTTAGGTCATGGCCAAAGGAGCCAGAGATTAGCCAAATCTGAGATAAACTGAACTCATAAGCATCAGTGACACGTGGTGCCCACACGTTTATGCTTGCTTTTGCTCCATAATATTGTTCGCCATTTACAAACACCACCGCATGCTGCATGTAAAATTAAACTCTATAAATGCAAATACCTCTAATTTTTACACATTTAAGTTTACACTTTATTTTCAATATCAAGAAAATCAGTTTGAACATTCTTTTTTTTGTGGGTCAAATTTAAGGACCCCTTTTGTTTCTTTATCTCGATCGAATCATTTTTTTCTTCTTATGCTTTATCTCTTGTTGGAGAATAAATTGCTTTATTGAACCAACAAAAGTTAAAAAGTAAAAAAGAATAAGCAACCATTATTATTATTATTCTCCCGCATAATCGATTCGTAAGAGAGGTGAAGAAGAAGTTACCTCGTGACCGCCTCCGGAAGAATCTCTTCTGATTGGTTTTCTCAATCTCCGACCAAACCGTCGAACTGAATTTGCCCTCAAAACATCACTCTTCGTTGTTCTTCTCATCGGTATTGACCCAACTGGACAACTTTCACCGGACTGACTCCATAACTGATTAAAACTTTCCTCATTTGTTGTTTCATTTCCTCTACTTGGCCTCTCCGGCGAATCCTACATGTTTCCATTTATAGAATCAATTTTTTAATAACCTTATCGAAACTCAGACTAATCTCCGAAACGTCTACAGTGGCAGCCAAGAGGATAACAACAAACCACTATGCCACACGCTCTTGGTTCATAGAATCACTTCTTTGTTTTACAAAAATTATAGAACTAGTAAAGTGAAAGAGTAGATTCATTACCAGTGGTTTCTGTCCTCGTAGCTGAGGATGATCAAATGCTGGTTGCAAATGAGACAATACACATTCTATTACATCTCCATCTGGGCTCTACAGTTTCACAATAACAAAAAATAGTTCTCATAAATTAAAATAGAGAATTTAAAAGAAACAGAGGATTACATAAATAAAAGGGTATATTTGGTTACGTGGATTGTTTTGATGGAAGGCTTGTTGATTCTCTTGAGATATGCTTCCACTCTTCTAAGCTTGGTAATCTCTCTGTTGGGTCTGAATGAGGTGTGGTTTTTATGATGAAGAGACGATCCGAGCAACAAGTCTACTTGAAGAGAGAGAAGAAGTAGAAACACAATAAATTTGGATGTGATAGTTGAAGTAGTCGAAGAAGAAGAAGAAGAAGAAGAAGCCATAACTAGAGAATGTACGGATTGTTTGGTAATGAAATGGATAGGTCTCTTTGTCTCTTAGTGCTTTCTTGTTTTGTTTTAGCACAAGAACAAAGAAGAAGTAGAAGAAGAAGGGAATATGAGAATGAGAAGTTGGTTTAATCCCAATGTCCAGACAGAGGAAAACAGAGAGGAAGCAAACAAAAACTACAGATGTTATCTTCGTTTAGATTATATTTCCTCTTTGTTTTAGGGGGTTTCTTGGGGTTTGTAGAATCTCAAACTTTCTTTCTCTCTCTCTAGCTTTTGTTTTAAAATAAAGAAATAAAAAAGGAGAGAAAGAGATGAAGTAAGTGGCTTTGGGGTTGTGTTTCTGACAGAGTCTAAGCTTTGACAGGCACGAATTACCATTTAAAAGAGAGTGCTTAGAAGGTGGACCTTTTGCCTTTTGCCTTTTCCCACGTTTTTTACCCATAACCTCATGTCCACTTAACGATCTTTTTACTTCATTCTAAATGGTAATAAGTTAATAATGATTATTATCTAACAAACATGATGAGGATTGGACATGGATCTATCACTATACTACAAAAGATTAAGGTTGAAACTCAATTTCACACTGCCTTCTTTTAGCATTTGCAAGTGGACCAGTTAAACAGAATCCTATTCCAAAATAAATCTTTGAATTTTTTTATAATATGTATAGAAATTTGGACTTATAATTTTACCACACTAAATATGTGTTTGATACAAGATTTGAACAAGCGCTAAAATAGTTTCATACGGCTCTGCTATTTCATCATCACAAATGTTTACAATAGAAAACCATGTATATGGTAGAAAGTGAAAAACCTATTAATATATATATATATGTGAGAGTTATAAAAAAAAAAAAAAAAAGTGAGCGAAAGAGGAAAAACATAGCGGATCACTAAATAAAGGAGAATTTGACATTATAACTAAGTTTCAGATCATATGACGATAAAAGATGACTCAACCAAACTTGTTGTGTTTGAAAATAGTTGATATTGATGTCCACAAGTTTTAATACGAGAAATCAAATCAACCCGCAATTAGTGATTGCGAGTTCCATCATTCACAGAGAAACGCATATGTTTGCCATCCCCATCAATTTTGCAATTTAAACAAGAGAAACTAATGGACGTAAAGATGGTTCCATACCGTTAACAGAGGCGTTTCTCGGTGAACATTGTTAGCCATCCCCATCAGTTTGATTTTTTTTTTCTTGATAAAAAATTTCCGACATGAAGCTTATAATCTCATCGGCGTGGGAACATAACAAGTTGAATTGGATTAGTTTAGTTTTTGAACTTGGGATCTTGAAGACTCTTCCCTTTAGATGACAGGTTGAGTTATTGATGCAGATCAAATTTTATTCATAAACTACCCCAAGTACAAGGTATTGTCAATGATCGAACCACAAGTAGACTATTTCCTATAAAAAATGCAAGAAACCTAATAGTTTAGATCTAACAATGTGAGGTTGGTTTTGTCTAATTGATATGATTCTCCCTAGGTCGCCACTCTAAAGCTGGAAACGAGAAGGATAATCCTTGCAAGCAGATGAGCTTCAAGGCGCGTGGAAGTGAAGTGGTCACACAGAGGGGATGGGGAACCTCTGATATACCTTTGTTCTCTTAAGATATGACACACTTAAGAAGAACTAGAAGCCTGGATATCACACACCAAGCAGAATCGAAGAGAAGAAGAAGAGATGAAGTCGTTTCTCTCAAAGAAAGGAGGCTGCGCCGTTTTTAATAAAAAGTAGGGTAATGTTTTGGTCGACCTTACATGAGTTTAAATATGAGTTTAAATAGACCAATAATTCGGCCAAATAAAAGGAAAAATTAAAAGAAAGACAGAAATAAAAGAAAGGGAAAAAAACACAACTTAAAACAAAATAAAGACCATGCTGGTCGAACTAGTGAGCTTAAGGGGAGGTGATCTAGCTTTACCTCGTTAAAAACCTATCTCCGCAAAACCCATTGAGACAAAAACGGAGACAGGGAAAAAGAGTGCAAAACTAGACCACAAGCTCACTAGCCTTCTTGCGCTTGGATTAGGACCAGCGTTGGTGTGGTTTCGTGGTTCCCTTGGTTGAAGTGACTTGGTTGCTCCTGGATTTGGCTAAGTATTCCAGCAACGGTTTCCTTGAGCTTCTTAGTCTTAGAACTCGTCATTGGACCAGTTGGGATGGTCAATGGATCCTCAGCTACAAGCTGCTCTGGTTCATGCTCCTCATCGTCTAGCTCAGCTTCGGGTTCACGTCCAATGTCGCCTATGATCACATCATCCCCCTTTTCTTGAAAAGGATTTGACCTCCAATCTGGATCGTCGGCAAGAAAAGGAGCTAAGTCAGAAACATTGAAACTGTTACTAATGTTGTACTTACCTTGAAGATCGATCTGGTAGGCGTTGTCACTAATTCTCCTTGTGATCTTGAATGGACCGTCGACTCTAGGCATCAGTTTGGACTTCCTTTGCTCTGGAAAGCGTTCCTTCCTTAGATGCACCCACACGAGGTCTCCTTCCTCAAAGGTCACCTCACGTCTGCCCTTGTTGGCGTGCTTAGCGTACTGCTTTGTTTTCTCCTCAATGTTTGCTCTCGCCCTTGCATGAATCTGCTGGACTAATTATGCTTTATGTTTTCCATCTAAGCTTGTCATTTCACTCACATGTAAAGGGGTTAAATCCAATGGAGATAAATGATTAAATCCATACACGATTTGAAATGGTGAAAACCTAGAAGCAGAATGCATTGCATGATTATATGCGAATTCTATGTGTGGCAAACATTCTTCCCATGTTCTAAGGTTCTTTTTAATCAAACAGCGCATAAGTGTTCCTAGAGTCCTATTAACAACTTATGTCTGCCCATCAGTTTGCGGATGGCATGTAGTAGAAAACAACAGTTTGGTGCCTAACTTAGTCCATAATGTTCTCCAGAAGTGACTAAGGAACTTGGTGTCACGATCAGACACTATGGTTCTAGGCATACCATGCAACCTAACGATTTCCTTGAAGAACATATTAGCTATATATGATGCATCATCAGTCTTATGGCAAGCTATGAAATGGGACATCTTAGAGAATCGATATACTACTACAAAAATCGAATCCTTTCCTGTTCTAGACCTAGGCAGTCCTAAAACAAAGTCCATGGATATGTCAGTCCAAGGATGAGTAGGAACAGGGAGAGGACTATACAAACCGTGTGGCATAACCTTTGATTTCGCATGTTTGCAAGTTGTGCACCTGCCACAGATCCTCTCCACGTCTCTCTTCATGTGAGGCCAATGGAAATGATCTTGCATCACCTTCAGGGTCTTAGCGATCCCGAAATGCCCCATTAAGCCTCCTCCATGCGCTTCCCTAACCAGCAAATCTCGGATAGAACAGTTAGGTACACACAAGCGATTATCATAGAAGAGGAATCCCTCACTTCTATAATAATGGCCAGCAGCAAATTTCTCACAAGTTTTAAACACTTCTTGAAAATCAGGATCTGATGAATACAAGTGTTTAAGCTGCTCAAAACCAAGCTGTTTAGCATCGAGAGTGGACAGTAACGCGTACCTTCGGGACAATGCATCAGCAACTACATTGTCCTTACCTTTTTTGTACTTGATGACATAGGGAAAGGTCTCAATGAACTCGACCCACCTGGCATGCCTCTTATTGAGCTTCTGCTGTCCCTTTAGATGCTTTAGTGACTCGTGGTCAGTGTGTATAACGAATTCCTTAGGCCACAGACAGTGTTGCCATGTTTGCAAAGCCCTCACCAATGCATACAGCTCCTTGTCATACGTTGGATAGTTAAGAGTGGCTCCTCCAAGCTTCTCACTAAAGAACGCTATAGGCTTCTTATCCTGCATTAAGACAGCTCCAATTCCTACACCAGAAGCATCGCACTCAATTTCGAAAGTCTTAAGAAAATCAGGAAGAGCTAAAAGAGGGGCGTGAGTAAGCTTCTCTTTCAAGGCCTGGAAGGCCTCTTCTTGTGCTGCTCCCCATCTAAAGCCAACGTCCTTCTTGATTACTTCAGTGAGAGGTGCAGCAAGGGTGCTGAAGTCTCGAACAAAACGCCTATAAAATCCAGCAAGGCCATGGAAACTCCGCACTTCGCCTACTGTTTTCGGACAAGGCCAATCTCTGATAGCTTTGACCTTCTCTTCGTCCACCTTAACCCCATCTGCACTCATAACACAACCTAAAAAGACCACGTTATCCGTACAAAACGTGCACTTCTTAAGGTTGGCATAAAGTTTTTCCTCCCGAAGAACATTCAAAACAGATCGCAAATGCTCTATATGCTCATCTAAGTTTTTGCTATATATCAATATGTCATCGAAGTACACAACAACAAAAACTCCTATGAATGATCTCAGCACGTGATTCATTAACCTCATGAAGGTACTAGGTGCATTTGTGAGTCCAAAGGGCATAACTAACCACTCATATAAACCATGTTTAGTTTAAATGCAGTTTTCCACTCATCTCCTTCTTTCATTATAATCTGGTGGTATCCACTCTTTAAATCTATTTTAGAAAACACCCTAGAGCCATGCAATTCATCTAACATGTCATCTAGCCTAGGAATAGGGTGTCGATACTTCACCGTAATGTTGTTTATCGCCCTGCAGTCGACGCACATGCGCCAACTCCCACCCTTCTTTAGCACGAGCAGAACTGGTACAACACATGGGCTCATGCTCTCTCTGATGTGCCCCTTCTCCATGAGCTCATCGACTTGTCGTTGTAACTCCTTAGTCTCTACTGGGTTCGTCCGATAGGCTGGACGGTTTGGAAGAGAAGCACCAGGCACGAAGTCAATCTGATGCTCAATGCCTCGAACTGGTGGCAACTCCTTAGGATTGTCTTCCGGGAAGACATCTTCATAATCCTGCAAAAGAAATTGCATCTCACTCGGCAGCACCGGTGCGGGGTTAGTTAGGCTGGTAAGAGCCTCCTTAAAAACAAGCAGAAGTATAGGTTGTTGAGAAAAGAAAGCTTGTTTAACCTCACCCGGGGTTGCAAAGAAGTTGTATCGATCGATACCAGAGGAGTGTCGATCGATGCTCCCTTCTGGACTGGGTCGTTTGACCTTCGGCTGGACCGGATCGATCGATACGGAAGAGTGTCGATCGATTGGATCGATCGATACTGAGGAGTGTCGATCGATGCTTCCGTCTGGACTGGGCGCAAGTGAATTTTCTCCTTTGTCATTGAGCCATAGTTGATCCTGAAGGACTTCTTGAGGCGTCATGGGAACCAGCACGGTTCTCCTGCCATTAAACTTAAAAGAATATCGGTTAGTGAAACCATCATGGGTCTCATCCCATGTAGTCAATGACCCAGCTGGTAGTTGCTTGAGCCAATAAGAAGCATCCCCACCAAGAGAGTATGAGAAAAACTTACAGAACAGATAGTCGTAAGACACTCCATTGCATTTGATGCTAGAGACCAAATCCTCGAACTTCTCGATGTGATCCATGGGGTGTTCATTAGAGAGACTATGAAAAGTGTGCTGACCTACAAGAGTGTAGTATGCAGGCTTCAGCTCGAAGTCATTCCTCTGAAAGGTAGGAGGACGAATCGCTGATCGATTTGCGTAGAACTGATCAGGTCTGTTGCATTCACCAATTGTTCTACCACGCTCAACCGCAGCGTTCTCAACATTTACAACAGCTGGAGGGGCAATAACGTTCCCATCTCCATCAAGTCTTTGCCCTCTCTCATTGCATAATTGACCCTCTCGGTCTCTGAAAGTACCAGCCTTATCCTGAATCAAAACCATTGGGTTGTTGTTCATCTTTGCTGGCTTCTTTGCTTTTCTGAGTGTGCGTTCCAAATGTACTAGCTTCTAGTTTGACAGATCAACTAGCTGCTCGTTTGACAGATCAACTAGCTGCTCGTTTGACAGATCAACTAGCTGAGTGTTCTTGTTTCTTCTGGTTTCTCGAGTAGGCATACACCTGAAACACGAAAGATCAAGAACATAAGTAACCGAAAAGAAAAAAAAAACGCGACGAGTGTCGACTGATACCACTAGGGTGTCGATCGATACTCGACGATTTAGTCGAAATTCTTCACTAAAATCTAATGGCGAAATTGAGTCCCCGGCAACGGCGCCAAATTTGATATGCTCAAATTAATACCCTAAAAAGTACTAAAGCAGTGTTGCAGTATAGTTAGGGGTCGAACACAAGAACTCCAGATATCACTCAATAGATTA
>PKMM01011736.1:630140-648436 GCA_002933915.1 Eutrema heterophyllum | reverse complement strand
CCTAATTAATAACCTAAAACACGTTTTGGGGTTTATTGCAATTATTAAAGTCTTCTGGGCAATTTTGCAATTCTTCAACTCTTCATAAAAGTCGCAACTTCTGTCTTGCTGCAATGAGTATCGACCGATACTAGGGTAGTGTCGATCGATACTGAGACTCTAAATCGGGTACTCAGCTACATAAGCTTCTGTTTTGCTCCAAAATGCTCCAAAAAGCTCCAATATCTCCAATTATGCTTCAAACGTGCTAAAACATGTAAAAGACTCTAAAAGACTCCAAAATAGTAGAAAGACTCTATAAAACAGACTTATATCATGGCTTAAAAGGGGTAAAAACCATGATATATCAACTCCCCCAGACTTAGCCTTTGCTTGCCCTCAAGCAAATAGAAGACTAAACCAGAGAAAGAAGTTTGAAAACACGGAGACTCACCTGTTCATGAAACATTGCAATGATCCTTTTCCCAAACACCCAAATGTCACCTAACCAGATCCAAATCTAACCACCATGTACTTCTCCGTAGACATTCGCAGCTTCCCCAGACTACACACATTATTTCGCAGCATCGTTCAATTAAACCCCTCATCGCCAGTTTCATCGCTGTGATTAATACCAAGAACCTTCTAGACTCTTTCCCATACAATATCATGACAAAGAACCACCCAATTTCACACTTTTTGTATCACTTTCTCTCCCCCAGACTTATTTCTTATCATATTTTTATTTTTATTTTTATTTTTTTAATTTAGATTCGCAACATACACATCAAGGTATGAGACGCGAGTATTGATGGTGTTTGCCACCGAATCCCCGGTTCTTCCCTCTCAATATATCAAAGGATGTAGGCGAATAATGCATCATAGGAAAATCCTAGCCTCGCTTCCAATCCTCTGTGTGATCATCCCTCACCAAGTAGAATAATGGGATCGCTGGAAATTTTCCTAGCCCTCTACTCAGAAGAAAATCATTTCATCTTTTATGCTCTTATTTATTAACTTATAAAAGGGGAGAAAGATACGATTACTTTTAAACACATGGGTTCCTTTGTCAGATATGAATGAGGAATCAAGCTCTATGAATACTAACCACATCGATGAAGTGCAAAAATTTGGCTCAGGCTTTAAAAGAACTATGCTGGAAACATGTGTGTCTTCTAGTTAACTTGTCAGCCTTTGGATTTTTCATTAGTCGATCTGTAGCTGATTCTGTAACAGTGGACACTCAAAAGCAAAATCAAAACAACAGATTCAAGAACACGATAATAATCTCCAACAAAATTTTGACTCAATAAAAACGACTGACTCTAAGAAAAACAAACACAATGTCAGCGACTACCTCCCCCAGACTTAAACAACACTGTCCCCAGTTTTATCAAGCCTGAGTTTGGTGAAAGAAATGAAATGAACCAAGTGGAATGTGAAAATCGAAGAGGTTACCCGAGATGGTGATGAGTGTCGACCGACACTTCACTGGTATCGATCGATACCAGTAGGTGGTCGACATAATTCCTTTTGACAGCGATAATGGTGCCCAAAAAGTGTGTCAAACGATCCAAATGTGTTATGGTTTGCACTGTTAGATCACTCAAACACAAGTCAAAAGCAACAAAAATCCTAAAAGCATAAGTTCCATAAAGTGCACAATGATAAAAATGCTAACATAAGACCCAAAATAACAAAAGTTCAAACGAAAAGAAACAGAAAAGGGAAAAGAAAAACAAACGTGAAACCAGATAAACAGAGGACTAATCCTCCTCAGTGGTGTCAGAGTCATCGCCAGCGGTGCCAGATGGTCCAGCCTGATGTGGTGAGCGTGGGGAAATGGGGCGCTGAGACGCCATGTAGCTGCATCGAGACATAGCACTCCAAATGGTCTGAAGAATCTCGACAACGTAGCGCTGGAACGGGTCCATCTCCATCGCAGGTGGCGTAGGGAGAGTAGGTGTAGGAGCATGTGCGTGGCACACTCGTGATCGACCCCCAGCAGGGCCAGAAGCAGGCGGACGGGCTCTGGTAGCGGACCCTCGACGTCGTGTGACTGGCGCATGCTCCATATCACCAGTATCAGGGGCGAAGAGGAACTGAGCAGGATCACCGCCAATGTCTGTGAGATATGTGTTGGGGAGCTGAACCAGGTAGTCCCCAGTAGAAGTGCTGAAAACCCAACGCCTATCAGGCTTCAGCCAGCGCAGGTGCTCCAGGTGCGCTAGGTTCATAAGCTCGCGGGATGTCACTATCGAGCAGCTAGTAGTACTGATTCCAAAGTGCAATAAGATGGGAGTGAGGAGACTGCCTACCGTCTCAGTCTTCTGGCGACCTGCTGTCCTAGAAGATTTGCCGCGTCCGGTAAAAGGCTTCACCTTCAGCGACTCCAAGTGGTGCGCAAAGACAGCACCTAATTAAGTTGACCGCGAGGTCCATCTCAGGCCACTCATATGCCTCATCATCAATAATGTCCTTGATCCCAATGGACAACACAATCAGCTCAGTCACCCTCATCTTGTTAGGCTCCATCTTGCACAACAAGGTGTTGCTCAAGATCCTAACAAGACAGCGCAGGACAGGATGGCGCACATCCATCTGTGTGGTGGTCTTGCAGTCGTAGACCCCGTGCCCGAAATGAGACCAGAATGCCTCAATATCCAAGAACCTGCGTGGAAGCTCGCACCTCGAAAAATCTTTGGTAAACCCATATATGTCGCAGAGCTCCTGGAAAGAAATCTTGTAGCGCACACCGCGAATCAGGAACGTCAGCACACCCTGCTGTGCAGTCACTGGAGGCTCACCAGTGTAGTAGACGCGGACAGACGCGAGGAACTGGCGGACTAAGTCGGGGTATAAGTCATATTGCCGCGTAGTGATCGTCCCCAGTCCAATCTTCCTGATCAAACCATCAAGCTCTCTGTCAAAGCCCAGCTGTCTCATAGCATGCGTGTCCACAAATCGAGTGGGGCGCACATCAACCGCCTGCCAGGCGTTGTAGAAGATGGAGTCATAGTCGTCCCACTCCTCTGAAATAGGCATGTGCGTGCAAGCCCGGCTCTCTGTAATCTCCTTATCGGAGCCCTCGTAATCATCTCTCAAGCGGATCCTGGCCTTCTCGCTGATCTTAGGCCAAGGAGGCCTACATGTTGTGCTAGGAGCGACTGGGGAGGCAGGACGAGGTGGAGGTGGTGCAGGGATGTCGTGGAGGGAAGTGTGGGGGGGAGTAATATCCTCCTGCGCACCGTTGATCCGCACCAAGTAACGGTCGTTGGTAAGACAAGCCTTTACGACCCCTCTGTTCCAAGTTAAACCATCGAAGATCTTGACATGTGCGCCTAAACAGTACTCCTTCGGACGATCGCAGCCAGGTGGGTTAGAGCTCGAGGCATCATCGGCACGTGGCTTCTTGCGAGGTGGCATCTGCGTCATTAACAAACGCGAAACACAGCATAAATCCAACATCTCTCTCAAACACAACAATCTCGGACAAGGTAGATGGTGAGCATCGACCGATACCAAGGTGGTATCGATCGATACTCAGACAAGTATCGAGNNGAGCCCTCGTAATCATCTCTCAAGCGGATCCTGGCCTTCTCGCTGATCTTAGGCCAAGGAGGCCTACATGTTGTGCTAGGAGCGACTGGGGAGGCAGGACGAGGTGGAGGTGGTGCAGGGATGTCGTGGAGGGAAGTGTGGGGGGGAGTAATATCCTCCTGCGCACCGTTGATCCGCACCAAGTAACGGTCGTTGGTAAGACAAGCCTTTACGACCCCTCTGTTCCAAGTTAAACCATCGAAGATCTTGACATGTGCGCCTAAACAGTACTCCTTCGGACGATCGCAGCCAGGTGGGTTAGAGCTCGAGGCATCATCGGCACGTGGCTTCTTGCGAGGTGGCATCTGCGTCATTAACAAACGCGAAACACAGCATAAATCCAACATCTCTCTCAAACACAACAATCTCGGACAAGGTAGATGGTGAGCATCGACCGATACCAAGGTGGTATCGATCGATACTCAGACAAGTATCGAGCAGTCACGAAGAACACACTAATCCGAAAATTCCAAAATTGCAAACCAAGGGTAATGAAATGTAAGGCAAGGTTCGACTAGGCTTAGAACACACGAATCAAGTGATAAGCATCCAACAAAACGAGTTCTAAGAGCCTAAAAGTCGAAAATCTAAATTTTGGTGCATGGATTGAACAGGTGAAAATTCGTGTTAGATACCTAGTAGATCGTTAGAATGAATGAGAGAAAGAGATTGAGCACGAAAAACCGCACGGAATAGGCACATAAATCACTCAAAAGGGTTGAGAAACGAAGATTTGGTTATTTTTGGTGAAAAAGAGCTTGTGTCGGTCGATGGGAGTTGTGAGGCAAAAGAGAAAAACCGTAGGGTTTATAAGGAAACTTACCTGGGCGGCGGGTATCAACCGATACTAGATAGTGTCGATCGATACACGTAGCAAGTTGGTGCTTCTCTGGCGTATGGAGGGTGTCGATCGACACTGGGAGGTGTCGATCGATACAGCTCGTCTGAATCTGTTTCACGTGACACAACGAAACACGAAATTAAAAATAAAAGGAAAGGAAAAAGATATGTACAGACTCACCAGTGGGTTGCCTCCCACCAAGCGCTCGTTTAACGTCATTAGCTTGACTGTACTGCTATTCAGGCAGCGGGTGCATCATCCAGAGGTATCATGTGTCCGTCTGGAATCTCAGTTTTCCGTATCTAGTGTTTCACCCTTTGTCCATTTACAGTGAACTCCTCGCCGGAGGGATTACGCAGGACAAGTGCACCATGTGGTCTAACCTCCTTGACAGTGAAATGACCTGACCAACGAGAACGCAATTTACCAGGAAATAAATGCAAACGAGAGTTATACAAAAGTACCTGATCATTGGGTTTGAAAATTCGGTCGAGGATTTTCCTGTCGTGGTACGCCTTAGTCCTCTCCTTGTACAGCCTCGAGTTCTCATAGGCATGATGCCTAATCTCATCCAGCTCATTCAGCTGGATCAATTGCTTCTCAGCAGCAGGCTTGATGTCAAAATTCAGCAACTTAGTAGCCCATGCTGCCTTATGCTCGATCTCCACAGGAAGGTGACATGCTTTCCCGTACAGCAAATGAAAAGGTGTAGTGCCCAACGGGGTCTTATAAGCAGTCATGTAAGCCCACAACGCATCGTCTAGCTTTGCAGACCAATCCTTCCTAGAAGTTCCCACTATCTTCTCTAGAATCTCTTTGATTTGCCTGTTGGAGACCTCGACTTGCCCACTGGTCTGGGGGTGATAAGGAGTAGCCACACGATGATTCACACCATGCTTCCTCAGTAATTTCTCAAAAACCCTGTTGATGAAATGGCTGCCACCATCACTTATAACAATACGAGGCACGCCAAATCGTGCAAAGATGATGGTCTTAAACAGCTTAAGAACCACTGAAGAGTCATTGGTTGGACTAACAATTGCCTCCACCCACTTAGAGACATAATCCACTGCAACTAGAATGTACTGGTTCTTGTATGACGAAGGAAAAGGTCCCATAAAATCGATACCTCAACAATCAAAAATCTCAACCTCAAGGATGAAATTATGTGGCTTCTCGTGTCTCTTACTGATCTTCCCTCTCCTCTGACACACATCACACTGCGAGATAAAGGTATGAGCATCTTTAAACATAGTAGGCCACCAGAAGCCTGCTTGAAGAACTTTGGTCACCGTCTTGAAAGTAGCAAAGTGTCCAGCATACTCAGAACCATGACAGTGAAACAAAACGTCGGGTACCTCCGATTCAGCAATACATCTCCTGTAGATACCATCAGAACAATGCTTATACAGGTAAGGCTCATCCCAAAAGTATCGCCTCATGTCTCGCAGAAATTTCTTCTTGGCATATTTCTTTAGGTGCGTTGGCTCTGTATTGGCAGCGAGGAAGTTGGCAATATGAGCATACCATGGCAGATCGGAGTCAGCTGCAGCAACGAGATACTCTTCATAAGCACAAAGGTGTTCCACGGTTAAGACAGGTTCGGAAACCGTCGGGTATCGACCGACACCATGGTGGTATCGATCGATACCGAAACCTGCAAATCGTGGGAAGTGCTGATTTTCGGTGAAGCCACTATGGAAACCAGCTTCTACGTAGTAAATGGACTCCTCAAGTAATTGATCATCAATCGGTACATCTGTATCGAAATTCAACCTCGAAAGATGATCAGCAACCCCATTCTCTACTCCTCTCTTGTCCTTTATCTCAATATCAAACCCTTGGAGCAAAAGAACCCAACGACAAAGACAAGGTTTGAGATCCTTGTTCTGCATCAAATATTTGAGAGCAGCATGATCTGTGTGAACGATCACTTTGCTCCCAATCAAATAAGGGCGAAATTTATCGAAAGAGAAAACCACCGCAAGTAATTCCTTCTCTGTGGTGCTGTAGTTCCTCTGAGCATCGTCCAATGTTTTCCTGGCGTAGTGGATGACATGCAGCTTCTTATCCTTCCTCTGACCCAGAACAGAACCCACAGCAAAATCGTTGGTGTCGCACATAATCTCGAAAGACAAAGTCCAATCTAGAGGTTGCACAATAGGAGCACTCACTAAAGCCTTCTTAATCTCCTCAAAGGCCGCAAGACACTCTGGTGTGAAATCAAATCGTGTCTCCTTGCATAACAGGGCGGTGAGTGGGCGGGTTATCTTGGAGAAATCCTTAATAAATCTCATGTAAAACCCAGCATGACCCAGAAAACTCCTAATATCTTTCACAGAAGTCGGTGGTGGCAGACCTGTCATAACCTGAATCTTATCGTTATCAACCTCGATCCCAGCTTCAGAAACCTTGTGCCCAAGAACGATGCCATCCTGAACCATAAAGTGACAATTTTCCAAATTAAAGACCAAGTGTTTCTCATCGCACCTCTGTAGCACCTTGCACAAGTTAGCCAAACAGTCCTTGAAAGATGATCCATATACTGAAAAATCATCCATGAACACCTCCATAAAGTTCTCAATCATGTCTGTGAAGATAGACATCATGCATCTCTGAAAAGTAGCTGGAGCATTACATAATCCAAATGGCATTCTCCTGTATGCGAATGTGCCATAAGGACATGTAAAAGTCGTCTTCCCCTGATCATCTGGATGAATCGGAATCTGCAAAAAGCCTGAATACCCATCAAGAAAACAGTAGTAGGGATGACTAGCCAACCTTTCTAACATCTGATCAATGAAAGGCAATGGGAAATGATCTTTCCTTGTGTAGTCAATACACATTCGATGCCCAGTGATAGTCCTAGTAGGAACCAGCTCATCTTTCTCATTCTTCACCACAGTTATCCCTCCTTTCTTAGGAACAACGTGCACCGGACTAACCCAAGAACTGTCTGAGATGGCATAGATAACCCCTGAATCTAAGAGCTTCATAACCTCCTTCTTAACCACTTCTTTCAGATTTGGATTCAGCTTTCTCTGATGCTCGATTGTAGCCTTTGACTCGTCCTCAAGATGAATCCTATGCATGCACAGATTCGATGATATACCTAAAATGTCATCAAGAGAATAGCCAAGAGCTTTGCGATACATGCGTAGCTTGCTCAGCAGTAAGGCAACCTCTGCGTTGTTCAAAGAAGCATTAATAATCACAGGGTATGTGGAACTAGGACAAAGAAAAACATACCTCAGATTGGCTGGAAGTGGTTTGAGTTCCACCTTAGGAGCTCTCTCCTCGCTCCAATCCCCAAGCTTAGCAGCTTGCTTGGAACATTCGTCTAATTCCCTGTCTGGCCGTAGGGTGTCGACCGATACTAAGGGAGTATCGATCGGCACTGATGGTGCAGTGTCGAGCATCTTCGAGTAACCAGCAGCCTCTTCTCTTAAGAACACCTCAGATTCAGCTGAACAAACCAGTGCCCTCTCCAACGGATCCTCAGGATGCATCTCCAAGAAGTACTCTTCAGCAATATCCGTGAAAGTATATACGAAGAAAGTCTGCCCATCGATAGTCGATCTCTTCATCATCTTATCCATGTTAAAGGTCATGACCAAATCACCTATGTTAAGAGCTATCTTCCCATTCCTGCAATCAATCAATGCACTAGCTGTGGCAAGGAATGGTCTACCCAGGATAAGGGGGTCTTTGGGTTCAGCATGGTACTCCAAGACAATGAAATCAGTCGGGATCAAGCAATTCCCGATCTTAATAGGAACATCTTCGAGTAGCCCCTCTGGAAGTCGCACTGAGCGATCATCAAGTATCAAAGATATCCTGGTGGGCGTGAAATCAGTCATACCCATCCTCTTGGCAACTGAATACGGCATGAGGTTCACACTTGAGCCAAGATCACATAGAGAACGTTGGAACCTTTCGGTGAATATTGTACAGTCCAACACAAAGCTCCTTGGATCCGGAAGTTTCTTTGGAATTACGTTGGTTAAGATTGCACTGCACTCCTGAGTAAGCATCACACATCCTTCTTCAAGGTTCATGTTGCTAGACACCATCTTCTTTACGTATCTTTTGAAAGCTAGGGAAGTCTTAATAGCATCGAGGAAAGGAAGTTCGATAATCAACCTGTCTAATATCTGCTTGCATCTAGCGTCTTCCACTTCCTTCTTAGTCTTCCCAACAGCTCTAGGATAAGGTATCCTCGGTATATAGACTCGTTCTGGAACTACCTTAGGCACTACATTCGAAATCTCAGGTGTCTTCTTTGCCATAGTCTCAGTATCGCCCGATGCTTGAGGAATGTCGATCGACACTGGGGCTTTGGAGTTGTCCCGTTGCAAGATTTTAATTGGTGTCGATCGACGCTGGGGTGTATCGATCGATACCGTCGGGATTTCAGAATCCTCATCGTCGAGATCGACGAAAATCTCTACAGGTGATGCATCCTTAGCTCCTGCATTCACTTCTTTTCCATTCCTTAGAGTGATTGCATTGATGTGCTCCCTCCTTGGGTTCTCTCCTCTGCCTGGAAGAACACTCTTTTGCCTTTTCACAGCTTCTGAAGTCTGAGCAACCTGAATTTCCAACTTCTTTTGACTCATACTGAGCGCTTCGATCCTTTCATTCAAGGTTGTGTAAAGATCATCCAACTTCCCATTGAAACTCACCGTCATCTTATCCTGCCCTTGAACTAGCTGTTCAAGCATAGCCTCGATCTTGCTCTCAGAATTCTTAGCAGGTACTTGCTGATAAGATGAATTCCCATAGTTCCTTGTGTAACCACTGCTCTGAAAAGGTTTCTGGTTAAACTGATTTGGTCCAGAACTGCCTTGATTACCCTTAGATTTGAATCCTCCTTGCTGAAAGTTGTTGTTGAAATTTCGGTTGTTGTATTGATTCCTCTGACCTTGAAAACCAGAACCACCAATGTAGTTAACATCCTCTACCTCATCCTCATTGAAAACCTTAACATCATCAGCAAAGTGAACAGCCTTCTGCTGCTTGCCCATCAACAAATTATGCACCGAATCCAGCTTCGCATGCACCTCAGCAATCTGTGAACCTTCCATACCACCAACCAGCTTCTTACGGTCCATGTCAGCACTCTTTGTGCTATTGCTAGATGCAAAATTCTCAATCAGCTGGTAAGCATCATCCTGATATTTGGTAAAGAAATTACCATTGCTCGCAGAGTCCAGCGCCATTTGATACCTCCAGTCAATCCCTCTGAAAAAGAAACTCAGCAACTGAACCATAGTGTACCCATGATGTGGACAATCCCTCTGATACGATCTGAATCTCCCCCAAGCAGCCTTGAAAGCCTCAGTCATTCCCTGAGAAAACTGGGAAATCTTATTCCTAAACTCTTCTGAACTCGCATCGTCATAGAAGTTATTCAGGAAAGCAGTCTTAGTCTCATCCCATGTAGTCAATGACCCATCTGGTAGTTGCTTGAGCCAATAAGAAGCATCCCCACAAGGAGAGTATGGGAAAAGCTTACAGAACAGATAGTCGTAGGACACTCCATTGCATTTGATGCTAGAGACTAAATCCTCGAACTTCTCGATGTGATCCATGGGGTGTTCATTAGAGAGACGATGAAAAGTGTGCTGACCTACAAGAGTGTAGTATGCATGCTTCAGCTCGAAGTCATTCCTCTGAAAGGCAGGAGGACGAATCGCTGATCGATTTGCGTAGAACTGATCAGGTCTGTTGCATTCACCAATTGTTCTACCACGCTCAACCGCAGCGTTCTCAACATTTACAACAGCTAGAGGGGCAATAACGTTCCCATCTCCATCAAGTCTTTGCCCTCTCTCATTGCACAATTGACCCTCTCGGTCTCTGAAAGTACCAGCCTCATCCTGAATCAAAACCATTGGGTTGTTGTTCATCTTTGCTGGCTTCTTTGCTTTTCTGAGTGTGCGTTCCAAATGTACTAGCTGCTCGTTTGACAGATCAACAAGCTGAGTGTTCTTGTTTCTTCTGGTTTCTCGAGTAGGCATACACCTGAAACACGAAAGATCAAGAACGTAAGAAACCGAAAAAAAAAAAAAACCGCGACGAGTGTCGACCGATACCACTAGGGTGTCGATCGATACTCGACGATTTAGTCAAAATTCTTCACTAAAATCTAATGGCGAAATTGAGTTCCCGGCAACGGCGCCAAATTTGATATGCTCAAATTAATACCCTAAAAAGTACTAAAGAAGTGTTGCAGTATAGTTAGGGGTCGAACACAAGAACTCCACATATCACTCAATAGATTAAGTAGATTCGAATTAAGCTAAACCAACATATGTAAACGAAAGCTATGCGTAAATTAAATGTGTTGTAAGTCGATTGGAAGAAAGATAGGCTGAGGGTATTTCTCAGGAATTCAATGAATGTAGATAGACTAGCTAACATGATTCAGATTTAGCGCGGTTCTTGAACTCAAATCACTAAAGTATAGCTAACCAACTTTCGTTACGAAATCTATCTAAGTCTAAATCCTAAAATTCCAAATCTCTTTGCGAATCCTAAAGTCTAAACCAGCTTTTAGTTCAAGTTTGATTTGTTCACAAAACAACTAAACCAAATCTCTTTGCGAATAGTCATTTTGCTCACTCTAGGTTCTGTCAGGTAATTAATCGCACTCTCGTGCCTAACCAATTATCCTAAGATCTAAGTTCTAGGTGATTAGTCTAGAATTAGCTTTGAGAACAACCTAGGCGAAGAACTAATTCAGATGGTGAATCCTAATTATTCAATTAACCTAACATTCAGAGAAAACCCTTATGAGAACCCTGAACCTAACAAGAGAACTACTCAGACATGATAATTGAGACAATAAACATGACTGAAATAATACTCAAATAAATAATAAAAAGGAGAGTAACAAGAGGGTTCGAAATCTTCTCTCGGACGAACAGAGTCTCAGACTTGTCTCCCTCAGAAAGCTCTCTCACAAAACTCAGAATCCAAAATCAAGTCTAATCAAGCATAGCCAACAAAACTGGCTCAAAACCTAATTAATAACCTAAAACACGTTTTGGGGCTTATTGCAATTATTAAAGTCTTCTGGGCAATTTTGCAATTCTTCAACTCTTCATAAAAGTCGCGACTTCTGTCTTGCTGCAATGAGTATCGACCGATACTAGGGTAGTGTCGATCGATACTGAGACTCTAAATCGGGTACTCAGCTACACAAGCTTCTGTTTTGCTCCAAAAAGCTCCAAAAAGCTCCAATATCTCCAATTATGCTCCAAACGTGCTAAAACCTGTAAAAGACTCTAAAAGACTCCAAAATAGTAGAAAGACTCTATAAAACGGACTTATATCATGGCTTAAAAGGGGTAAAAACCATGATAAGGCTACAGACTTTGCCTTGGATCAGACATCTTATATGGAATAAGTTCTCTCGTTGCTCTGTTTCTTCAGCTCTAGTCTGCATGCTTAAAGATCTCCTTGTTACTAAGAGCGGTCATTGGGCAGGTTGCTCTTCATATTTGGATAAAGGATCAAAATCCTCTCCTGCTTCATCTTCAGATTCCATCTCTCCGTTGTCTAACAGAACCATAACTCTCTCTTTGATACATTCATTGGCGTAGTGGCCTCTTCCTTGACACTTGAAACACTTAACATCACGAGTTCTGGTCGTTGTGGCTTCAGCCTTGCCCTTGGCCTTGTTGTCTTGGTTGATCAGGTATGGCTTCATTTCTGGTCTTGGCGTCACAGCCTGCTTGCCTTCACGCTGAGAGGTGTTTGTTCTCTCATCTCTGTGATAGTTAGGTCTCGTGACAGCATGTCCACTTCCATAACTAGGCTGTGAGACTCCCTTCCTCTTGAGTTGTTGTTCTATCAAAATGGCTTTATGTAACGTCTCTTCTAACTCCACATAGTGTTGCATCTCCAATCTATCCTGGATGTCTCTATTCAATCCACCTAAGAAACGTGACATAGTGGCTTCTCTATCTTCTGATATGTCAGCACGAATCAGAAGCGTCTCCATTTCTTGATAATAGTCTTCTACGTTACGGCTTCCTTGTGCGAGCTTTCTGAGTTTGTTGTGTAGCTCACAGTGATGATGACTCGGTACAAATCTCTTCTCCAGCAGCCTCTTCATCTTGTTCCAAGTCTGTACTGGTTCTTCTCCATTACGTCTCCGAGACGTAACAAGCTGGTCCCACCAGCTAAGAGCATACTCACTGAATTCTGTTGCTGCGATTCTGACTTTGTTGATTTCAGTGAAGTGTTGAATGTTGAAGACTAGTTCAATCTTCTTCTCCCACTCCAAGTACGCATCATGATCATTCTTCCCATTGAAAGGGGGAATCCTGAGTTTGAGACCTCCAAAACTGTCTCTGCTTTCCCTCTCTTGCCTAGGCCTTCTTTGGCTGCCTTGAGTGGATTCACTCTCTTCGCTGTAATAGCTTGCTGTGTCTTCGTTACCATGCTATCTCTGATCGTTTCTGCCCCTACGAGCCCCCCTTGGATGGTTCCCCTCTTGCTCAGATTGCTGCTCTTGGCGAAAGGCCTCAAACTTGTCATCTAAGGCAGTGTTCAGCATCTGTTGCATTCTAGCCATCATCGCATCCATCATCAGCTTGTTGTTCCTCATGCCACTAGTCCCTTCTTCATCCTGCGACATCTTGACCTGAAACAGAGACAACAACTCACCAGTAACAAGTCCTTGCAAAGATGAAACAATGGGATGCTAGAAACTATAAGTTATCGATCGATGCTACGGGGGTATCGATCGGTGCTAGGAAACCAGCTCGGCTAAAACCCTGACCCTAGCGCCGTTGATCTTAAACCCTAACTAGATAGTCCTCTTTTTTTTTTTTTGATTTTAATCGCAGCTAACTACTGAAACAGGTTAACAAGGATGAACTAGCACAAAACTACAGGAAACAAGACTTCCTAAACACTGAAAATCAAAGAAAACAAGACTGCATAATTCGACAGAGTTGGAAAGTTTTAAGAACATAGTTAAAACAAGGAACAAGGTTATGGAACGAGATTACCAGCTAGCTTAGAGCTTGGCTCTGATACCAGATGATATGATTCTCCCTAGGTCGCCACTCTAAAGCTGGAAACGAGAAGGATAATCCTTGCAAGCAGATGAGCTTCAAGGCGCGTGGAAGTGAAGTGGTCACACAGAGGGGATGGGGAACCTCTGATATACCTTTGTTCTCTTAAGATATGACACACTTAAGAAGAACTAGAAGCCTGGATATCACACACCAAGCAGAATCGAAGAGAAGAAGAAGAGATGAAGTCGTTTCTCTCAAAGAAAGGAGGCTGCGCCGTTTTTAATAAAAAGTAGGGTAATGTTTTGGTCGACCTTACATGAGTTTAAATAGACCAATAATTCGGCCAAATAAAAGGAAAAATTAAAAGAAAGACAGAAATAAAAGAAAGGGAAAAAAACACAACTTAAAACAAAATAAAGACCATGCTGGTCGAACTAGTGAGCTTAAGGGGAGGTGATCTAGCTTTGCCTCGTTAAAAACCTCTCTCCGCAAAACCCATTGAGACAAAAACGGAGACAGGGAAAAAGAGTGCAAAACTAGACCACAAGCTCACTAGCCTTCTTGCGCTTGGATTAGGACCAGCGTTGGTGTGGTTTCGTGGTTCCCTTGGTTGAAGTGACTTGGTTGCTCCTGGATTTGGCTAAGTATTCCAGCAACGGTTTCCTTGAGCTTCTTAGTCTTAGAACTCGTCATTGGACCAGTTGGGATGGTCAATGGATCCTCAGCTACAAGCTGCTCTGGTTCATGCTCCTCATCGTCTAGCTCAGCTTCGGGTTCACGTCCAATGTCGCCTATGATCACATCATCCCCCTTTTCTTGAAAAGGATTTGACCTCCAATCTGGATCGTCGGCAAGAAAAGGAGCTAAGTCAGAAACATTGAAACTGTTACTAATGTTGTACTTACCTTGAAGATCGATCTGGTAGGCGTTGTCACTAATTCTCCTTGTGATCTTGAATGGACCGTCGACTCTAGGCATCAGTTTGGACTTCCTTTGCTCTGGAAAGCGTTCCTTCCTTAGATGCACCCACACGAGGTCTCCTTCCTCAAAGGTCACCTCACGTCTGCCCTTGTTGGCGTGCTTAGCGTACTGCTTTGTTTTCTCCTCAATGTTTGCTCTCGCCCTTGCATGAATCTGCTGGACTAATTATGCTTTATGTTTTCCATCTAAGCTTGTCATTTCACTCACATGTAAAGGGGTTAAATCCAATGGAGATAAATGATTAAATCCATACACGATTTGAAATGGTGAAAACCTAGAAGCAGAATGCATTGCATGATTATATGCGAATTCTATGTGTGGCAAACATTCTTCCCATGTTCTAAGGTTCTTTTTAATCAAACAGCGCATAAGTGTTCCTAGAGTCCTATTAACAACTTATGTCTGCCCATCAGTTTGCGGATGGCATGTAGTAGAAAACAACAGTTTGGTGCCTAACTTAGTCCATAATGTTCTCCAGAAGTGACTAAGGAACTTGGTGTCACGATCAGACACTATGGTTCTAGGCATACCATGCAACCTAACGATTTCCTTGAAGAACATATTAGCTATATATGATGCATCATCAGTCTTATGGCAAGCTATGAAATGGGACATCTTAGAGAATCGATATACTACTACAAAAATCGAATCCTTTCCTGTTCTAGACCTAGGCAGTCCTAAAACAAAGTCCATGGATATGTCAGTCCAAGGATGAGTAGGAACAGGGAGAGGACTATACAAACCGTGTGGCATAACCTTTGATTTCGCATGTTTGCAAGTTGTGCACCTGCCACAGATCCTCTCCACGTCTCTCTTCATGTGAGGCCAATGGAAATGATCTTGCATCACCTTCAGGGTCTTAGCGATCCCGAAATGCCCCATTAAGCCTCCTCCATGCGCTTCCCTAACCAGCAAATCTCGGATAGAACAGTTAGGTACACACAAGCGATTATCATAGAAGAGGAATCCCTCACTTCTATAATAATGGCCAGCAGCAAATTTCTCACAAGTTTTAAACACTTCTTGAAAATCAGGATCTGATGAATACAAGTGTTTAAGCTGCTCAAAACCAAGCTGTTTAGCATCGAGAGTGGACAGTAACGCGTACCTTCGGGACAATGCATCAGCAACTACATTGTCCTTACCTTTTTTGTACTTGATGACATAGGGAAAGGTCTCAATGAACTCGACCCACCTGGCATGCCTCTTATTGAGCTTCTGCTGTCCCTTTAGATGCTTTAGTGACTCGTGGTCAGTGTGTATAACGAATTCCTTAGGCCACAGACAGTGTTGCCATGTTTGCAAAGCCCTCACCAATGCATACAGCTCCTTGTCATACGTTGGATAGTTAAGAGTGGCTCCTCCAAGCTTCTCACTAAAGAACGCTATAGGCTTCTTATCCTGCATTAAGACAGCTCCAATTCCTACACCAGAAGCATCGCACTCAATTTCGAAAGTCTTAAGAAAATCAGGAAGAGCTAAAAGAGGGGCGTGAGTAAGCTTCTCTTTCAAGGCCTGGAAGGCCTCTTCTTGTGCTGCTCCCCATCTAAAGCCAACGTCCTTCTTGATTACTTCAGTGAGAGGTGCAGCAAGGGTGCTGAAGTCTCGAACAAAACGCCTATAAAATCCAGCAAGGCCATGGAAACTCCGCACTTCGCCTACTGTTTTCGGACAAGGCCAATCTCTGATAGCTTTGACCTTCTCTTCGTCCACCTTAACCCCATCTGCACTCATAACACAACCTAAAAAGACCACGTTATCCGTACAAAACGTGCACTTCTTAAGGTTGGCATAAAGTTTTTCCTCCCGAAGAACATTCAAAACAGATCGCAAATGCTCTATATGCTCATCTAAGTTTTTGCTATATATCAATATGTCATCGAAGTACACAACAACAAAAACTCCTATGAATGATCTCAGCACGTGATTCATTAACCTCATGAAGGTACTAGGTGCATTTGTGAGTCCAAAGGGCATAACTAACCACTCATATAAACCATGTTTAGTTTAAATGCAGTTTTCCACTCATCTCCTTCTTTCATTATAATCTGGTGGTATCCACTCTTTAAATCTATTTTAGAAAACACCCTAGAGCCATGCAATTCATCTAACATGTCATCTAGCCTAGGAATAGGGTGTCGATACTTCACCGTAATGTTGTTTATCGCCCTGCAGTCGACGCACATGCGCCAACTCCCACCCTTCTTTAGCACGAGCAGAACTGGTACAACACATGGGCTCATGCTCTCTCTGATGTGCCCCTTCTCCATGAGCTCATCGACTTGTCGTTGTAACTCCTTAGTCTCTACTGGGTTCGTCCGATAGGCTGGACGGTTTGGAAGAGAAGCACCAGGCACGAAGTCAATCTGATGCTCAATGCCTCGAACTGGTGGCAACTCCTTAGGATTGTCTTCCGGGAAGACATCTTCATAATCCTGCAAAAGAAATTGCATCTCACTCGGCAGCACCGGTGCGGGGTTAGTTAGGCTGGTAAGAGCCTCCTTAAAAACAAGCAGAAGTATAGGTTGTTGAGAAAAGAAAGCTTGTTTAACCTCACCCGGGGTTGCAAAGAAGTTGTATCGATCGATACCAGAGGAGTGTCGATCGATGCTCCCTTCTGGACTGGGTCGTTTGACCTTCGGCTGGACCGGATCGATCGATACGGAAGAGTGTCGATCGATTGGATCGATCGATACTGAGGAGTGTCGATCGATGCTTCCGTCTGGACTGGGCGCAAGTGAATTTTCTCCTTTGTCATTGAGCCATAGTTGATCCTGAAGGACTTCTTGAGGAGTCATGGGAACCAGCACGGTTCTCCTGCCATTAAACTTAAAAGAATATCGGTTAGTGAAACCATCATGGGTCTCATCCCATGTAGTCAATGACCCAGCTGGTAGTTGCTTGAGCCAATAAGAAGCATCCCCACCAAGAGAGTATGAGAAAAACTTACAGAACAGATAGTCGTAAGACACTCCATTGCATTTGATGCTAGAGACCAAATCCTCGAACTTCTCGATGTGATCCATGGGGTGTTCATTAGAGAGACTATGAAAAGTGTGCTGACCTACAAGAGTGTAGTATGCAGGCTTCAGCTCGAAGTCATTCCTCTGAAAGGCAGGAGGACGAATCGCTGATCGATTTGCGTAGAACTGATCAGGTCTGTTGCATTCACCAATTGTTCTACCACGCTCAACCGCAGCGTTCTCAACATTTACAACAGCTGGAGGGGCAATAATGTTCCCATCTCCATCAAGTCTTTGCCCTCTCTCATTGCATAATTGACCCTCTCGGTCTCTGAAAGTACCAGCCTTATCCTGAATCAAAACCATTGGGTTGTTGTTCATCTTTGCTGGCTTCTTTGCTTTTCTGAGTGTGCGTTCCAAATGTACTAGCTTCTAGTTTGACAGATCAACTAGCTGCTCGTTTGACAGATCAACTAGCTGCTCGTTTGACAGATCAACTAGCTGAGTGTTCTTGTTTCTTCTGGTTTCTCGAGTAGGCATACACCTGAAACACGAAAGATCAAGAACATAAGTAACCGAAAAGAAAAAAAAAACGCGACGAGTGTCGACTGATACCACTAGGGTGTCGATCGATACTCGACGATTTAGTCGAAATTCTTCACTAAAATCTAATGGCGAAATTGAGTCCCCGGCAACGGCGCCAAATTTGATATGCTCAAATTAATACCCTAAAAAGTACTAAAGCAGTGTTGCAGTATAGTTAGGGGTCGAACACAAGAACTCCAGATATCACTCAATAGATTATAAAGATTAGAATTAAGCTAAACCAATAGTTTGTAGACTAAAGCAATGCGTAAATTAGATGTGTTGTAAATCGATTGGAAGAAAGATTAGGCT
>PKMM01011736.1:593383-629997 GCA_002933915.1 Eutrema heterophyllum | reverse complement strand
TTTTTTTTTTTTTGATTTTAATCGCAGCTAACTACTGAAACAGGTTAACAAGGATGAACTAGCACAAAACTACAGGAAACAAGACTTCCTAAACACTGAAAATCAAAGAAAACAAGACTGCATAATTCGACAGAGTTGGAAAGTTTTAAGAACATAGTTAAAACAAGGAACAAGGTTATGGAACGAGATTACCAGCTAGCTTAGAGCTTGGCTCTGATACCAGATGATATGATTCTCCCTAGGTCGCCACTCTAAAGCTGGAAACGAGAAGGATAATCCTTGCAAGCAGATGAGCTTCAAGGCGCGTGGAAGTGAAGTGGTCACACAGAGGGGATGGGGAACCTCTGATATACCTTTGTTCTCTTAAGATATGACACACTTAAGAAGAACTAGAAGCCTGGATATCACACACCAAGCAGAATCGAAGAGAAGAAGAAGAGATAAACTCGTTTTCTCTCAAAGAAAGGAGGCTGCGCCGTTTTTAATAAAAAGTAGGGTAATGTTTTGGTCAACCTTACATGAGTTTAAATAGACCAATAATTCGGCCAAATGAAAGGAAAAATTAAAAGAAAGACAGAAATAAAAGAAACGGAAAAAAACACAACTTAAAACAAAATAAAGACCATGCTGGTCAAACTAGTGAGCTTAAGGGGAGGTGATCTAGCTTTGCCTCGTTAAAAACCTACCTCCGCAAAACCCATTGGGACAAAAATGGAGACAGGGAAAAAGAGTGCAAAACTAGACCACAAGCTCACTAGCCTTCTTGCGCTTGGATTAGGACCAGTGTTGGTGTGGTTTCGTGGTTCCCTTGGTTGAAGTGACTTGGTTGCTCCTGGATTTGGCTAAGTATTCCAGCAACGGTTTCCTTGAGCTTCTTAGTCTTAGAACGCGTCATTGGACCAGTTGGGATGGTCAATGGATCCTCAGCTACAAGCTGCTCCGGTTCATGCTCCTCATCGTCTAGCTCAGCTTCGGGTTCACGTCCAATGTCGCCTATGATCACATCACTAATCCTAACGAATGAGATGCAAAGCAAGGTAAAACAAGACAAGTGAATAACCAAATAACTAACAAAGATGTAAATATATGAAATGGAATATGGGCTTTGGGCTAAGGTCAATGACTTTGGGTGACTAATAGTTGGTTAATGGTGCTAACAATCTTCAAACAAGCTTAATCCAAAAGCATAGGTTAACTAAAGTGGACTAATCTATTCATATAAACTAATCCCTTCACTAATCACTTACCTAATCAATTCCTAAAAACTAGTTAATTGCTTTGTGAACTAGAGAACAAAAACATATCAAGCTTACAAATCACCTTTAGAACCAACTATCATTGGATTAAGAATGAAATGCATTGTTAGGGTTGAGCTACACATTTCATCAAACACCTTTAGTGCATGAAATGTTCTCGAAACTAGACCTAGATTAGTTACTTCTAACCCTAGTATTAAAACTCCCTAACCATTTGGATATGTAAATTTATGTACTTAACACCATTAACCAAACTCCTAATCTACCTAGCCCAAGACCCATAATGAAACTACTCACACATGTTTAAACAAACAAAAGTAAATGCATAAAAGAAAGACATAATGATAAAGAGATTAAGAAGATTAATATTAAACCAAAAGAAATTTTACTAGGTCATAAAAGTGGTTCAAGATCCAACTAAAACCTAGGGGTTTAGAGTAGAGAGCTAGGAGGCTAATAATATGTGAAAACTTAGGTCTAACAAAGACCTCTAAAATATTTATTGAGGAGACAAAGTCGACCGGGTCGACCGGGACAAACCATGTCGGGTCAAAAACAGTAAAACGATGCAGCTTGCAACAGTCATGCGTGGCGGCCAGGTGACCGCCATGTCAATCATTAGAGCAAAATTTTCTTCTTTTTCGGCTTCAGCTTCGGAATATCGGTTGAGGACTGCGGTATACAGACCGGTGTGAACATCTCCAGATCGTTGATATTCTGCTCGCAGCTTGGCTCGTTCCATCGGCCGTCTTCATCGCCTTTTGGACCGCTGCTTCTTGCACCAGATGCTTTTTCTCCATCTTCAGCCATTCGTGTTGGCTCGCAACATCAATCCAGCAATCGATACATATATCTTCTGTAACTTGGCTAAGATTTCTCCTTCATGCTCGTTACAACGCCTTCCTGCATCGGTCTATGCATGCCTCGCATCTCTCGTTTCCTCCACTTTTTGGCTCTTCTTCATTATTGGGAGATCGGTGAGATCGACCATATCGAAAATTCGAGATTATGGAAATCACCAAGAAGGATCTAAAAGATTTAGATATACGCAAATATCTTAATTAAGAAATTTACCTTTATCTCTAAATATATTATTTACATAATATATTATATTAGACTCTCATAAGTGATAAATTGATGAAAGTAATTACACAAAAGTGTTAAAGAAAAATTATATTAGACTCTCATAAGAATAAAGTTATATCAATACATAGACTTATATAGCGGTAGAAGTAATCTATATTTCCTAAATTAAGATAAATATAAATGTAAATAATATATTTAGAGATAATTTGGTAAATTTCTTAATTAAGATATTTGCGTATAACTTAATCTTCTAGATCCTTCTTCGTGATTTCCATAATCTCGAATTCTCGATATGGTCGATCTCACCGATCTCCCAATACCCTCCCGCAAGCTCATACGTGGTAACACGTGTGAGATTGGAAAAATCTTCAAATATCGGCGTTATACCCGGCTGTTGGATCATCCTCGCGGCGTTATACCCGACCGTCGGGTAATCGATGTTTATACCCGATAGTAGGGTCCTTCAACGGTATGTATAGCCGGCCGTCGGATCAAATCGGATGGAAAATACACATTATCATATCTCCCCCAAAACATAACCATGTGAGTATATACCATCATTAGCATAATTTTGGTAAAACTCACGATTAAGTAAAAAACCAATGAAATCAATTCACCTCCAACAGTAAAGAAAATCTAAGCACAATCGTGTGCTTCATAATACTTGCGCTCAAGAAACTAGTAATATGCTAGCCAATACACAAGTAACGTGGCCAATCACTGACCAAATCAACAAAACAAACCACCAATAGGCTTCATCTTCGTTTGAATTTCACAAGTCACCAAGTAACAAACATGAATCAAAGAAGTACAAACTAGAATTTATAAAGAGAAGCAAATCACGTCCTTCTTTTTCCTCTCTCTGATTTTTTTTTTTTTAAATTTCTTTCTCAAACACGGAAAATAGATTGAAAACAAAACCATAAGCCATAGGAATTGGATTTAAGGCTGATACCATAATAAATTGATGAAAATAAGAACACAAAAATGTTAAAGAAGAATTATATTAGATTTTCATAAGAAGAAAGTTATATAATACATAGACTTATATAGCCGTAGAAGTAATCTATATTTCGTAAATGAAGATAAACATAAATGTAAATAATATATTTAGAGATAAAGGTAAATTTCTTAATTAAGATTTTTGCGTATATTTGAATCTTCTAGATATTTCTTGGTAATTTCTATAATCTCGAATTCTTGATATGGTCAATCTCACCGATCTCCCAATATTCATTTTCATGTTTTTCTCTTCTGAGCATTTTCCTCTCCTTGCTCCGAAAGTACCTAAAAGTGACCAAAAATGCAATGTAAATGCAACATATACATCATAGGACTCTAATATGCAAGGATGAGAGAAATCTAAACTAAAATGCATGTATGATAATGGAATCGGTGCAATGATGGATGAATACTAGTAGAAAAACGAAGTGAAAATGATGCAAAATCTACGCATATCAGTTATCCAACCAAAAGTAGCTTGATTTTTGTTGTGCAACTTTTTTTTTACCGTTCTTTTTTCGGTTAACCAAATTTATTTTACTTTTGTATGTTGCCAATAATAAGTGCCGGTTGTTCAAGCCGCATTACCTTATATGTGCAAACGTCGATGTACAAATTTGAAAAATTGGTGTGCATCTCCGAATTCTCCATATATTATGTTAACGACAAACTTTTGTATATACTTACAAATTAAAATATGTATAAACGAAGCTGTCTTTAGTGGAAGAACACGTGCTTAGGTAGTAGGGCTGGAGGTTAAATTCAATTACCAAGTGAAAAGGATGGTCCTTTAATATATCTAATTAAATACACTTTTCCAAAAAAAAAATACAACACGCAAAACCAAACAAAAGCTCACATTTACAAGTTGTAATTAAAATTTGGGAAATTGTCGGAACAAACTTTTTTTTCTTTCATCTAACTAATACCCATTCTGTTTAATATTAAATGTCGTTTTAAAATTTAATTTTTGTTTCATTTTAAATATCGTTCTATATTTTCAATGCAGATTTTTGATAAATTTTCTATTTTTATCTCTATTGGTTTAGTTTATTAATTAGTGATATCATATTATATAATGCATTAATAAAAGGTAAAACAAAAATTAAATCATTTTTTTTAATATGTGTGAAAAACTTTAAACAACACTTATAATAAAACAAATGAACTAGAGTTACTCTTTGGTCACCAAAATAAAATAACTAACTTTTTTATCAGAACCAAAATAGCCATACCACTATGGGAGGTTTGCATGTAANATATATATATATATATATATATTTTTTTTTTTTTGAAAAGAAAAATACACAACTCATAGAAATAAAGAAATGATGCCTGTGAGTGGTCAAGGTAATTTTTTGCAGTTAACAGTATAGGGTTTATCGTCTAAAAATTTAGATGTCTTTTGTGGATGAACTAATATACATTAATTGGTTTGGGTACACCAATCCTTGACTAGAATTTAACGTTCTCTCTTTTAAGATATTATCATCTCGTTAAGTAGTTAAAGCATTGTTTTTGGGTTCCCGTCACAATTTAAGGTTTCGATTTCCTCTGCTATAAATGTCTCTTATGGATGGCACATTGTACATATCGACTAAGATTTAACGTTCTCTGGTTAGGCTATTATCATCTTGTTATGTATTTAAAACGTGTTTGACTTCCCCGTTACGATTTAGAGTATATAATTCTCTTGCTATATGTCTTTTATGGATGACCTACTATACGTTAATATGTTAGGATTCACCACCTCCGGCATTTGGTTTGCAAATATCAACCCATGCCACACGAGCTCCTGATGCTGCAGAGGTGGTGTTCTTCCACATAAAAGTTGTGCAAAGGGAATCCACTTTCTCATTAAAATTTTTAGTCGGAACGAACACCTGACTCCAAAAGCTCACCCTACCATAGATAACTGAGGAGATGCGTCTGATTTTCCAAGCATAGGATAAGAACTTGATCGTCCACCCATGAAGCTTACTTGTGATCTTTTCAATAAAAGGTTGCAAATCCGCAAACTTAAGCTTCGAGGGAGAGAGAGAGGTAAACATATGAGTACCTTGTAGGATAGCTGCCGAGTTTGATGCCCGTAGTTACACTTAGATCCATAGTTTCAGCCTCATAGTACACATAAGAAGATTTCAGATTTAAAGGGATTCATCTCCAATCCAGAGAAGGATTAAACTCAGCCAAAAGCTCAAGCAAACTATTAAGACTCTGCCGAACCATCAGAGAAAAGGAGCAGATCATATGCAAAGAGAAAGTGAATTAGAAGCGGATTTGAGCATTTAGGATGTAATACAAAGCACATGTTTCTTGCTTCCAAGTCCAACATTTTTGAGAAGGCTTCTGATAACACCGTATTTTTACCCGTTTTACTATCTATTTTAGAACACTTTAATAAGTGTTTCACTCACTTTTCTATGTTTTTATTACGTTTTTCGCATATTTATGTTTTCAAGACTCTTTTCAGGTTACTTAGGGAAAAATATTGCAAATTGGAGAAAACCTAGATTTTCGGCTCAGAATCAAACAGTCAGAAGTTCAATTGCCAAAGAGGTTCTTCTCACCGTCTGATCCAGCCCAATTTTGGAGATATTCAAGAGGGACCTACTACCTTTCCATTCCAACTGATATGAGGACGATCCAACAGTTCAATCAAAAAATGCATGAAGACCAAGAAGTCCCAATTCATCTCGGGTAGAAGCCCTCCACCTGCGGCCAAGAGGTAGTTCACCGCGGGCAGGAGCCTTCCACCCTCGGCCAAGTGACGCGGTAAGAGCTCATGGACCCGCGGTCACCTACTGTTTCGTCCCGAAAGGCCAATTTCAAGCCCGTTCGAATCCCGATAAGTCTAAACCCTAAACACCTACGAAAACAAGAGTGAAGACATATAAATATGTGCCCTAAGACCTTTTTTTTGTGTGTTCAAGAGATTAGACTTTTGTGCCACCATACTATTAGGTTTTATTCTTGTTCTTACTTTTCCTTTCGAGATTTGTAGAGAAGTTTTCTCCGGACACAGTTCTTAAAATCGAGAAGATTTTTCTTCAATCTCCTGCTTTTATTTAATCACGTCTTTGCTTTTTACAATTATGCTTGAGTAGTTTAGTCGTTGGGTTTAAGGGGATTATCGATGGGGATGCACATGTTTGATAAGGATTTCACGAGGTAAACTTAACTGAATTCTAGAACTCTTTCCTATAGGTTGCTGTTAATGCATGGATTTAGCGTCATGAACTAGAAACTGATCCTAGGTGTATCAAGAGCCACGAAAGTGTTGAATCATGATCACCGGAACCATTAATTTATAAGAGCGTGCCGCGCTATAAGATACGAAAGTATACTTATAGAGTGCCGTGAATGTATATGACATGTGCGTGTCATCATGATTTTTTGCGCGGACAGAGACGAAAGCTACTGGTCGAGTATCTAAATCATAAGTGTATTGAGATGCAAAAGTAGGCCTTGCACATTTTTATGTCCCAGTTCGTGGAGTTTACTTTTTACACACTCTACAATTTCCGCCACTAAAAACCCTATAAAAACTCTTTTGGTCTTACTTCCTTGCTAACTTTCTGTCTAAGGTCTTGCAGAATAGCATTCCCTCCCTGTGGATCGATACCTAAAGTCCTACAATGCACATCTGTGCACTTGTAGACATTAGGGTTCACAAATTTAAAACCTGACGCTAGGAGTAACCCTGCACACACATCAAGTTTTTGGCGCCGTTGCCGGGGAGGCAATCGCTACTTGTTATGTCACACCTTAGAGGTTAGTAAATCGACTCTAAGACAACTTTTGTTTTTTATATAATTTTTGGTTTTGTTTTTCTTCGTTTAAGGACTCTAAAACATGAACTCGCGTTTGAGCGAGATTACTACTACGAGCAGGGTTTCTATGACCCCTCTGAAGCTCACTACTCTCACGATTCATACTGTTACCGTGACTCGTTCTACATGGATCAGAAACCGGCCCCGACCAACTACTCTCGAGGACGCTACGATACTCCTTACTACCGAGACGAGCCTTCTACATCTCCGTTTGTCAACTCTCGACCAAACCCTTACCGTCTTCCTCATCAAATCTTAAACCAGCATCAAGACAACACTGAGATAAGCCTTCGATTGGAGAGACTCAAAGCAATGACCAAACCATCGAAGCCCAAGCCAAGTCCGATGCTGCCTTGAATGAGAAGATAAATGCTATCTCAACTGAGTTCCATAGAAAATTTGATGATCTTGCTATCCATGTGAAAGCTCTTGAGGACCAAGCCCTAAAAGACGCTGCAACACTCAATGAGAGGAAGGAACTCGTTGAAGAAGAACAAGGAAGGCAAAAGTTCGATATCCGAAAAGCTAATGATGGAGTACGCACCTCGAACTACAAGCTTGAGATTTGGATAACTCCATCAATGAAGACAGAAACACCGCCTACGACAACACCCTCGAGCTGTGGGAAGGAGTAGTGATATTCCCATATTTTACCCCTTTTAGCATGCATTTAACTTAGCATTTTAGGTCTCATGCATGTGTTTTTCATAGCTTTCTTAGTGTTTTAGTCTAAATTAGGGCTTAGGTAGTTTGCATTAGGTCATAGTAAGTCTTGCATTCGTTTGGAATATTTTCTAGGTGTTTGGAGACACATTGATGATGTTTGGAGTGAAGGAGCATAAGAAAAGGAAGGGTTCATCCGAAGCGCCTGAAAGAACTGGCATAACGAAGGGTTTCCAGTCAGATTCAGCCTCCAGATCTTCATGAGATTTGTAGAAAAATGAGCTAGCTGTCTACTGAAAGTAGCTTGAGGCCATTCAGACATGTATTCCAGGAGATATCGCAGTTTTAACGAAGGTGTATCCGTCTGCCGAGACATGACCAATACCGGCCCGTAGCACCCCTCGACCTCCACCAGGCGTTGCAACTTCAAGACCCTCACACCAGCCCACTCTCACCAGGTGTGCCAGCCCGGTGTTTAACCTTCTCCCAAACAGTGTGTTTACCGGCCTGTTGTACCTCCCCGTCTCGGCCCGGCGTAGAAGCAATTCACCAACATCGGCCGCTTGTACCGTCCTGCACCAGCCTGGTATAAAAGCTGCCGACCAAAGACCACCAATACCGGCCAGGCATATCGGGCCACCACGGCCAGGTGTTGGGGCGCGGCCCAAATTTGTATATAAGGCCTTAGACCTAATTTTTAGAGGCCATCTCTTTCCCTCTTGCTAAAAACCTATCTTTTTAGGGTTTTAAGTGATTATAAGAGGGATCTTGAGTTTTTTAATGCAATTTAAAGTTTGTTTCTCTTAATTCCCTTTTATTCTTTCATCTTCCTATTCTCTAATCATGATTAACAACACCTCTTTCATGAGATTTGGTGTGTTCTTCATGATTAGTGAGTAGTTCTTCTTGGATCATTTGGGTTTGGTAGATTAGGGGGTTTCTTTGTTAATCTTTGATGTCTAGAGCTTAATTGTCTTGTTTCCTTTCTTGTTTAGTGTTTATAATGCTAGATTAGGCTTGAGAAAGTTAAATTTAGATCACAGGGAATTTCATGCACACAAGGTGTTTGATGAAATTCCCCAATGAACTAAATAAGAGATTTTCACACTTAGCTCATGAGAATGATTGTCTAAGATGAATTTTGGCTATTGGAACGTGTTATTTAATGCTTGTTGATTGCTTATTCACAAATGAGAATTTGATCTTGAATTGGTAATTAACAAAGTGATTAGTGCTAAGAGATTAGATTAATCTTGATTAGTGTTCTAGGCTAAAGGAAATGCACTTGTGTGATTGTGTAGATGATTTAAGCGTTTTCACTCAGTTAATTAATACTAAAGTTCACACTACTGCAATCATAACGGTTGTTAATGCTGTAATTTAGGATCGAATCCACAGAGACCAAATGTACACTACGATTCTCACAATTATGAAATTAAGCTAAGATAGAAATATGGTTGGTTTTGATTAAGTAACGAATGCAATTAAAACGATGTAAATTCAATAAAGGAAAAGCATTAGGTCAAGGGTTATTTCTCAGGAATCCAGAGATCACGAATCAGACAACTATTCAAGGAATAATTAAATGCAAGTTTCGAACTCAAACCTAAATATTAACCAATCCACTTCCGTGCTCATGGTTACTAAACCTAGAACCCTAATCCACTTCCATGCTCATAGAAATTCTAGATCAGCCTTAACGAACATGTTCAATATGTTCACGAATCAACCTAATACACTTCCGCGCTATTAGACAATTCGCTCGCTTATGTTCTTTCTAGCAACCCAATACACTTCCGCGCTCTCAGATTAAGCCCTAGTTCATAGACCTAGCGGCCAGCTCAAGCCTAAGCAATAAACACAACAATAAGCGAAAACTTCAAAAGATAAATCCCTATTTATGTCTAACTCAATGATTCATGGATCCCCTTGAAACCCTAAACCTAACTAATGAACTACTCAGACATGGAAGCAGAGAACAACCTAAGAGATGAAGAAGACATAGTATAGATTAAGAGAGAAAGGGTTTAGAAATCTTCTCAATGGATACAAAGGTTCTTCTCCAAAGCTTACAATGATCTCCAAAAGTCTCAATAGAACAAAGCAAATAAAAGTGTATGTAAAACTTGTGGTATCCAGCGGGGTCGCTGTCAAAGAGGCTAAAAATAGAGTATTTATAGGTCTAGGTCGAATTAGGTCAAAATAGGGAGTTTCCAGAGCAAAATAGGAAAAATCAGAAATTTCCTTTTTCTTCTCATCGGCCTGCATCGACCGATGCACCTCCTTGCATCGGTCGATGGCTGTTTCTCTGGCCCAATGCATCGATCGATTGCTGATCTCCTGGTTTGTTGCATCGACCGATGCACTCCTTGCATCGGTCGATTGGAAAGTTTCTGGTGGAGTTGCATCGGTCGATGCACTCCTTGCATCGACCGATTCTGCTCATTTCTTCACGGTTTCGTGCGTTTTTGCTCCCGTAACTCCAATTTCCTCCTTAGAAGCCTTTTTACCTGATATATCTAAATAAAGGACTAAAAGACTCTAAAACGGACTTTGACTCGATAAAACGATTAAAAGAAACACTAAAACATACGATAGAAAACGGTAAAAACCAAGTATATCAGTAGACATCATTGCTTAGCTTAAGATTCCCCCAAATCAATTACCTCACCCAATGATCATCTTTTTAATCATTGTCTTAATCTCGTTTAGTGTTTAGTTTCTTGTTTGGTTTGCTTTGTTTAAATTTGAATCATTAGGTTGCTAGATTAAAACCACTTGATTTGCTTAGCTTATATAATTTCTTGGATTCCTAATGTGTTAGCCTCATACCTCCTTGGTTCGATATCTTAAATACCACAATGACACGAGTGGGATTTGAGTAATTGACTTAAGACTTGTAAAAATCTTACTATCAATTTGGCGTCGTTGCCGGGGAGGTTTAGCGATAGCCATTAGGATTTAGATTCTACTTAAGACTAAGCTTTTGTTTACACTATGTTAATGCATATCACTAAGAGTATGCATCTCGTCGAGATGATGAATTTTCTCTTGTTCATCATTACTAACTTGTCTTCCTTGATTCTCTTGATCTTTCAAAGGTATCAAGTCCAAAAGAAGGGAAATGGAAAGACACGATCATTTGAAGTGTTGGAGATGGACGACCAAAGAAGCATTCTTCAAGCTCCAAAACCTCAAGGAATGCCATGACCTCAAGAATTGGCATCAAGTCCGACCCAAGCTCCAAAGGACAAGCCAACGGTTGGAAGCTTTGACACTCCTTTTTGTCGTGGATCGAGATATGGAATCCACCCTCCTCCAATTGAAGCCAAAGCCTATGAGATCAAATCAAACTTGGTTAGGTTGATTCAAGAGTCTAGGTTCTTGGGGACGGAAGTGGAGAACCCTTATGATCATTTGGACTCCTTTGAGAGGTTGTGTGACACGTTTAGGATTGGAGGAGTGCCCCATGAGAGTATCAAGCTCATCTTGTTTCCGTTTTCTCTTGGAAAAAAAGCAAGCCAATGGGAGAGAGCATTACCATCTCACTTGGTAAATTCTTGGGATGATTGCAAAGAGATCTTCCTTAATAAGTTCTATCCCACACGAAAAACGGTCCAAACTAGGAAGGACATCTTGAGCTTCAAGCAAGGCACGCGTGAAACCTTTCATGAGGCGTGGGGAAGACTCAAGGGATACACTCGAGATTTTCCCCATCATGGGTTCAAGAAAGGAGCCATTCTTAGCATCTTCTATTGGGGAGTTAACAAAGAGCACAAATGAACATTGGATGCCGCTAGCAAGGGGCGTTTTGCAAACGTCACCGTGGAGCAAGGAGAGCTACTTGTTGAGAACTTTGCTAAGAGTCTTGAAAGCTACGTGGAGAGGAATGATACAACCCCTCTAGAAGGATCATGTCAAGACTCCAAATTGAAAGGCTTGCAAGAAGAATTGGATATAACGGAAAAGCTCATAGGTGTGCAACAAAGAGGAGCTTGTTTGGTTCATGACCAATGCCAAAATGAAGTCAATTTCGTGGTCAACAATGGGAATCACGTACAAGAGGGAAGACTTCTCAATCAATGGTCTAACTATGAGGTTCAAGGAAATCAACAACGGTACAAGGAGAACCATAAGTATGCTCAAATCTCTAACCAAGTGGAGGAACAAAGAGAGGTGCTCCATCAATTCCTAGAAGGTCAACAAATGAATGATATCAAGGTTGGCAAGATGATGAGAGCAATGAATGACAAAATAACGGGCTTGCATGATGAGATCACCAATAAGATTGAGCAATTAGCCTTCCATTTGGAGACCTTGGAACCCAAATCGGTCACACTCTCTTTGCCATCTGAGGAACCAAAGGAAGTGAGGGTTTTACCAATTGTTAATGTTGAGATTGATGAAGAAAGGACTTCCATGGGTTTTAATGAGCAAATTGGAGACTCCAAGCAAGAAGAGGAAGTTAGAGACGTTGGCAAAACTCCAAGGTATGCCTTAGCCTCCGCCCGATGGACTCATGAAGAAGAGAGTTGTTTTGAGAAGAACAAAGGGGAAACAACTTTTGGAAATGCTATTGACGATGAATTTGCTCTAGATGGAAAATGTCTAAGCTCCTTCTTCTTTCCCTCATTTAAGATTAAGGAAAATGATGAGCAAGAGAGGAATGCTAAGAAAGTGAAAGACTTGCGTAGTTATGAGAAGATAGAAAAGGCTTCACCCCCAAAAGCTCATATGAAGAAGAAAGAATCCCATGACAAGAACGCTTTGGGTTATGGTAATGTTGAAGAAGCTTTAGCATTGGATGGAGTTTGCTTGGAATCTCTCTTCTCTACCACAATGGGGAGAGAAAAAGAAAGTACCAAAGGTGAAGGCACTAAGATCAAGAGGACGAAATCCAATGATAATCACCCTCCCACCCTTGACCCATCTTCTCACACTATGACACTTATACCTTTGAGGTATGATGATGGGGCCATTGAGTACAAGATGAAATGTAGGGGAAGATCTAAGCCCTTTGCAAAGGTTAAAGTACTCCTCACCACCGAGCTTAAGGAGAAAAGTCCAAGGGGTCTCCAAGAAGTCACGAAGAAGGTCCTCACTCTCGAATTCAAGGACCCACCAAGGAGTGCTAACGCTCCTCCACCACCCGCCTAAAAGGGTAACCAAAGTCAAACTTAGTGACTTTAAACAAAGTGCACTTGGGAGACATTCCCATGTTTATCATTGTACATATTCTCTTTGCTCTCTAGTTTGATTTTGTGTTTCTAGGGTTTTTTGATATTCTGTTGAATGGTTGCAAGGTCCTTGATGGTTGCAAGGTCGTGGCAAAGCACAAAGGTGTTTGATGTTGGAAAGCTCTCCATTATCTCCATTCCCATAGCACCACTATTCCATTGTAAGTATCTCTTTTCTTTTGAGTCTTCGCTTTTCATCTTTTGTTTTTGGTCTCTCTCTTGAACCTCTTTCATACCGAGACGTTGTGATTTATGTTTGGGGGAGGGACCGGTATCTAATCTTTTGTTTTGTGTCTTATTTTTAATTTTTCCATCTCTTGAGTCTCATGCATATCATGCATTCACTTATGGCATAGAAAACTCATAAAAATCGAAATTTTTTGAAAATTTTGATAACACAAAAAGAAGTCATCTAGTTGCATTTCATATGTAGGATTGAGTCTAGTTTGCATAGGTTGCATTGCATATTGCATTGGGAGCAATGATGATCCTTGTAGAGTATCACTTTAAGAAATTAGTTCAACATTCACGTTCGTAGTTGTCTAATGCATTCTAGTGAATTTGAAAGTAAGGACGCACTATCTTTAGATCTCATGCATCATTATTCTTGTCTTGATTGAAGCAAGTTGTGAATTGAATTCAACCCTATTAATAAGAACCTTAATCTTGACTTGCAATTATCATGTTTCTGCAACTTTGAATGAGCTCGTGGATACCGTATACATACTTGGATCTTCTTTTTCCTTTTTACCACTCTTGTTGATCCAAGTAACCATATCCCATCTTTGGAATGGTTCCTCACACCTTGAACTAAACCTCCTTTCTAGCCTATAATTTTCGTGAGTGATGGAGAGGCCTACTTTTCGAGCAAACTTGGCAAAAAATGTTAGGTTTAGGGCGACAAGGATGGATTCTCATGTAGATCTAGTTCCAACATCAAGGGGCTAGTCTAGGGATAAGTTATCTAGGATGGGGAGTCTTGGGGTGTTCGTATGGGACTTGCGTGAAGCAACAAAAGAAGGGTGGAACGGAAAGGAAAGATGGGGAGAAAGCAAAGGGGGATTGTAAAATGCGAAGTGGTTGGTGACAAGTTATAAGATTAGCTCTAAGCGTTAGATTTAGCCTCAAAGAGTTCAATGAAAAGGAAAGAAGCCGAAAAATGAGGCAAGAAAAAGTTCAAAAAGAAGAGCTAAAGCAACAAAAAGAGGAGCACTAAACCACAAGTTCAATGGAGAAGAAGGAATTCCCCAAGTAAGAAAAAGATGAAGTGAAAAGACAAGAAAAACGTGTGGGACATGAAGGTAAAAGTCCTTATGGAAAAAGGGTAGCTTAGGTTTGTGACTTAATGGGTTAGAAATGTTAGGGTTAGAGACATTTTAGGCATTTGGGTAGATGAGAATTCACCCTTGTATGCATAGGTTGCCTTTTACCTTTAGCATTTTGATAAAGTTTGCTCAATCACAGAGAGATCCTTGCATTGAAGAGTCCACACATGTGATTGAGATCATCTTTATCTCAAAACCGACTCCCTTAGCCAAATGAGTTCATTTGATTTTGCATGAGCATGATTCACATAAAACATTAATGAATGTCAAAGGGTTGAATAATAAGAATGCTAGTGTAGGTTGGGACTTGTAACTTGATGCGTGTGGAGATAGAAATGGCTAACTCTTTTGGAGTAGACTCACTTGATGCATTCTAGAATTACAAACTTGGACGTTGAATTCGATTTCTTCTTGTGATGCTTTTGGATTTAAGCTCACTTCTTCAAACCTATCTCTCTTCTTGTTCTTGTTTGTTTGCTTGAGGACAAGCAAATGACTAAGTTTGGAGGAGTTGATATTCCCATATTTTACCCCTTTTAGCGTGCATTTAACTTTGCATTTTAAGTCTCATACATGTGTTTTTCATAGCTTTCTTAGTGTTTTAGTATAAATTAGGGCTTAGGTAGTTTGCATTAGGTCCTAGTAAGTCTTGCATTTGTTTGGAGTGTTTTCTAGGTGTGTGGAGCCACGTTGATGATGTTTGGAGTGAAGGAGCATAAGAGAAGGAAGGGTTCATCCAAAGCGCCTGAAAGAACTGGGAGAACGAAGGTTTTCCAGTCAGATTCAGCCTCCAAGGTCTTCATGAGATTTGTAGACAAATGAGCTAGCTGTCTACTGGAAGTAGTTTGAGGCCATTCAAACATGTATTCCAGGAGATATCGCACTTGTAATGAAGGTGTATCTGTCTGCCGAGACATGACCAATACCGGCCCGTAGCACCCCTCGACCTCCACCCGGCATTGCAACTTCAAGACCCTCACACCAGCCCACTCTCACCAGGTGTGCCAGCCCGGTGTTTAAACTTCTCCCAGACAGTGTGTTTACCGGCTTGTTGTACCTCCCCGTCTCGGCCCGGCGTAGAAACAATTCACCAACACCGGCCGCTTGTACCGGCCTGCACCAGCCCGGTATGAAAGCATACCGGGCCACCACGGCCAGGTGTTGGGGCGCGGCCCAAACTTGTATATAAGGCCTTAGACCTAATTTTTAGAGGCCATCTCTTTTTCTCTTGCTAAAAACCTATCCTTTTAGGGTTCTAAGTGATTGTAACAGGGATCTTGAGTTTTTTAATGCAATTTAAAGTTTGTTTCTCTTAATTCCCTTTTATTATTTCATCCTCTTATTCTCTAATCATCATTAACAACACCTCTTTCATGAGATTTGGTGTGTTCTTCGTGATTAGTGAGTAGTTCTTCTTGGATCATTTGGGTTTGGTAGATTAGAGGGTGTCTTTGTTAACCTTTGATGTCTAGAGCTTAATTGTCTTGTTTCTTTTCTAGTTTAGTGTTTATAATGCTAGATTAGGCTTGAGAAAGTTAAATCTAGATCATAGAGAATTTCATGCACACAAGGTGTTTGATGAAATTTCCCAATGAACTAAATAAGAGATTTTCACACTTAGCTCATGAGAATGATTATCTAAGATGAATTTTGGCTATTAGAACTTGTTATTTAATGCTTGTTGATTGCTTATTCACAAATGAGAATTTGATCTTGAATTGGTAATTAACAAAGTGATTAGTGCTAAGAGATTAAATTAATCTTGATTAGTGTTCTAGGCTTAAGGAAATGCACTTGTGTGATTGTGTAGACATCATTGCTTAGCTTAAGATTCCCCCAAATCAATTGCCTCACCCAATGATCCTCTTTTTAATCATTGTCTTAATCTCGTTTAGTGTTTAGTTTCTTGTTTGGTTTGCTTTGTTTAAATTTGAATCATTAGGTTGCTAGATTAAAACCACTTGATTTGCTTAGCTTATATAGTTTCTTGGATTCCTAACGTGTTAGCCTCATACCTCATTGGTTCGATATCTTAAATACCACAATGACATGAGTGGGATTTGAGTAATTGACTTAAGACTTGCAAAAATCTTACTATCAAGTAGGAGAAGTAAAAGACAAGTCAAGGGAGCTTGATCTTACATTAGATCGACTCATTTATGCTATTGATGAAGGGGAAGAGAAAGTGGAGAAACTTTCTAAAGATCATGAGGAGCATGATACAACACTAGATGTTCCTGCACCTGACCTAGAAGAGAAGCCAAATGACTCCGAGGAGACGAAGAAGAGAAGCACTTCCACCACGGTCCCGAGCTCTCTGCCCGAGGCCGATCCTCCTTCCACCGCGGGCGTGTGCTCTCCTCCCGCGTCCAACCACCTCTCCACCGCAGTCGCATCACTTTAACCCACGGTGAGCTCCTTGTCGCCTCTCTTTGGACCTCTTGTGTCCCGAACAGACGTGCGTTGTAGAACTTTAGGTATCGATCCACAGGGAGGGAATGCTGTTCTATGAGACCTTAGACAGAGAATAGTAAGGAAGTCTAGAACAAGAATAAGTTTTGTAGGGGTTTTTGTCACAAAAATTGTAAAGAACGGAAAAACGGAAAATTGATTAAAAACTAGGTATGAAAATCGATGGCAATAAACTAAAGAGAAAAACGATTTGTATATTAAAACGGTGTTGGGTCGACATGGATATCTAGGGGTATGCTCGATTTAATCACGGTCCCTAAGCTCTTAGTACCAAAGTTTCTAGATTTTAGCTCCACAAACTGAACAAAATAAACGGCGTAGCCTACTTTCATACATCCTACACCAATAATCTATACACTCGACCAGTAGCTTTTGTCTCTGGCCACGCGGAAAATCGTGCTGTTCGCGCTGGTTCTTCTTAGTTCACGGCACTCCGTAAGTATACTTTCGTATCTTACGACGCGATATGCTCTTATAGATGAACAGTTCATGTATTTAGATTCAGCACTTTTGGTGGTTCTTTAACACCTATGAATCACCTCTAGTTCATGACGCTAGATTTAGCATTAAAAACGATCTATAAGAAAGAGCTCTAGAAATCGGCTAGGGGTTTACCTCGTGAAATCCTTATCGAACATAGAATTCCCCTTTGATAATCCCTTTAAACCCAACAATGTAACAACTCGCACATACTAGAATTGAAAGACATAATTAAATAAAAACAAGAGATTGATGGAAGAAGAAGGCTCTCAAATTTTAGAACGATGTCCGGAGAGAACTTCTCTACCAATCTCTAAGAGTATCGAACGAAAACTAAAGTGCAAAAGGAAGAACAAAAAGTAAAGCAAACTAAGCTAAAAATGGTGTAAAAGCAAGCACACTAGAAGAGAAAGTAATGCATAAAGTAAATTAAATAAAGAGCAGGAGATTGGTGAAGGAGCCTCTCGATTTTAAGAACTAAGTCTGGAGAGAACTTCTCCACCAATCTCGAAAGTAAGGACAAAAGCTTAAGAAAAGTAATGCAAAAAGTAAACTAAAAGTTGTTCTATGGTTGCTCTCGAAAATAAGGTCTTAAAACACATATTTATAGGTCTTCTCTCTTGTTTTCGTCGGTCTTTAAGGTTTTGAGTTGACGGGAATCGACCGGGCCTTGAAATTGGGCTTACGGAACGAAATCAGCTTGGCCACATGTCCAATGGGTCTGGCCGCGGCGAAACTTCACTTGGCCGCGGGTGGAGGCTTCTTGGCCGTGGCGGATTGCCTCTTGGCCGCGGCTGGGACTGCTCCGGGAGTGGCCTGAAGGGACGTCTTGATCTTGATGTATATTTTGATTGAACTGTTGGATCGTCCTCAAATATATTGGAATGGAAAGGTAGCTGGTCCTTCTTGATTATCTCCAAAATTGGGCTGGATCAGACGGTGAGAAGAACCTCTTTGGCAATTGAATTTCTGACGGTTTGACTCTAAGCCGAAAATCTGGTTTTTCTCTAATTTGCAACTCTTTTGCCTAAGTGAATTGAAAAGAGTCTTGAAACTACAAATATGCGAAAACCGTAATAAAAACATAGAAAAGCGAATGAAACACTTATTAAAGCGTTCTTAAATAGATAGTAAAACGGGTAAAAATACGGTGATATCACACCCCAGACTTAAACCTTGTTTGCCCTCAAACAAAGCAAAACCTAAGCTTAGAAATGATTAAAAAAAATCATAGGGAACTAGAAATCTCGGAGACCGTCCTTCTAAACCATAACCATCAAACTACATCAATTGCAACCTAGCCTAGAAACTGATATCCGTCATACGAAATATAAACTTTCAAAATCCAAAAATCAGGTCAACTAGCTCTCTAAATTCATTAATTGCAAACGTGAACTTCTCATCAAAAGGATCAAACCAAGACAATCGATGCTAGGTATTAAAGGCATTTAGAGGTGAGGTTAAAAGTGTTTCGGGTTACCATAATTTCACCAAAGGGTGCGAGATATTATGCAAAAAAGCAAGAGGACCTATTGATAACCACAACTTCCAGTCACTTCTTCTTGCGTAAAAATGTTGCACTTCCTCCTTTCTTCCAAAAACAGAAGTTTTCTGTCATTCCCCCAAACTTAGAATTTTCTGTGGGCTCAAAATGACAAACTTCTTATAAACGAACCATGGATGCCTCATAAGTATTTCAACCAACCTAGACTCTTTTTAGGCTCTTATTTCCTTTTCCTTTCAATTATTTTCAATTTTTTTTTTGAAAGGGGGAAACGCCTTTTATTGAGATAGAGTCTTAGGGGCGCGAAAGTTTACCATGTTTTTGAGTTTTCCAAGGCAGAACCAAGCTCTCGTCTTTGTTGAATTCACCTCCACCAATCACATATCTGCACATAAGACACAAAGAGAGATGCATGAGGTTTGAACAATGGTTAAGTTTCGGTAGGGTACCAACTAAAGATGAGCTGGCCATTCATGTACGACAAAGAATGGTAAAAGGTAAAAGAACGTCATGAATGTATGATTCGTTATCCTCGCCTAACCCTTTGATGAGAAAATTAAGTTAAGTTAAAGTCCAAGTATAATAGAGCTAGTATATTCCATCATAAAGAATATCTACTGTCTAAATTCCTCTGGGGATTTCGCATTAACAGAAACTCTAGCTACCGCCTAGTCTAGAACCAAATTACGAAAGAGCATGTTACTAGGAAATAGCGTAGAAGCACACTGGTCGGTTATCGTCATGGATTTCTTTCATCATTCCCTCAAAACGTATTCCTACTTTATTGAAAAACTTGAATTTTTTTAAAGAAAAGCGCGAAAAATGCAAAATGCAAAGACTCATGAAAGAAAAGGTGATTAGTAAGGGATGAAATCCTCCCCCAGACTTAAATCACACTGTCCTCAGTGTGAAATAAATCGAGTAAGGACGAATATAAAGATTTATGTAATAATTGAAAAAGTTTAAGGAAAAAGAAAACTTACCTGGAAATGGTTGGGGAATGGATTTGGGAATGGAATGGTGGTGGTTGGGGGATGGAAAATGATGTTGTGGTGATGGGAATGGGATGTGGGGCTGGTTGGGGATGGTTTGGGATCGATCGGGGATCGACAGAATGCTGGCCGCGGGTCGAAGGGCTGCACCCGCGGTCACATGGAGCTTCACCGCAGGTCGGTTGATCGCGACCGCGGCGAATGGGGAGCTGGCCGCGGCTCGGGGCTTTGCACCCGCGGCCAGACCTCTTTTGTGGTCAGGTCATTCCTCGCGGTTTGTTCTGGATCGAGCAACTTCGAATCGTGATTTCTTCTTTTTGTCTTTTCGGTATTTTGATTTTTTTTTTGGTTTTTTGGTTTTTTTAGAAAGCTGAAACTAAGAGAAAAAAACGTTAATAGAAAAAGAAAGAAAACTGAAAAATAAAATCATACCTAAAATGGGTTGCCTCCCATTGAGCACTTTTGTTTAAAGTCGTTTAGCTCGACATTGGTAGCTAGATGAGCTTAGTCGTATAAGGACATTGTCTTTCGACAAGTCTTCTTTGATCTCCTTCGGGTCTCCTCGTCATGTGAATCATCGCTACATAGTGAGTCGGGATCGGGGTCTCTCAAATTGGGATATTCGTCCTTCTTGAACTTGAGCGGGACAACATTGTAGACCACATCTTTGTTGACGTTGACTAAGGAAACATGTCGATTGGGCCAATCCATGATGGCTCCAACGGTTGACAGGAAATGCCATCCTAGGATCACCGGTGTAGAATCAACTTTCGTTGCCTTGACGATGTAGAAATCGACTGGGGCTATGCAATCTCCAATCCTTATTGGCATGTCATAGGCAATACCCTTTGGTGTAGCACAAGATTCATCAGCCATGCTGATTTTCGTTCGGGTACGGTGCACGTGCTTGATACCGAGGCTTTTGGCGGTTGATGTTGACATAATGCTAAGGCAGGCTCCGGAGTCACAAAGAACGTCTTTAAACTCGATTCCACATATGTTGCAAGTGATGAGAAACTGACCTTGTTCTTGAATCTTATGGAGACTTCGAACGGGTCTTCCATTCATAGCATTCACAAAGAGATCTTCTATCTCCGAGATGGACTCTTTGCTTTCACAAAAGAAGTGACCAATCATGTGGTCTATGAAAGCTCTAGCAAATGTGGTTCCTCGAGGTAGATCACGAACCACACTGTTGAATTCCTCTAACTTCTCCCAACTTATCTTGTTCGGGTATCTTTTGTGTTTCTCGGGATGAAATATGCGAATAGCGTAAGACGTACCTTATGGTGTAGTTGAATGCCTTGCTCTCATGAAATACATATGAATGTCTTCTCTATTCTCCTTGCTGTAGCGGAAGAAAGCATTTAAAGGTCCTCCTTCCCAAACTTCTTCGAAAGGGACATTCATCGGGATCGATTTCACAAAATCGTTGAACTTGATCAATCTCTCTCGGGTGATGCTTTGTGTCTTTGGCTCCTCGGGTATTGGACTTGCTGGAGGTGTTGGTTCAAAGGCCGAGTAGGACTCATAGTGAGAGTTTGTGGTGTCAAAGCAATGGTAAGAATCGTTATAAGGCATATAGATCTTCCTTGGCGGGCTCCTTTGAAGTGTTGTTGATGAAGAGGATGCGGCTTCGTGTTGAGCTTTAATCACCTTGCAAGGTGCATATAAATCTGGTTCCAAGTCGCTTGGGGCTCATCTGAAGTTTGAGTATCTATGGAGAAGGCAGCTTGCTCGAAGGAGGGTGAGCGAGACTCGAAAGGTCCAAGGAGAGACTAGCAGGAGCTGGCCGCGGCTGGAGAAGACGGAGGCGCGGTGGAAGGCAGCTCGGCCGCGGGTCGGTGGGTTGACCCCGCGGCAAAAGGAGGCTTGGCCGCGGCTGGGATGGTCGCGACCGCGGTGAGGGAAATCCGTGGGGATTTGTTCGATTCGTCGTCTTCTTCATTTCCTTCAGTGTTTTCTGGTTCTAGGGAGTCATTTGGCTTCTATTCTAGGTCAGGGACATGAGCCTCAAGTGTTGTATCATGCTCCTCATAATTTTTAGAAAGTTTCTCCAAACAAGTGTCGCTCGTCTTTTGAGCGTCAGATAGGTGACTAACCGTAGCATCAGTTTCTCTAGCTTTGTATTCGAGTATGCCGAGGCGATATTCGATTTCTTGAAGTTCATCATCAGTCTTCTCTCTGTACCAAGAGCCATACTCGCTAGTCTCCTTGATTTCTTGCTTTGAATCGCGAATCTCCATGGAGTTTTGAATGATATCGTATTTTTGCTTTGTTTGCTCCTCTTCCATGGTTTTGGTATTCTCTTTGATAGCAGCAACGTCTTTTAGGGTCTGTTCCTCGAGTGTGATGACGTGGGCAGCAAGATCATCAAACTTCTTGTTGAATTTGGTGTAGATTGTGTCTGGCTTCTTGTTCATGGCCGCTTTGGTCACCACTTGACAATCAAGGTATTGATTTAGCATCACGTTGAGTTGTTCCAAACGCAAGCTAATCTCTGAGTTGAAGATGTGCTGGTCTGAGAATTGATGGTGTTGATCGTGAGAGTTTTGTTGAGAGTTAACGAAGGGAGACGCAAAAGGCTCTTCTCAGTACACTACAAGAAAACACTGCTTTTGCGACCCTCAAAAGAGTCCCAAAATAGTCGCAAATGACTCATTTGCGACCAGTTTGGGACTAAAAAAAGTGGTCGCATATATTTGGTCACAAAATACAGTAATCGCATAATAGTCGCAAATTTACGACAACTTTGTGACGACATATTGTCGTCGTAGATAAGCGACTATGTTGACACTGAAGTTAAAATTCGTTTATTAACGACTATTTGCAGACACTCTGATTAGTCGTATTTTTTTAGTTACTTACGTTCTTGATCTTTTGTGTTTCAGGTGTATACCTACTCGAGAAACCAGAAGAAACAGGAACACTCAGCTAGTTGATCTGTCAAACGAGCAGCTAGCACATTTGGAATGCACACTCAGAAAAGCAAAGAAGCCAGCAAAGATGAACAACAATCCAGTGGTTTTGATTCAGGATGAGGCTGGTACTTTCAGAGACCGAGAGGGTCAATTGTGCAATGAGAGAGGGCAGAGACTTGATGGAGATGGGAAAGTTATTGCCCCTCCAGCTGTTGTGAATGCTGAAAACGCTGCGGTTGAGCGTGGTAGAACAATTGGTGAATGCAACAGACCTGATCAGTTCTACGCAAATCGATCAGCGATCCGTCCTCCTGCCTTTCAGAGGAATGATTTCGAACTGAAGCCTGCCTACTACACTCTTGTAGGCCAGCACACTTTTCATGGTCTCTCTAATGAACACCCCATGGATCACATCGAGAAGTTCGAGGATTTGGTCTCTAGCATCAAATGCAATGGAGTGTCCTACGACTATCTGTTCTGCAAGCTTTTCCCATACTCTCTTGGTGGGGATGCTTCTTATTGGCTCAAACAACTACCAGCTGGGTCATTGACTACATGGGACGAGACTAAGACTGCTTTCCTGAATAATTAAATATGACGATGCGAGATCAGAAGAGTTTAGGAATAAGATTTCCCTGTTTTCTCAGGGAATAACTGAGGCTTTCAAGGCTGCTTGGGGGAGATTCAGATCGTATCAGAGGGATTGTCCACATCATGGGTACACTATGGTTCAGTTGCTGAGTTTATTTTTCAGAGGGATTGACTGGAGGTATCAGATGGCGCTGGACTCCGCTAGCAATGGTAATTTCTTTACCAAATATCCTGACGATGCTTACCAGCTGATTGAGAATTTTGCGTCTAGCAATAGCACAAAGAGTGCTAACATGGAGCGTAAGAAGTTAGCTGGTGGTATGGAAGGTTCACAGATTGCTGAGGTGCATGCGAAGCTGGATTCGGTGCATAATTTATTGATGGGCAAGCAGCAGAAGGCTGTTCATTTTGCTGATGATGTTGAGGTTTTCAATGAGGATGAGGTAGAAGATGTTAACTACATTGGTGGTTCTGGCTTTCAAGGTCAGAGGAATCAATACAACAACCGAAATTTCAACAACAACTTTCAGCAAGGGGGATTCAAATCTGAAGCTAATCAAGGTAGTTCTGGATCAAATCAGTTTAACCAGAAACCTGTTCAGAGCAGTGGTTACACAAGGAACTATGGGAATTCGTCTTATCAGCAAGTACCTGCTAAGAATTCTGAGAGCAAGATCGAGGCTATGCTTGAACAGCTGGTTCAAGGGCAGGATAAGATGACGGTGAGCTTCAATGGGAAGTTGGATGATCTTTACACAACCTTGAATGGAAGGATCGAAGCGCTCAGTATGAGTCAAAAGAAGTTGGAAATTCAGGTTGCTCAAACTTCTGAAGCTGTGAAAAGGCAAGAGGGTGTTCTCCCAGGCAGAGGAGAGAACCCAAGGAGGGAGCACATCAATGCAATCACTCTAAGGAGTGGAAAAGAGGTAAATGCAGGAGTTAAGGATGAATCACCTGCAGAGATTTTTGTCGATCTCGACGATGAGGATTCTGAAATCCCGACGGTATCGATCGATACACCTCAGTATCGATCGACACCAGTTAAAATCTTGCAACGAGACAACTTCAAAGCCCTAGTGTCGATCGACATTCCTCAAGCATCGGTCGACACTGAGACTACCGCAGAAAAGACACCTAAGACTATGAATGTAGTGCCTAAGGTGGTTCCAGAACGAGTCTATATACCGAGGATACCTTATCCTAGAGCTGTTGGGAAGACGAAGAAGGAAGTGGAAGACGCTAGATGCAAGCAGATATTAGATAGGTTAATTGTCGAACTACCTTTCCTCGATGCTATTAAGACTTCCCCAGCTTTCAGAAGATATGTCAAGAAGATGGTGTCTAGCAACATGAACCTTGAAGAAGGATCTGTGATGCTTACTCAGGAGTGCAGTGCAATCTTAACCAACGTAATTCCAAAGAAACTTCCGGATCCAGGAAGCTTTGTGTTGGACTTTACGATATTCACCAAAAGGTTCGAGCGTTCTCTATGTGATCTTGGCTCAAGTGTGAATCTCATGCCGTATTCAGTTGCCAAGAGGATGGGTATGACTGATTTCACGCCCACCAGGATATCTTTGATACTTGCTGATCGCTCAGTGCGACTTCCAGAGGGGCTACTCGAAGATGTTCCTATTAAGATCGGGAATTGCTTGATCCCGACTGATTTTATTGTCTTGGAGTACGATGCTGAACCCAAAGACCCCCTTATCCTGGGTAGACCATTCCTTGCCACAGCTGGTGCATTGATTGATTGCAGGAATGGGAAGATAGCTCTTAACATAGGTGATTTGGTCATGACCTTTAACATGGAAAAGATGATGAAGAGACCGACTATCGATGGGCAGACTTTCTTCGTAGATACTTTCACGGATATTGCTGAAGAGTACTTCTTGGAGATGCATCCTGAGGATCCGTTGGAGAGAGCACTGGTTTGTTCAGCTGAATCTGAGGTGTTCTTAAGAGAAGAGGTTGTTGGTTACTCGAAGATGCTCGACACTGCACCTACGGCCAGACAAAGAATTGGGCGAGTGTTCCAAGCAAGCTGCTAAGCTTGGAAATTGGAGCGAGGAGAAAGCTCCTAAGGTGGAACTCAAACCACTTCCAGCCAATCTGAGGTATGTTTTTCTTTGTCCTAGTTCCACATACCCTGTGATTATTAATGCTTCTTTGAACAACGCAGAGGTTGCCTTACTGCTGAGCAAGCTGCGCATGTATCGCAAAGCTCTTGGCTATTCTCTTGATGACATTTCAGGTATATCACCGGACCTGTGCATGCATAGGATTCATCTTGAGGACAAATCAAAGGCTACAATTGAGCATCAGAGAAGGCTAAATCCAAATCTGAAAGAAGTGGTTAAGAAAGAGGTTATGAAGCTCTTGGATGCAGGGGTTATCTACGCCATCTCAGACAGTTCTTGGGTTAGTCCGGTGCAAGTTGTTCCTAAGAAAGGAGGGATAACTGTGGTGAAGAATGAGAAAGATGAGCTGGTTCCTACTAGGACTGTCACTGGGCATCGAATGTGTATTGATTATTGGAAGTTGAACGCGGCTACGAGGAAAGATCATTTCCCATTGCCTTTCATTGATCAGATGTTAGAGAGGTTGGCTAGTCATCCCTACTACTGTTTTCTCGATGGGTATTCAAGCTTTTTCCAGATTCCGATTCATCCAGATGATCAGGGGAAGACAACTTTTACATGTCCTTATGACACATTCGCATACATGAGAATGCCATTTGGATTATGTAATGCTCCAGCTACTTTTCAGAGATGCATGATGTCTATCTTCACAGACATGATTGAGGATTTTATGGAGGTGATCATGGATGATTTTTCAGTATATGGATCATCTTTCGAGGACTGTTTGGCTAACTTGTGCAAGGTGCTACAGAGGTGTGAGGAGAAACACTTGGTCCTTAATTGGGAAAAGTGTCACTTTATGGTTCAGGATGGCATCGTTCTTGGGCACAGAGTTTCTGAATCTGGGATCGAGGTTGATAAGGCTAAGATTCAGGTTATGATAGGTCTGCCACTGATATATCATGGTTTTTACCCTTTTAAGCCATGATATAGGTCCGTTTTATAGAGTCTTTATACTATTTTGTAGTGTTTTAGAGTCTTTTACAGGTTTTAGCACGTTTGGAGCATAATTGGAAATATTGGAGCTTTTTGGAGCATTTTGGAGCAAAACAGAAGCTCGTGTAGCTGAGTACCCGATTCAAACTCTGAGTATCGATCGACACTGCCGAGTATCGATCGATACTCAATGCAGCAGAGCACGAAGCGCGACTTTAATGAAGAGTTGAAGAATTGCAAAATTGCCCAGAAGTCTTTATTATTTACAATTTAGCCCAAAACGTGTTTTATGAGTTTTAAGTTACGTTTTTAGCCACTTGGGCAAAAAAAACAAAAAACATTGAGTTTACGCTTGATTGGATTCTGAGTTTTGTGAGAGAGCTTTCTGAGGGAGACAAGTCTGAGACTCTGTTCGTCCGAGAGAAGATTTCGAACCCTCTTGTTACTCTCCTTTTTATTATTTATCTGAGTATTATTTCAGTCATGTTTATTGTTTCAATTGTCATGTCTGAGTAGTTCTCTTGTTAGGTTCAAGGTTCTCATAAGGGTTTTCTCTGAATGTTAGGCTAATTGAATGATTAGGATTCACCATCTGAATTAGTTATTCGCTTTAGGTTGCTCTCAAAGCTAATTCTAGACTGATCACCTGGAACTTCGATCTTAGGATAATTGGTTAGTCACGAGAGTGCGATTGATTACCTGATAGAACCTAGAGTGAGCAAAATAACTATTCACAAAGTGATTTGGTTTAGTTGTTTTGTGAACAGATCAAACCTGAACTAAAAGCTGGTTTAGACTTTAGGATTCGCAAAGAGATTTGGAATTCTAGGATTTAGACTTAGATAGTTTTCGCAGCGAGAGTTGGTTAGCTATACTTAGTGATTTGAGTTCAAGAACCGCGCTAAATCTGAATCATGTTAGTTAGTTATCTACATTCATTGAATTCATGAGAAATACTCTGAGCCTAGCTTCTTTCCAATTGTTTTAAAACTCGTTTAATTTACGCATCTGCTTTTAATCACATCTTCTTGGTTTAGCTTAACTCTGATCTACATAATCTATTGCGTGATTTCTGGAGTTCTTGTGTTCGACCCCTAACTATACTGCAACACTGCTTTAGTACTTTTTAGGGTATTAATTTGAGCATATCAAATTTGGCGCCGTTGCCGGGGACTCAATTTCGCCATTAGATTTCAGTGAAGAATTTCGTCTAAATCGTCGAGTATCGATCGATACCCCTTGGTATCGGTCGACACCGACACGTTTTTTTAGTTACTTACGTTCTCGATCTTTTGTGTTTCAGGTGTATGCCTACTCGAGGAACCAGGAGAAACAAGAACACTCAGCTAGTTGATTTGTTAAACGAGCAGCTAGCACAGTTGGAACGCACACTCTGAAAAGCAAAGAAGCCGGTAACGATGAACAACGATCCAGTGGTTTTGATTCAGGATGAGGATGGTGTTTTCAGAGACCGAGAGGGTCACTTGTGCAATGAGAGAGGGCATAGACTCGATGGAGAAGGGAACGCTATTGCCCCTCCAGCTGCAGTGAATGCTGCGAACGCTGCGATTGAGCGTGGTAGAACAATTGGTGAATGCAACAGACCTGATCAGTTCTACGCAAATCGATCAGCGATTCGTATTCCCACCTTTCAGAGGAATGACTTTGAGCTGAAGCCCGCGTACTACACTCTTGTGGGTCAGCACACTTTCCATGGTCTTCCTCATGAACACCCCATGGACCATATTGAGAAGTTCGAGGATTTGGTTTCTAGCATCAAATGCAATGGAGTGTCTTACGACTACTTGTTCTGTAAGCTTTTCCCATACTCTCTAGGTGGGGATGCTTCTTATTGGCTCAAGCAATTACCAGCTGGGTCATTGATTACGTGGGATGAGACCAAGACTGCTTTCCTGAATAACTTTTATGACGATGCGAGATAAGAGGAGTTTAGGAACAAGATTTCCCAGTTTTCTTAGGGAACGACAGAGGCTTTCAAGGCTGCTTGGGGAAGATTAAGATCGTATCAGAGGGATTGTCCACATCATGGGTACACTATGGTTCAGTTGCTGAGTTTATTTTTCAGAGGGATTGACTGGAGGTATCAGATGGCGCTGGACTCCGCTAGCAATGGTAATTTCTTTACCAAATATCCTGACGATGCTTACCAGCTGATTGAGAATTTTGCGTCTAGCAATAGCACAAAGAGTGCTGACATGGAGCGTAAGAAGCTAGCTGGTGGTATAGAGGGTTCACAGATTGCTGAAGTGCATGCGAAGCTGGATTCGGTGCATAATTTGTTGATGAGCAAGCAGCATAAGGCTGTTCACTTTGCTGATGATGTCGACGTTTTCCATGAGGATGAGGTAGAGGATGTTAACTACATTGGTGGTTCTGGTTTTCAATTTCAGAGGAATCAATACAACAACCGAAACTTCAACAACAACTTTCAGCAAGGAGGATTCAAGTCTGAGGGTAATCAAGGTGGTTCTGGGTCGAATCAGTTTGGCCAAAAATCTTTCCAGGGTAGTGGTTACACAAGGAACTATGGGAATTCATCCTATCAATCTCCACCGCCCAAGACTCAGGAGAGTAAGATCGAGGCTATGCTTGAACAGCTGGTTCAAGGGCAGGATAAGATGACAGTGAGCTTCAATGGGAAGTTGGATGATCTTTACACAACCTTGAATGGAAGGATCGAAGCGCTTAGCATGAGTCAAAAGAAGTTGGAACTTCAGGTTGCTCAAACTTCAGAAGCTGTGAAAAGGCAAGAGGGTGTTCTCCCAGGTAGAGGAGAAAACCCAAGGAGGGAGCACATCAATGCCATCACTCTGAGGAGTGGAAAAGAGGTGAATACAGGAGTAAAAGCAACATTACCTGTAGAGATTTTCGTCGATTTCGACGATGAAGATTCTGAAATCCCTAGGGTATCGATCGACACCTCAGTGTCGATCGACACCAGTCAAAATCTTGCAACGTGACAACCCAAAAACTCTAGTGTCGATCGACACTCCTCCAGCATCGGTCGATACTGAGCCTACTGTCGAGAAGACACCTGAGATTCCGAATGTTACACCTAACGTAGTCCCAGAACGAGTCTATATACCGAGGATACCTTATCCTAGAGCTGTTGGGAAGACTAAGAAGGAGGTGGAAGACTTTAGATGCAAGCAGATATTGGACAAGCTGATTGTCGAACTTCCTTTCCTCGACGCTATTAAGACTTCTCCAGCTTTCAGGATATATGTCAAGAAGATGGTGTCTAGCAACTTGAACCTTGAAGAAGGGTGTGTGATGCTTACTCAGGAGTGTAGTGCAATCTTAACCAACATAATCCCAAAGAAACTTCCAGATCCAGGGAGCTTTGTTCTGAATTGTTCTATATTCACTGAACGGTTCGAGCGTTCTCTATGCGACATTGGCTCGAGTGTCAACCTTATGCCTTACTCAGTTGCCAAGAGGATGGGTATGACAGATTTCACATCCACCAGAATATCGTTGATACTTGCTGATCGCTCAGTGCGACTTCCAGAGGGGCTACTCGAAGATGTCCCTATTAAGATCGGGAATTGCTTAATCCCAACTGATTTCATTGTCCTATAGTATGATGCTGAGCCCAAAGATCCGCTTATCTTGGGTAGACCATTCCTTGCCACAGCTGGTGCATTGATTTACTGCAGGAATGGGAAGATAGCTCTTAACATAGGTGATTTGGTCATGACCTTTAACATGGAGAAGATGATGAAGAGACCAACCATCGATGGGCAGACTTTCTTCGTCGATACTTTCACAGACATTGCTGAAGAGTACTTCATGGGGACGCATCCTGAGGATCCGTTGGAAAGGGCTTTGGTCTGTTCAGTTGAATCTGAGGGTGCCTTAAGTGAAGACGCTGCTAGTTACTCGAAGATACTCGACACTGCACCATCAGTATCGATCGATACCCCCTTGGTATCGGTCGATACCCTACGTCAGAACAAGGAGTTGGGCGAATGTTCTAAGCAAGCTGCTAAGCATGGAGATTGGAGCGAGGAGAAATCTCCTAAGTTGGAACTCAAGCCACTTCCAGCCAACCTGAGGTATGTATTTCTTGGCCCTAATTCCACGTACCCTGTGATTATTAATGCTTCTTTGAACAACGCAGAGGTTGCCTTACTGCTGAGCAAGCTGCCCATGTGTCGCAAAGCTCTTGGCTATTCTCTTGATGACATTGCAGGTATATCACCGGATCTGTGCATGCATAGGATTCATCTTGAGGACGAGTCAAAGGCTACCATTGAGCATCAGAGGAGGCTAAATCCGAATCTGAAAGAAGTGGTTAAGAAGGAGGTTATGAAGCTCTTGGATGCAGGAGTTATCTATGCCATCTCAGATAGTTTTTGGGTTAGTCCAGTGCATGTTGTTCCTAAGAAATGAGGGATAACTGTGGTGAAGAATGAGAAGGATGAGTTGATTCCTACGAGGACTATCACTAGGCATCGAATGTGTATCGACTATAGGAAGTTGAATGCGGCTACAAGGAAAGATCACTTCCCATTGCCTTTCATTGATCAGATGTTAGAGAGGTTGGCTAGTCATCCCTATTACTGTTTTCTCGACGGGTATTCAGGTTTCTTCCAGATTCCTATTCATCCAGATGATCAGGGGAAGACCACTTTTACATGTCCTTATGGCACATTCGCATACAGGAGAATGCGATTTGGATTGTGTAACGCTCCAGCTACTTTTCAGAGATGCATGATGTCTATCTTCACAGACATGATTGAGGACTTTATGGAGGTGTTCATGGATGATTTTTCAGTATATGGATCATCGTTCAAGGATTGTTTGGCTAATTTGTGCAAGGTGCTGCAGCGGTGTGAAGAGAAACACTTGGTCCTTAATTGGGAAAAGTGTCATTTTATGGTTCAGGACGGCATCGTTCTTGGGCACAAGGTTTCTGAAGCTGGGATCGAGGTTGATAAGGCTAAGATTCAGGTTATGACAGGTTTGCCACCACCGAGTTCTGTGAAGGACATTAGAAGTTTTCTGGGTCATGCTGGGTTTTACAGGAGATTTATCAAGGATTTCTCCAAGATAACACGCCCACTCACCGCCCTATTATGCAAGGAGACTCACTTTGATTTCACACCGGAGTGTCTTGCAGCTTTTGAGGAGATTAAGAAGGCATTGGTGAGTGCTCCTATTGTGCAACCTCCTGATTGGACTTTACCTTTCGAGATTATGTGCGATGCCAGCGATTTTGCTGTGGGTTCTGTTCTGGGTCAGCGGAAGGAGAAGAAACTTCATGTTATCTACTATGCCAGCAGAACGTTGGATGATGCTCAGAGGAATTACAGCACGACAGAGAAGGAATTACTTGCGGTCGTCTTCTCCTTCGACAAATTTCGGCCTTACTTGATTGGGAGCAAAGTGATTGTTCATACAGATCATGCTGCTCTCAAGTATTTGATGCAGAACAAGGATCTCAAGCCTCGTCTTTGTCGTTGGGTTCTTTTGCTCCAAGGGTTTGATATTGAGATAAAGGACAAGAGAGGAGTGGAGAATGGGGTCGCTGATCATCTTTCGAGGTTAAAGCTCGATACAGACGTGCCTATTGATGATCAACTGCCTGAGGAGTCGATTTACTACATTGAAACTGGTTTCCAAAGTGGATTCACCGAAAATCAGCAATTCCCACGAATTGCTGGTTTCGGTATCGATCGACACTCACCTGGTGTCGGTCGATACCCGTCGGCTGCTGCACCTGTTTTGACCGTGGAACACCTTGGTGCTTCCGAGGAGTTCCTTGTTGCTGAAATGGATTCTGATCTACCATGGTATGCTCATATTGCCAACTTCCTCGCTGCAGGTACAGAGCCTACGCACCTCAAGAAATATGCCAAGAAGAAATTTCTGCGAGACATAAGGCGATACTTTTGGGATGAGCCTTACCTGTATAAGCATTGCTCTGATGGTATCTACCGGCGATGCATTGCTGAATCAGAGGTACCTGCGGTTTTGTTTCATTGCCATGGCTCTGAGTATGCTGGACACTTCGCTACTTTCAAGACAGTGTCCAAGGTTCTTCAAGCAGGCTTCTGGTGGCCTACTATGTTTAAGGATGCTCATATCTTCATCTCGCAGTGTGATGTGTGTCAGAGGAGAGGGAAGATCAGTAAGAGACACGAGATGCCACAGAATTTCATCCTAGAGGTTGAGATCTTTGATTGCTGGGGTATCGATTTTATGGGCCCTTTTCCTCCGTCATACAAGAACCAGTACATTCTAGTTGCAGTGGATTATGTCTCTAAGTGGGTGGAGGCAATTGCTAGCCCAACCAACGACTCTGCGGTGGTTCTTAAGCTGTTTAAGACTATCATCTTTCCACGATTTGGAGTGCCACGTATTGTTATAAGTGATGGTGGCAATCACTTTATCAACAGGGTTTTCGAGAGGTTACTGAAGAAGCACGGTGTGAATCATCGTGTGGCTACTCCATATCACCCCCAGACCAGTGGGCAAGTCGAGGTCTCCAACAGGCAAATCAAGGAGATTCTGGAGAAGATAGTGGGAACTTCTAGGAAGGATTGGTCTACAAAGCTAGACGATGCGCTGTGGGCTTACAGGACTGCTTATAAGACACCATTGGGCACTACACCGTTCCATTTGCTGTATGGGAAAGCCTGTCACCTTCCTGTGGAGATCGAGCATAAGGCAGCATGGGCTACTAAGCTGCTGAATTTTGACATCAAGCCTGCTGCTGAGAAGCGATTGATCCAGCTGAACGAGCTGGATGAGATTCGGCACCATGCCTATGAGAACTCAAGGCTGTACAAGGAGAGGACTAAGGCGTACCATGACAGGAAAATCCTTCACCGCATTTTTGAACCCAATGATCAGGTACTTCTGTATAACTCTCGTTTGCATTTGTTTCCTGGTAAATTGCGTTCTCGTTGGTCAGGTCCTTTCACTGTCAAGGAGGTTAGACCACATGGTGCACTTGTCCTGACTAACCCCTCTGGCGAGGAGTTCACTGTCAACGGACAAAGGGTGAAACACTACTTACGGAGGACTGAGATCCCCGATGGACACATGATGCCTCTGGATGATGCACCCGCTGCCTGAACGGCAGTACAGTCAAGCTAATGACGTTAAACGAGCGCTTGGTGGGAGGCAACCCACTGGTGAGTCTGTACATATCTTTCTTTTTCTTTTTACTTCTAGTTTTGTGTTTCGTTGTGTCACGTGAACCAGATTCGGACGGGACGTATCGATCGACACCACCTAGTGTCGATCGACACCCTCCATGCGCCTAAATGCACCGACTTGCTACGAGTATCGATCGACACTATCTAGTATCGGTCGATACCCACGGCCCAGGTAAGTTTCCTTATAAACCCTACGGGTTTTCCTTCTTCTCACAATACCTCTATCGACCGACACGAGCCTCTCTCTCACCAAATTTCACCAAATCTTCGTTTCTCAACGCTTTTGAGTGATTTTTGTGTCTATTCCGTGCGGTTTTTCGTGCTCAATTCCTTTCTCTCATTCATTCTAACGATCTGCTAGGTATGTAACACGAATTTCCAACTTTTGATTCCATGCACCAAGTTTAGATTTTCGACTTTTAGGTTCTTAGAACTCGTGTTGTTCGATGATTATCACTTGATTATTGTGTTCTAGGCCTAGTCGAACCCTGCCTTACGCTTCATTACCCTTGGTTTGCAAATTTTGAAATTGTTGGATTTGTGTTCTTCGTGTCTGCTCGATACTTGTCTGAGTATCGATCGATACCACCTGGTATCGGTCGATGCTCATCATCTGCCTTAGCCGATTTTGCTTTGTTTGTGAGAGATGTTGGATTTATGCCTTGTCTTGTGTTTGTTAATGATGCATATGGGACCAAAGAAGAGGCCAAGAGCTGCTGAAGCCTCTAGCTCGAACCCATCTAGTGAGCGTCCGATCGAGTACATGTTGGGCACAAATGTGAAGATCTTCGACGGTTTCACTTGGCAAGTAGGGGTTGTGAAAGCTTGCCTTCTCAACCACCGTTATGTGGTGAGGATCACTGGCGCAGAGGCGGATCTTGATCTTCCACACACTTCCATACGCCACATTCCTCCACCTCCTCCACATCGTTCTTCTTCACCAGCCGCCCCTAGTTCTGCGTGTAGAGCTCCTTGGCCCAAGATCAGTGAGAAGGCCATGATCAGATTGAGAGATGATTACGAGGGCTCCGATAAGGAGATTATTGAGAGCAGGGCCTACACCCATAGGCCGATTTCAGAGGAGTGGGATGACTACGACTCCATTTTCTACAACGCCTGGCAGGACGTTGATGTGCGCCCTACTCGCTTTGTGGATACGCACTCTATGAGGCGACTGGGCTTCGACAGAGAGCTTGATGGTTTGATCAGGAAGATTGGACTGGGGACGATGCCAACGCGGCCATATGACTTATACCCCGACTTAGTCCGCCAGTTCCTCGCGTCTGTCCGCGTTTACTACACTGGTGAGCCTCCAGTAACTGCCCAGCAGGGTGTGCTGACATTCTTGATTCGTGGTGTGCGCTACAGGATTTCCTTCCAGGAGCTCTGCGACATATACGGTTTTAACAAGGATTTCTCGAGATGCGAGCTTCCGCGCAGGTTCTTGGATATTGATGCCTTCTGGTCTCACTTCGGGCATGGGGGTTTACGACTGCAAGACCACCACGCAGATGGATGTGCGACATCCTGTCCTACGCTGTCTTGTTAGGATCTTGAGCAACACCTTGTTGTGCAAGATGGAGCCTAACAAGATGAGAGTGACCGAGCTGATTGTGTTGTCCATTGGGATTGGGGATATCATTGATGATGAGGCATATGAGTGGCCTAAGATGGACCTTGCGGTCAACTTTGGCGCAGTTTTTGCGCACCATTTGGAGTCGCTGAAGGTGAAGCCTTTTACCGGACGCGGCAGGACCTCTACCGCTACGAGTCGTCGGAAGACCGAGACGGTAAGCATTTTACTCACTCCGATCTTTCTACATCTTGGGATCAGCACAGCCAGTTGTTCGATCTCGACTGCGCGCGAGCTTATGGATTTAGCGCACCTGGAGCATCTTCGCTGGCTTAATCCAGATAGGCGTTGGGTATTTAGCACTAATGTTTGGGACTATCTTGTTCAGCTCCCCAACACTGCACTGACAGACATTGGTGACAACCCCTACCAGCTATTCTTCGCTCCTGCTGCTGAAGACAGGGAGCCTGCACCTGCCACTAGACGTCGAGGCTCCACCACTAGAGCCCGTCCGCCTCCTTCTGGCCCTGCTGGGGGTCGATCACGCGCGCGCCACACACCTGCTCCTACACCTACTCTTCCTCCACCACCTGAGGTGGAGATGGATCCGTTCCAGCGCTACGTTGTTGAGAGTCTTCAGACCATTTGGAGCGCTATATCTCGCTGCAACTGCATGGTGTCTCAGAGCCCTATTTCACCACCTGTTGCTGGCCCATCTGGCACTGCTGGCAATGACTCTGACGCCACTGAGGAGGATTAGTCCTCCGTTTATCTGGTTTCACGTTTGTTTTTCTTTTCCCTTTTCTGTTTCTTTTCTTTCCTTTTAGACTTTTGTTGGTTTGCATCTTATGTCAGCATCTTATCATATTGTACTTTGTGGAACCTATACTTTTATGCTTTTTGTTGCTTTTGACTTGTGTTTGAGTGATCTAACACACTTTTTGGGCACAATTACCGCTGAAAAGAGGATTTCTGTCGACCACCTACTGGTATCGATCGATACTAGTTCGGTGTCGGTCGACACCCATCACCATCTCGGGTAACCTCTTCGATTTTCACATTCGACTTGGTTCATTTGCTTTCTCTCACCAAACTCAGGCTTGATAACACTGGGGACAGTGTTTTTTAAGTCTGGGGGAGGTAGTCGCTGACATTGTGTTTGTTTTTCTTAGAGTCTGTCGTTTTTTGTGTCAAAATTTGTTTTATTGAGTCCAAAGGCTGACCAGTTAACTAGAAGACACACATGTTTCAAGCAGAGTTCTCTTAAAGCCTGAGCCAAATTTTTGCACTTCATCGATGTTGTTAGTATTCATAGAGCTTGATTCCTCATTCATATCTGACAAAGGAACCCATGTGTTTGAAAGTGATAGTATCTCTCTCCCCTGTTACAAGTTAATAAAAAGAGCATAAAA
>PKMM01011736.1:474733-593178 GCA_002933915.1 Eutrema heterophyllum | reverse complement strand
AAAAAAAAAAAAAAAAAAAAAAAAAAAAAAAAAAAAAAAAAAAGAACAAAACAAGAAATAAGTCATGATATTGTATGGGAAAGAATATAGAAGGTTCTTGGTGTTAACCACAGCGATGAAACTGGCGATGAAGGGTTTGATTGAACGATGCTGTGAGATAATGTGTGTAGTCTGGGGAAGCTACGAATGTCTACGAAGAAGTACATGGTGGTTAGATTTGGATCTGGCTAGGTGACTTTTGGGTGCTTGGGAAAAGGGTGATTGCAATGTTTCAGGAACAGGTGAGTCTCCGCGTTTTCAAACCTCTTTCTCTGGTTTAGTCTTTTATTTGCTTGAGGGCAAGCAAAGGCTAAGTCTGGGGGAGTTGATATATCATGGTTTTTACCCTTTTAAGCCATGATATAGGTCCGTTTTATAGAGTCTTTCTACTATTTTGTAGTGTTTTAGAGTCTCTTACATGTTTTAGCACGTTTGGAGCATAATTGGAGATATTAGAGCCTTTTGGAGCATTTTGGAGCAAAACAGAAGCTCGTGTAGCTGAGTACCCGATTCAGACTCTGAGTATCGATCGACACTACCGAGTATCGATCGATACTCATTGCAGCAGAGCACGAAGCGCGACTTTAATGAAGAGTTGAAGAATTGCAAAATTGCCCAGAAGTTTTTATTATTTACAATTTAGCCCAAAACGTGTTTTATGAGTTTTAAGTTAGGTTTTTAGCCACTTGGGCAAAAAAACAAAAAACATTGAGTTTAAACTTGATTGGATTCTGAGTTTTGTGAGAGAGCTTTCTGAGGGAGACAAGTCTGAGACTCTGTTCGTCCGAGAGAAGATTTCGAACCCTCTTGTTACTCTCCTTTTTATTATTTATCTGAGTATTATTTCAGTCATGTTTATTGTTTCAATTGTCATGTCTGAGTAGTTCTCTTGTTAGGTTCAAGGTTCTCATAAGGGTTTTCTCTGAATGTTAGGTTAATTGAATGATTAGGATCCACCATCTGAATTAGTTCTTCGCCTTAGGTTGCTCTCAAAGCTAATTCTAGACTGATCACCTGGAACTTCGATCTTATGATAATTGGTTAGGCACGAGAGTGCGATTGATTACCTGATAGAACCTAGAGTGAGCAAAATAACTATTCGCAAAGAGATTTGGTTTAGTTGTTTTGTGAACAGATCAAACCTGAACTAAAAGCTGGTTTAGACTTTAGGATTCGCAAAGAGATTTGGAATTCTAGGATTTAGACTTAGATAGTTTTCGCAACGAGAGTTGGTTAGCTATACTTATTGATTTGAGTTCAACAACCGCGCTAAATCTGAATCCTGTTAGTTAGTTATCTACATTCATTGAATTCCTGAGAAATACCCTGAGCCTAGCTTCTTTCCAATTGTTTTACAACTCGTTTAATTTACGCATCTGCTTTTAATCACATCTTCTTGGTTTAGCTTAACTCTGATCTACATAATCTATTGCGTGATTTCTGGAGTTCTTGTGTTCGACCCCTAACTATACTGCAACACTGCTTTAGTATTTTTTAGGGTATTAATTTGAGCATATCAGCCACCACCGACTTCTGTGAAAGATATAAGGAGTTTTCTGGGCCACGCTGGGTTTTACAGTAGATTTATTAAGGATTTTTCCAAAATAACCCTCCCACTCACCTCCCTGTTATGCAAGGAGACACGATTTGATTTCACACCAAAGCGTCTTGCGGCCTTTGAAGAGATTAAGAAGGCATTAGTGAGTGCTCCTATTGTGCAACCTCCAGATTGGACTTTGCCTTTCGAGATTATGTACGACGCCAGCGATTTTGCTGTGGGTTCTGTTCTGGGTCAGAGGAAGGATAAGAAGCTGCATGTCATCCACTATGCCAGCAAAACATTGGATGATGATCAGAGGAACTACAGCACGACAGAGAAAGAATTACTCGCGGTGGTCTTCTCTTTCGATAAATTTTCCCCTATTTGATTGGGAGCAAAGTGATCGTTCACACAGATCATGCTGCTCTCAAATATTTGATGCAGAACAAGGATCTCAAACCTCGTCTTTGTCGTTGGGTTCTTTTGCTCCAAGGGTTTGATATTGAGATAAAGGACAAGAGAGGAGTAGAGAATGGGGTTACGGATCATCTTTCGAGGTTGACTTTCGATACAGATGTACCTATTGATGATCAATTTCCTGAGGAGTCCATTTACTACGTGGAAACTGGTTTCCAAAGTAGCTTCACCGAAAATCAGCAATTCCCACGAATTGCAGGTTTCAGTATCGATCGATACCACCATGGTGTCGGTCGATACCCGCCGGCTTCTGCACCTGTTTCAACCGTGGAACACCTTTGTGCTTATGAAGAGTATCTCGTTGCTGCCGCTGACTCCGATCTGCCTTGGTATGCTCATATTGCCAACTTCCTCGCTGCCAATGCAGAGCCAACGCACCTACAGAAATATGCCAAGAAGAAATTTATGTGCGACATGAGGCGATACTTTTGGGATGAGCCTTACCTGTATAAGCATTGTTCTGATTGTATCTACATGAGATGTATTGCTGAATCGGAGGTACCCGACGTTTTGTTTCACTGTCATGGTTCTGAGTATGCTGGACACTTTGCTACTTTCAAGACGGTGTCCAAATTTCTTCAAGCAGGCTTATGGTGGCCTACTATGTTTAAAGATGCTCATACCTTTATCTCGCAGTGTGATGTGTGTCAGAGGAGAGGGAAGATCAGTAAGAGACACGAGATGCCACAGAATTTCATCCTTGAGGTTGAGATTTTTGATTGCTGGGGTATCGATTTTATGGGACATTTTCCTTCGTTATACAAGAACCAGTACATTCTAATTGCAGTGGATTATGTCTCTAAGTGGGTGGAGGCAATTGCTAGTCCAACCAACGACTCTTCGGTGGTTCTTAAGCTGTTTAAGACCATCATCTTTCCACGATTTGGCGTGCCTCGTATTGTTATAAGTGATGGTGGCAGTCATTTCATCAATAGGGTTTTTGAGAAGTTACTGAGGAAGCATGGTGTGAATCATCGAGTGGCTACTCCTTATCACCCCCAGACAAGTGGGCAAGTCAAGGTCTCCAACAGGCAAATCAAGGAGATTGTAGAGAAGATAGTGGGAACTTCTAGGAAGGATTGGTCTACGAAGTTAGACGATGCGTTGTGGGCTTACAGGACTGCTTATAAGACACCGTTGGGCAGTACACCTTTTCATTTGCTGTACGGGAAAGCATGTCACCTTCCTGTGGAGATCGAGCATAAGGCAGCATGGGCTACTAAGTTGCTGAATTTTGACATCAAGCCTGCTGCTGAGAAGCGATTGATCCAGCTGAACGAGCTGGATGAGATTAGGCATCATGCCTATGAGAACTCGAGGCTGTACAAGGAGAGGACTAAGGCTTACCACGACAAGAAAATCCTCGACCGAATTTTCAAACCCAATGATCAGGTACTTCTGTATAACTCTCGTTTGCATTTGTTTCCTGGTAAATTGCGTTCTCGTTGGTCAGGTCCTTTCACTGTCAAGGAGGTTCGACCACATGGTGCATTTGTCCTGCGTAATCCCTCCGGCGAGGAGTTCACTGTCAATGGATAAAGGGTAAAACACTACATACGGAGAACTGAGATCCCAGACGGACACATAATGCCTCTGGATGATGCACCCGCTGCCTGAATGGTAGTATAGTCAAGCTAATGACGTTAAACAAGCACTTGGTGGGAGGCAACCCACTGGTGAGTATGTACATATCCTTTTCCTTTCTTTTTGTTTTTAGTTTTGTGTTTCGTTGTGTCACTTGAAACAGATTCGGACGAACAGTATCGATCGACACCTCCTAGTGTCGATCGACACCCTCCATACGCCAGAGATACACCAACTTGCTACGAGTATCGATCGACACTATATAGTATCGGTCGATACCCGCCGCCCAGGTAAGTTTCCTTATAAACCCTACGGTTTTTCTCTTATGCCTCACAACTCCCATCGACCGGCACAACCTCTTTTTCACCAAAAATCACCAAATCTTCGTTTCTCAACCCTTTTGCGTGATTTCTGTGCCTATTCCGTGTGGTTTTTCGTGCTCAATCTCTTTCTCTCATTCATTCTAACGATCTACTAGGTATGTAACACGAATTTCCACCTTTTCAAACCATGTACCAAGTTTAGATTTTCGATTTTTAGGCTCTTAGAACTCGTTTTGTTGGATGCTTATCACTTGCTAATTGTGTTCTAGGCCTAGTCGAACCTTGCCTTACGTTTCATTACCCTTGGTTTGCAATTTTGGAATTTTCGGATTAGTGTGTTCTTCGTGACTGCTCGATACTTGTGTGAGTATCGATCGATACCACCTTGGTATCGGTCGATGCTCACTATCTACCTTGTTCGAGATTGTTGTGTTTGAGAGAGATGTTGGATTTATGCTATGTTTCGTGTTTGTTAATGATGCAGATGCCACCTCGCAAGAAGCCACGTGCCGATGATGCCTCGAGCTCTAACCCACCTGGCTGTGATCGTCCGAAGGAGTACTCTTTAGGCGCACATGTCAAGATCTTCGATGGTCTAACTTGGAACAGAGGGGTCGTAAAGGCTTACCTTACCAACGACCGTTACTTGGTGCGGATCAACGGTGCGTAGGAGGATATTACTCTCCCCCACACTCACCTCCGCGACATCCCTGCACCACCTCCACCTCGTCCTGCCTCCCCAGTCGCTCCTAGCGCAACATGTAGGCCTCCTTGGCCTAAGATCAGCGAGAAGGCCAGGATCCGTTTGAGAGATGATTACGAGGGCTCCGATAAGGAGATTACAGAGAGCCGGGCTTGCACGCACATGCCTATTTCAGAGGAGTGGGACGACTATGACTCCATCTTCTACAACTCCTAGCAGGCGGTTGATGTGCGCCCCACTCGTTTTGTGGACACGCATGCTATGAGATAGCTAGGATTTGACAGAGAGCTTGATAATTTGATCAGGAAGATTGGACTGGGGACGATGCCTACGCAGCAATATGACTTATACCCCGACTTAGTCCGCCAGTTCCTCACGTCTGTCCGCGTCTACTACACGGGTGAGCCTCCAGTGACTGCACAGCAGGGTGTGCTGACGTTCCTGATTCGTTGTGTGCGCTACAGGATTTCTTTCCAGGAGCTCTGCGACATATATGGGTTTAACAGAGATTTCTCGAGGTGTGAGCTTCCTCGCAGGTTCTTGGATATTGAGGCATTCTGGTCTCATTTCGGGCACGGGGTCTACGACTACAAGACCACCACACAGATGGATGTGCGCCACCCTGTCCTGCGATGTCTTGTTAGGATCTTGAGCAACACCCTGTTGTGCAAGATGGAGCCAAACAAGATGAGGGTGACTGAGCTGATTGTGTTGTCCATTGGGATCGGGGACATTATTGAGGATGAGGCGTAGAACGGACCCATACCTAATAATCTAGTGCACTTGCTCCTACACCTACTCTTCCTACGCCACCTGCGATGGAGATGGATCCGTTCCAGCGCTACGTTATCGAGAGTCTTCAGACCATTTGGAGTGTTATGTCTAGATGCAGCTGCATGGCGTCTCAGCGCCCCATTTCACCACGCTCACCACATCAGGCTGGACCATCTGGCACCGCTGGCGATGACTCTGACGCCACTGAGGAGGATTAGTCCTTTGTTTATCTGGTTTCACGTTTGTTTTTCTTTTCCCTTTTCTTTTTCTTTTCGTTTGAACTTTTGTTATTTTGGGTCTTGTGTTAGTATTTTTATCATTGTGTACTTTGTGGAACTTATGCTTCTATGATTTTTGTTGCTTTTGACTTGTGTTTGAGTGATCTAACAGTGCTAACCATAACACATTTGGATCGTTTGACACACTTTTTGGGCACCATTATCGCAGTCAAGAGGAATTCTGTCGACCACGTACTGGTATCGATCGATACCAGTGCAGTGTCGGTCGACACTCATCACCATCTCGGGTAACCTCTTCGATTTTCACATTCCACTTGGTTCATTTGATTTCTTTCACCAAACCCAGGCTTGATAACACTGGGGACAGTGTTGTTTAAGTCTGGGGAGGTAGTCGCTGACATTGTGTTTGTTCTTAGAGTCAGTCGTTTTTATCGAGTCAAAATTTGTTTTATTGAGTCAAAATTTTGTTGGAGATTATGATCGTGTTCTTGAAACTGCTGTTTTGATTTTTCTTCTGAGTGTCCACTGTTACAGAATCAGCTACATATCGACTAATGAAAAATCCAAAGGCTGACCAGTTAACTAGAAGACACACATGTTTCCAGCAGAGTTCTTTTAAAGCCTGAGCCAAATTTTTGCACTTCATCGATGTGGTTAGTATTCATAGAGCTTGATTCCTCATTCATATCTGACAAAGGAACCCATGTGTTTAAAAGTAATAGTATCTCTCTCCCCTTCTGTTAATTAATAAATAAGAGCATAAAAGATGAAATGATTTTCTTCTGAGTAGAGGGCTAGGAAAATTTCCAGCGATCCCATTATTCTACTTGGTGAGGGATGATCACACAGAGGATTGGAAGCGAGGCTAGGATTTTCCTATGATGCCATTATTCGCCTACACCCTTTGATACATTGAGAGGGAAGAACCGGGGATTCGGTGGCAAACACCATCAATACTCGCGTCTCATACCTTGATGTGTATATGCGAATCTAAAAAAAAAAAAGAGAACAAAATAAGAAATAAGTCTGGGGGAGAGAAAGTGATACAAAAAGTGTGAAATTGGGTGGTTCCTTGTCATGATATTGTATGGGAAAGAATCTAGAAGGTTCTTGATATTAATCACAGCGATGAAACTGGCGATGAAGGGTTTAATTGAACAATGTTGTGAGATAATGTGTGTAGTCTGGGGAAGCTGCGAATGTCTACGGAGAAGTACATGGTGGTTAGATTTGGATCTGGTTAGGTGACATTTGGGTGCTTGGGAAAAGGGTCATTGCAATGTTTCAGGAACAGGTGAGTCTCCGTGTTTTCAAACTCTCTCTCAGGTTTAGTCTTCTATTTGCTTGAGGGCAAGCAAAGGCTAAGTCTGGGGGCGTGATATATCATGGTTTTTACCCCTTTTAGGCCATGATATAGGTCCGTTTTATAGAGTCTTTATACTATTTCGTAGTGTTTTAGAGTCTTTTACAGGTTTTAGCACGTTTGGAGCATGATTGGAGATATTGGAGCATTTTGGAGCAAGACAGGAACTCGTGAAGCTGAGTACCCGATCTGGAGCCTCAGCATCGATCGATACTGCCTAGTATCGGTCGATACTCATTGCATCAGACGCGAGGCGCGACTTTTCTCAAGAGTTGAAGAATTGCAGAATTGCCCAGAAGACTTTATTATTTGCAACTTAATCCAAAACGTGTTTTAGGAGTTATATTAGGGTTTTAAGCCACTTTGGCTGGAGAGACTACTTTTACCTTTGATTTGAATTCTGAGTTTTTGGGAGGAGAGCTATCTGAGGGAGACAAGTCTGAAACTCTGTTCGTCCGAGAGAAGATTTCGAACCCTTTGTTACTCTCCTTTTTATGATTTATTTGAGTATTATTTCAGTCATGTTTATGCTTTCAACTATCATGTCTGAGTAGTTCTCTCGTTAGGTTCAGGGTTCTCACAAGGGTTTTCCCTGAATGTTAGGTTAATTGAATGATTAGGATTCACCATCTAAACTAGTTCTTCGCCTTAGGTTGCTCCCAAAGCTAATTCTAGACTGATCACCTGGAACTTAGATCCTAGGATAATTGGTTAGGCACGAGAGTGCGATTAATTACCTGACAGAACCTAGAGTGAGCAAAATAACTATTCGCAAAGAGATTTGGTTTAGTTGTTTTGTGAACAAATCAAACTTGAACTAAAAGCTGGTTTAGACTTTAGGATTCGCAAATAGATTTGGAATTCTAGGATTTAGACTTAGATAGTTTTCGCAATGAGAGTTGGTTAGCTATACTTTAGTGATTTGAGTTCAAGAACCGCGCTAAAACTGAATCTTGTTAGTTAGTTTATCTACATTCATTGAATTTCTGAGAAATACCCTGAGCCTAATCTTTCTTCCAATCGATTTACAACACATTTAGTTTACGCATTGCTTTCATTTACAACTATTGGTTTATCTTAATTCTGATCTTTATAATCTATTGAGTGATATCTAGTGTTCTTGTGTTCGACCCCTAACTATACTGCAACACTGCTTTAGTACTTTTTAGGGTATTAATTTGAGCATATCATACACTCAGTTCGTCAGGGATCGAGCCCATTTACAATCCCACTTCAAACCTGTCACTCACATGCACGAAAGAAAGCCCTAGACGCCTCGTAAGTAGCCCAAAACCATATAAATACGTTTTTGAAGTCTCCTAGGGCGAGACCACTCTCGACCACCCCATCGCCACTCAATCAATAAACCATCGACCATCTCACATCATTCGAGCCGCCGTTTTTCGTTCTTCGTGTCTTTGTTATTTAAATTCTTATTTATTATGATAATGAGTTACACATATATGCCTGAGTAGTTTTTACTTGGGTTTAAAAGGTTTTTTCAAAGGGATTTCATGGTTTGATTTGATGGATTTTTGAATAAGGGATGCAATACTTTTAGGAGTTCTTCGTTCTATTCTCGTTCTTATTGCATGATTCTTTGCTGGTCACTTAGAAGTTGTTTTTAAGGAAATAAAACCACGTAAGTACTGAATTTATTAACTTGATCTAGGGTAGACGAGCAATTACACTATAAGATACAAAAGCACACTTATGGGCTTTATGAGCGTAAATTGAACTTGATCTTAGGTGATTACCAATGAAAGCTGAGTAGTTAAGTTGTATAGGTATAGGTATTAGGTACTGCGAAAGTGGATCTAGTATATCTAGAACTTCCATAATTGATTACCCTTATCATTTTTTAAACATGTTAAACCGATCCATGAATCCCTGCGAATTCCCTTAGACCCAACGTTTTGTTTAATTGTTTACATCTTCGTTTTTAATCGTTTACTTATAGCTTGCTGTTTTCGTGATACTCAACAACAAAAACCCCTTTTGATTTGTTCTAGTTTGATTTGAGTTAGATTAATTCATACTGAAACAACTAAGTCTGTGTGGTTTGACCCCTAAGTCCTACAACGCACTTCTGTGCACTTGCAGACACCTAGGGTTTACAAATTTAAAACATGAAGCTAAATAAACCATGCATCAAGTTTTTGGCGCCGTTGCTGGGGACTTTGATTTGTTTCTTGCAAATTTCTGCTTAAAATCCATATAACGTTTTTCTTACTTTTTATCTTTTACGTTTTACAGATCATTTTTTAATGGGAGATTGAGACCGAATCCCTGACGCTTTAGGAGATTCGCTGAATCGAGATGGTGATCCGCAAGCTGATGAATTTGATGATCTAGCTGACAAAGAAGATAATGCAGTTTGCGAACAGAACCATGCTTAGAAGACGTGCAGATGATTGCTGATTCCGATGCACCTCATAAGTTCTTTCAAGACCGAACTGCTATTCGGCCAACACCACCTGAAGGGGATGATTTTGAGATCAAAGTTCATATCATTGCTTTGGTTAAACAAAATCAATACCATGGCTATTCAAATGGCGATTACATTCGAGGAAATCTGCACCACCACCAAATCAAATGGCAATTACCTCAAGTGCACACTTTTTCCATTCTCTTTGAGTGAAAACGCTAGCAAATGGCTGAAGACACTACCACCGGCATCGATCACCACTTGGGAAGAGTGTGGAGCGGCTTTCCTCAGCCACTTCTATACAAAATCTTGTTCCAACCTCTTGCGGAACAAGATACAAAGTTTTCAATAAGGAGAGACAAAATCTCTTTATGATGCTTGGGGACGATTCAAAGATTACTCGAGGGATTGCCCGCATCATGGATTTTCTGAAGAACATTTGATGAGTACCTTCTACAGAGGAATCGATCAACAGTTTCAGTTCTTGTTAGACGTCGAGAGCAATGGCGATTTCGCAACCAAGTCGATAGAAGAGGCTCGAGTTCTGGTTAATAATTTGGCAATGAGTGTTCATAACCGCTAAACTTTCTCCTCACGGTCCCAACGTTCTAATGAAGTAGTGAGTGGAATTTTGGAGCTAAAAGCCATGTTTCTTCTCTTTATGAAACATCAATTCCACACCAAGCGTAATCATGATGATTTAAATGATCCAAATGAGTTCTATAAGGAAGAGGATGTGAATTACATTGAAGCACAAAATCATCATAAAAATCAGGGATTTACTTCCACAATGGGGAATCAACCAACATATTTCTGCGAACAGCATCCTGGCCACACGAGAAATACCAGGCCTGCGACCAAACTCACTTCCACAACATGAGATTTCTTGCCAGACGCCTGTTTTCCACAACCACGACTCGTCTACCTGCGGCCAGACGCTTGTTTTCCACAACCACGACTCATTTGCCTGCGGGCAGAACTCCGAAGAGCTGCAACTTGATGGTTCATTTACACCATCTCCAAATCCGAGCCTTATGGATGAATTGAACAAACTCTAGCAAATGATTCAATAACTCTCGGCAAATCAACAACGGATCTCAGCGGAGATCAATACCAAGTTAGAAAATACCTACAAGGAATTGAACGACATATATGGTTCTCTAATCAGTCATGTTAAGAAACTTGAAGATCAATTTACCGAGATAGTTTCGTTCATGAGATAATCGATTGAACCTTTTAATACGAGACATTATGAGCCATGTGCCTATGGCCATAATACTACTAAAAATTATGCGTATAGCCACAGATTAGCCAAGGAAAATCCGTGGCTTTTTGAAAAGCCACGAAAAGCCACAAAAAGCCACCGATTAGCTACGAAGCTATAACCACAGAAGCTATAGCCACAAATTTGTCAGTGGCTTTTTCGTGCCTATAGCTTCGTAGCTAATTTTTTCTAGCTAATCAGTGGCTCTTGTGGCTTTCCGTGGCTTTTTTGTGGCTTTTTCATGGCTTTTCAAAAAGCCACGGATTTTCTATGGTTAGTCCGTGGCTATACGCATAATTTTTAGTAGTGTATGCAAGTTATCACGCTCAGGAGTGGCACAACATACAAAAGCCCAGAACTTCCAAAAATCCTTGAAGAAAGAGATGCAGAAGAAACAACGGAGGTCAAAGAAGAATATCCTAACAAAGAAGCTTTGACTCGTGAAATCCTTTTAAAGCTTAAGTTTTTGAAAAACTGCTCTTGCTCAAAAATCTCTAAGTTTTTTGGAAGAGAAGAAGAAAAGAGAGCTTTGATTATTAAAAATCTCTTTTCTCTATGAAAAGTTGTTTTTATGGCCAAAAAGATGATTTTACGTTTTTAAAAGCATAAAAAGGGAACTTACCTTGCGTGCGGGCCACGAAAAACGAAATCTAGTTAGTTTTCACTAACGGTTCGAGTTTGGTTCAAGAAAACATACCAAACCGCATGAATTTTTTGTCAGGATTTACCGGTCAGATGTGGCTTGTCGGGGAGCTGGCTATTAGAACTCATGTTTAATGCTTGCTAATTACATTTTCACAAATGAGAGTTTGTTCTTGATTTTGTAATTAGTGAAGTGATTAGTGATAAGAGATTAGGCTAATCTTGATTAGTGTTCTAGGCTTAAGGAAATGCTCTTTTGTGATTGGATAGACATCATTGCTTAGCTTGAGATTCCCCCAAATCAATTGCCTTGCCCAAAGATTCTCTTTTAATCATTGTTAATCTCGTTTAGTGATTGTTATTTTCTCACTTGCTTTAATTTGAATAATTTAGGATTGTTAGAAAACCAAACCACACTCGTTTGCTTAACTTGAGAATTTTTATGCATTCTTGGTGCTTTGAATCAAAACCCATTTGGATTGATCCTTAAATACCACAATGACATGAGTGGGATTTGAGTAATTGAAGTAGACCGAAAAATCCTACTATCAATTTGGCGCTGTTGCCAATTGGATTTAGCTTTCAACATTAGGATTTTACTTCTTTAGGTGCATGAACTTGCGTTCTAGAGACAACAACAATCTTGTTGAGCCACGGGACGACATAGACCGTCTAGACCGAAGGACTAGAGCACGACGTGCAAGAGAACGAGCTCACTACATTGCAAGATTGGGCATGGAGAACGTTGAAGAACCAAACGGTGGGAACTTGAACCAAAACCCACCACCACCCACCCGTAATGCTAGAGCTCCTCACCAACTTCCACGAGCTCAAAACATTGTTGGCGCGTGTGATGCGGCCAATGCTTATGTCAACCGCCAAGGAATCCAAGCACCTCCAATTGAGAACAACACCTTTGAGGTCAAAGCTAGCTTCATCAACATGGTGCAAGGTAACAAATTCCATGGCTTACCGGTGGAAAATCCCTTGGATCATCTATATCATTTTGATAGAGTATGTGGATTGACCAGGATGAATGGCGTCTCCGAAAACGGTTTCAAGCTCCGCTTATTCCCCTTCTCTCTTGGCGACAAGGCACATCAATGGGAGAAAATTTGCCTCAAGGATCTATCACCACATGGGATGAATGCAAGAGAGCCTTCCTTGCCAAGTTCTTCTCACCTTCAAGGATGGCCAAGCTAAGAAACGAAATCTCGAGCTTCACTCAACGCTCAAATGAGACTTTCAATGAGGCATGGGAAAGGTTTAAGAGCTACACCATGCAATGCCCTCATCATCGATTCAACGATGCATCTCTATTGAGCACACTCTACCGTGGAGCGCTTCCAAAGATAAGAATGTTGCTAGACCCCGCTTCCAATGGTAATTTCTTGGCCAAGGAGGTGAATGAAGCAATGGAGTTGGTAGAGAACCTTGCCCAAAGCGATGGAACCTATAGTGATGAGTATGATAGGTCTACAAGGACCACAAGTGACTTTGAGGAGCAAAAAAGGACCAAGGATACGAAGGCTCTCAATGATAAGTTGGATAAGCAAGCCAATATGATTGACAAGCTTCACAATGCTTCTCAAAAGGCGGTTCACTTTGTGGGTGATTTCGACGGCACTCATGGGTCCCAAGAACAAATTGTGGATTTGAGTAACCAGGAGGAAGTACATTATGTTGGGAACCATAGTGGCTTTCAAAGGAGTTTCAACAATAATCCACACCAAGGAGGCTACTACAACAAGGGTCCATTCTTGCCTCAACCGGTTTTTCAACAAGGTCTTGCACCACAAGCTCAAGGTAACAACTCCATGTCTCAAGACCTTGAGATCAAAAATGTGCTTCAACAACTCCTACAAGGACAAGCTAATGGAACACTGGATATGAGCAAAAAGATGGAGGAAATTTATACCAAAGTGGCTTGCTCCTACAATGACCTACACAAGAAGTTTGAGGCATTGAGCTCAAAGGTCCAACAAATGGAGCAAAAGGGAGCCGCTCCTTCATCACCTCACCCTCAAAGTTCTTCAACCGGGAAAGCAATACAACAACCAAAGGAGTATTGCAATGCCATATTCTCCAATGAATCACATTCCAATGATGCGAATGAAGCGGCTATTAGAGAAATCGAGCTTCTAGTCTATGGTTCACAAGTCAAAGACCCTTGCCCTAGCCATGTCCCCTTGAAACTCAATGAGGACATTGAGGAACAAGGTGGGGGGGTGGCCTTTGGGAATGATGAAAACGTGACCATGGTTGAAGACACGGGTAGTGTTGCTTGCATTGATTCACAAGGATTGGCGAAGGTCGCACCCAAATATATTCCCAAGCTTGGGAACCCCGGTAAATTCTCTATAGTTTGCTATCTTGGAGATTTGGAAATTGATGATGTTTTATGCGACTCCGGTTCAAGTGTGAACGTCATGTCCTGTGAGATGCTTAAGATTCTAGGGATAAGAAGCCTCACCCATCACCCATCACCTTTGGAGATGCTTCTTCACGGAAACCACTTGGTCTTGTTGAAGATTATCCGCTTAAAGTTGGGAATTGTATAGTCCCAACGGATTTCGTTGTTATGGAAATGAAGAAGGCCAACAATCTCCTACTCCTCCTTGGAACCCCATTCCTAAAAACTATCGGTGCAAGCATGGACTTTAAAAACCAAAGGGTAGTTCTTATGAATGTGAATGACAAGGTTTACTACCCAATGAAGGCTTCTTCCAACAAGCTTTGTGGCACAATTACTATTGAGGATGATGAGTATCGTGTCGAGGAAGTGAAGTATGTGGGTAGTTGTGAGATGGTTGATGAAGCTCAACCCCCACAGGTTTATGAAGATAAAGAAAAATCTCATGAGAAAAAGGTTTTGGGTTATGGTAATGGTAAAGAAGCTTCGGGAGTTGATAAAGCTTGCTTGGAATCTCCTCACCCTACCACAATGAGGAAAGAGATTGAAGTTAAAAAGAAGCAAGAAAAGGGTCAAGGCACTAAAGCCAAAATGAAGACACAAGACACGCATCACCCTTTTGCCTTTGCTAAGAACGAACTAAGCAAGCTTGACGGGGAGAAGACCGCACTAGACCAGCCCGCCACCATGACGCTCACACTGTGGAAGTATGAGGATGGGATGATTGAGTACAAGATCAAATGCAAGGGCTGGTCCAAGCCTTTTGCCTTGGTCAAGGCCAGCCTCACACCGGAGCTTAAAGAGAAAGGGGAAGCCGGTCTTCAAGAAGTCATGAGGAAAGTGCTCAAACTTGAGCTCAAGGATCCACCAAGGAGTTCTCACACTCCTCCACCACCCGCCTAAAAGGGTAACCAAAGTCAAACTTAGTGACGTTAAACAAAGTGCACTTAAGAGACATTCTCATGTTTATCATTGTACATATTCTCTTTGCTTTCTAGTTGATTATGTGTTTCTAGGGCTTTTTGATCTTTTGTTGAGTGGTTGCAAGGTTCTTGATGGTAGCAAGGTCGTGGCAAGGTAGCAACGGCGTTTGATGTTGGGAAAGATATCCATTATCTCCATTCACATAGTAACACTCCTCCATTGTAAGTAGCTTTTTTCTTTCGAGTCTTTGCATTTCATCTTTTGTTTTGGTTCTCTTCCTTAAATTTATTTCACACCGTGACGGTGTGATTTAAGTTTGGGGGAGGGACCGGTATCTAATCTTGTTCTTTGTGTCTTATTTTCGATTTTGCATCTTTTGAGTCTCATGCATATCATGCATTCACTTATGGCATAGAAAACTCATAAAAATCAAAATTTTTTGAAATTTTGCAACACAAAAAGAAGTCATCTAGTTGCATTTCATGTGTAGGATTGAGTCTAGTTTTCATGTAGTGTGCATTGCATATTGCATTGGGAGCAATGATGAGCTAGGGTATCACTTTAAGAAATTAATTCAACGCCCACGTTCGTAGTTATCTAATGCATGCTAGTGAGTTTTAAAGTAAGGATGCACCATATTTAGATCTCATGCATTGATTTTCTTGTCTTGATTGAAGCACGTGTGAATTGAATTCAACCCTCATAATAAAAACTTTAATCTTGACTTGCAATTACGTGTTTGTGCATCTTTGAATGAACTCGTGGATACCCATATACATACTTGGATCTTCTTTTCCCTTTTTACCACCCTTGTGGATCCAAGTAGTCATATCCCATCTTTGGAATTGGTTCCCAACACCTTGAACTAAACCTTTTTTCTAGCCTATAACTTTTGTGACTGATGGAGAGGCCTACTTTTCAAGCAAACTTGGCAAAAAGTGTTAGGTTTAAAGCGACAAGGATGAATTCTCATGTAGATCTAGCTCCAACATCAATGGGCTTTGTCTAGTGATAAGTTAGCTAGGATGGGAAGTCTTGGGGTGTTAGTTTGGGACGTGGGTGAAACAACGAAAGAAGGGTGGAACGAAAAGGAAAGATGGGGAGAAAGTGAAAGGGGGAAATGCAAAAAATGTGAAGTGGTTGGTGACAAGTTATAAGATTAGCTCTAAGCATTAGATTTAGCCTCAAAGAGTTCAATGAAAAGAAAAGAAGCCAAAAAGTTGGCTAAGGCATCAAGTGATGAAAGATGAGGCAAGAAAAAGTTCGAAAAAGAAGAGCTAAGCCAACAAAAAGGATAGCACCAAACCACAAGTCCAATAGAGAAGAAGAAATTCCCCAAGTGAGAAAAATATGAAGTGAAGAGACAAGAAAAACGTGTGGGACGTGAAGGCAAAAGGGCTTATGAAAAAGGATAGCTTAGGTTTGGGACTTCATGGGTTAGAGATGTTAGGCTTAGAGACATCTTAGGCATTTGGGCAGATGAGAATTCACTCTTGTATGCATAGGTTGCCTTTTACCTTTTGTATTTTGCTAAAGTTTGTTCATCATAGAGAGATCCTTGCATTGAAGAGCCCACATATGTGATTGAGATCATCTTTATCTCAAAACTGAATCCCTTAGCCAAACGAGATCATTTGATTTTGCATAAGCATGATTCACATAAAACGTTAATAAATGTCAAAGGGTTGAAAGATAAGAATGCTTGTGTAGTTTGGGACTTGAGCTTGTTGCATGTGGAGATAGAAATGGCTAACTCTTTTGGAGTAGACTCACTTGATGCATTCTAGAATTACAAACTTGGACGTTGAATTCGATTTCTTCTTGTGATAATTTTGGATTTAAGCTCCCACTTTCAAACCTCTCTGTCTTCTTGTTCTTGATTGTTTGCTTGAGGACAAGCAAAGAACTAAGTTTGGAGGAGTTGATATACTCATATTTTACCCGTTTTAGCATGCATCTAGCTTAGTGTTTTAGGTCTCATGTATGTGTTTCTCATAGTTTTCTTAGTGTTTTAGTCTAAATTAGGGTTTGCATTAGGTCCTAGTGAGTCTTGCATTCATTTGAAGTGTTTTCTAGGTGTTTGGAGACATTTTGGAGATGTTTGGAATAATGGAGCAAAATAGGATGCAAAGATCATTCCGAAGCGTCTGAAAGAACTGGCAGGACGAAGGATTTCCGATCTGCTTCAGCTACAATAGTCTTCATAAAAGTTGTAGCCAAATGAGTTAGCTGTCTACTGGAGGTGGTTTGAGGCCATTCAAACATGTATTCCAGGAGATAGCGCGATTTTACCGAAAGTGTATCCGTCTGGCCGCGAGACCTTCGACCAGCACCGACCAGCCGTGGCCCGGTATCATCGTCCGACACTTGACTCCAGCTCGGGCAGGACCAATACCGGCCCACTGCACCCCCCAAAGACCGTCCGGTGTCAGACATAAGCTCGACCAGGACAAATACCGGCCACCCGTACCGGCCCGTCTCGACCTGGCGTGAAGACTCTCGACCAATACCGCCCAGCCACACCGACCCAGGCCAGTCCGGCGTGAAGACCCTCGAACAATACCGGCCGGTTACACCGGCTCACCACCAGCAGGTATGGGGCTCGCGACCCAATATCTAATCGGGTCAAAACCCGGTTTGTTCCGGGTTGACCCGGTTCGCCCAATACCTTATAAATACTTGAAAACCTAATTTTTCATGATCTATGCTTTCTTTTCTCTTGTTCTTGGGCAAAGAAACCTCTTTTCAGGGTTCTAAACATTTTGTAAGAGACATTTTGAGTTTTTATGAAATTTAAAGTCTTAATTTCTTAATTTCTCTAATCTCTTTCATTATTAATCATCTAATCATGGGATCTAACACTTTTCTTATGAGATTTGTTGGTTCCACCATGATTAGTGAGTAGTTCCCTTTTGGATCATTGGGTTTGGTAGATTTGGGGATTTCTCTTGTTAATATTTGATGTCTAGGACTTAATTCTTCTATTTCCTTTCTTATTTAGAGGTTTTAATGCTAGATTAGGCTAGAGATAGTTAATCTAGATCATAGGAATTTCATGCATACAAGGTGTTTGATGAAATTCCCCAATGAACTAAATAAAAGATTTTCATACCTAGCTCATGAGAATGAATGTTTAGGATGAACCTTGGCTATTAGAACTCATGTTTAATGCTTGCTAATTACATTTTCACAAATGAGAATTTGTTCTTGATTTTGTAATTAGTAAAGTGATTAGTGCTAAGAGATTAGGCTAATCTTGATTAGTGTTTTAGGCTTAAGGAAATGCTCTTTTGTGATTGGATAGACATCATTGCTTAGCTTGAGATTCCCCCAAATCAATTGCCTTGCCCAAAGATTCTCTTTTAATCATTGTTAATCTCGTTTAGTGCTTGTTATTTGCTCACTTGCTTTAATTTGAATCATTTAGGATTGTGATAAACTCAAAATTAATACACTAAAAGTACTAAAGCTGTAGCTGCAGTATAGTAGGGGTCGAACCACAAAGACTCAAGAAAATCACACAATATATTAAATAGAATAGAATTAAGCTAAGTAAATCAATGAAAAAGAAATAACAATGCAAATTAAACTGTTGTAAATTCAATGGAGGAAGGATAGGTTCATGGTATTTCTCAGGAAATCAGAGAATGCAGATAAACCAATTAATCATGATTCAGGTTATGCACGGTTCTTGAACTCAAATCACTAAGCTATAATTANTTTCCTCAGCTCTCCAGATATCACCTAACCAGTTTCAGATCTAACCACCATGTACTTCTCCGTAGACATTCGCAGCTTCCCAGACTCCACACATTATTTCACAACATTATCCATCCAAGCCTTCATCGCCAGTTTCATCGCTGTAATTAATGCCAAGAACCTTCTAGACTTTTTCCCATACAATATCATGACAAAAGAACCAGCTGATTTTCACACTTTTGGTATTGTTTCCTCTCCCCCAGACTTGTTTCCCATCATGTTCTTTTTATTTTTTTTTAGATCCGCATATACACATTAAGGTCTGAAACGCGAGTATTGATGGTGTTTGCCACCGAATCCCCGGTTCTTCCCTCTCTATGTATCAAAGGCGTAGGCGAATAGTGGTATCACGAGAAATTTTTCTAACCTCGCTTCTAACCTTTGTGTGATCATTCCTTCACAAGTAGAATAATGGGATCGCTGGAAATTTTCCTAGCCCTCTACTCAGAAGAAAATCATTTCATATTTTTATGCTCTTATTTATTAACTTATAACAGGGGAGAGAGATACCATTACTTTAAACACATGGGTTCCTTTATCATATATGAATGAGGAATCAAGCTCTATGGACATCAACCACATCGATGAAGTGCAAAAATTTGGCTCAAGCTTGAATGGACTCTGCTGGAAACATGGGTGTCTTCTAGTTAACTGGTCAACCTTTGGATTTTCATTAGTCTGATCTAGAACTGATTCTGTAACAATGGTCACTTAGAAGCAAAGTCAAAACAATAGATTCAAGAAAAAGATCATCATCTCCAACAAATTTTGACTCAATAAAACAACTTTGACTCAAAAACGACTGACTCTAAGAAAAACAAAAACGTTGTCAGGAACTACTTCCCCCAGACTTAAACAACACTGTCCCTAGTGTTATCTAGTCTAGAGTTGGTAAAAGAAACCAAAAGAACTGAGTGGAATCGATGGAGGCTGTGGAGAGAAAGAGAAAACCCAAGGGTTTGAAAAGGAAACTTACATGCGCGTGGGGTATCGACCGATACCATTACTGGTCTCGATCGATACTCGGATCATGGGTCAATGCAATCTCTGCTCCTCCTTGTGTCGATCGATACCAGAATGGTATCGGTCGACACAGCACATGTTCATCTGATTCACACAAAGACACAAAGACACAAGACACACACAAAAAAAAAAAAAAAAAAAATATGACAAAAATAAAAGACTTATATACAGACTCACCAGTGGGTTGCCTCCCACCAAGCGCTTTTTTACGTCACTAGCTTGACTTTGCCTCAGGTGATCAGTCAGGAGAAAATTGGGAACTTACTCCCAGGCAAGTTCTACAACTAGACACTTCCAGCTTCAGAGTTCTGCTCAACATGCTCTCCACAACCTCTTTTTCTTTCTCTTTCAGCTCCGAAGTAAGAATAACTCTAGTTTTAGAGAATGGTTTTGAGATTCCTTTGCACTTCACCTTATACTCAATCGAATCTCCATCACACTTCTGAGGGATTAAAGTCATATAGGCTGCACCCTTGACTCTTTTGCTCTTCACATTCTTCTTTGCCTTAGCCGTTGTGATGTCTCTCTTCGTGATGATAGAAGGACCATCTAAAACGTCTATGACAGTTGGCTCATCATAAGGTTCTTCCAAAAGATCAACCATCAACGTCTCTCCTGTAACAACGGTGATGCAAGAGATATGTTTGGGAGCTCTTCCAGAAGGGATGGTTTTGTAGGAGACTTCTTTGTCAATGTATGAGAATGAGATTCTCTTACTGGGCGTGTCTATAACTGCACCAACTGTAGCCATGAACGGTCTTCCAAGAATCAAAGGCGTACTAGATCTTGCACTCATCTCCACAACCCGAAAATCAGTAGGAACCAGACAATCTCCTACTTTAACAAGCAAATCAGGGATTGTACCGTATGGAACTGAGGTGGAGGAGTTCGCAAATGTAAGAGACATCTTAGCAGATCTAATACCAATTCTCAACCTCTCTGCAATTTCCCTTGACATGACATTGACGCTAGACCCTGAATCAACGAGAGATTCTTTGAATTCAACTCCAGAGATAGAGCATCGAACTGAAAATCTTCCTGGGTTTTCTCTCTTAGTCAATTGCTTCAATGGTGGTGGTGTGCTTCTTGCCTTGACGAAGAGTGCCTCAATCTCTTCTAGAGTATCTCTGCAATCTCGAAAGTGACTAAGCAAAGGGCGGTATTCCAAAGCTACTTCAAAAGACAACGTATGGGGAATTCTCCTTACCATCTTCTAAAAACCGAGCAACATCTCTGTAGTAATGGGGTTTCTGAGATGTCTAGGTGGCATAGGATATGGCACCTTAGGTTTGTAGACCCTTTCCTCGATCATATGCGGTTTCTTCTCAAAATCTGACTCAGTCTGTGAAGGGTGTCGAGCAGAAGAAGCAGTGAACAGTGTCGATCGACACTACCCTAGTGTCGGTCGATACTCACTGCAGGAAAACAGGAAACACGAATTTTTACAAGTCTAGAGAGTTTGCACCTTGGTCCAGAAGTCTTTAATAATTACAAGAAGTCCCAAAACGTGTTTTAGCATTATAATTAGGTTTTTCAGCCACTTTTGTTGGCTAAGCTTAATTTTACTTTTGTTCTGATTGAGAGAGATTATTTTTAGGGATTTTGGGGAGACAACTCTGAACCCCTTTTGTTTCTGATTGATTTCTTTTATGCAATTCTATTCATCTATGATTTCTGTTCCATTAATCATGTCTGAGTAGATCCATTGTTAGGTTCAGGGTTCTCATAAGGGTTTTCTCTGAATGTTAGGTTAATTAGTTAATTAGGATTCACCATCTGAATTAGTTCTTCACCATAGGTTGTTCCCATAGCTAATTCTAGGTTGAAGAATTTAGAACTTAGATCTTAGGATAATTGATTAGGCACGAGAGTGCGATTAATTACCTGACAGAACTTAGGGTGAGCAAAATAACTATTCGCAAAGAGATTTGGTTTAGTTGTTTTGTGAACAAATCAAACTTGAAATAAAAGCTGGTTTAGACTTTAGGATTCGCAAAGAGATTTGGAATTCTAGGATTTAGACTTAGATAGTTTCCGCAACGAGAGTTGGTTAGCTATACTTTAGTGATTTGAGTTCAAGAACCGCGCTAAATATGAATCCTGCTAGTTAGTTTATCTACATTCATTGAATTCCGGAGAAATACCCTGAGCCTATCTTTCTCCCAATTGATTTACAACCCTTTTAATTTACGTATTGCTTTTAATTACATCTTTTTGGTTTAGCTTAATTCTGATCTACATAATCTATTGTGCGATATCTGGAGTTCTTGTGTTCGACCCCTACTTATACTACAACAACTGCTTTAGTACTTGTAGGGTATTAATTTGAGCATATCACAAAAGTGCTAGTTCCTCGTTGGAAAGATTAACTAGCTGAGTGCTCTTGTTTCTTCTGGTCTAAATCCAAAAATCCCAAATCTCTTTGCAAATCCTAATGATCTAAACCAGCTTTAAAGTTCAGGTTTGATATGTTCACAAAACAACTAAACCAAATTTCTTTGCGGATAGTTATTTTGCTCACCCTAAGTTCTGTCAGATTATCAATTGCACTGTCGTGCCTAATCGATTAACCTATGATCTAAATTCCAGATTCGTCAACCTAGAATTAGCTTTGAGAACAACCTAAGGTGAAGAAGTAATTCAGATTATGAATCCTAACTAATCAATTACCAGCACTCAATGAAATCCTTTATGAGAAAACCCTAAACCTAAAGTGGATCTACTCAGACATGATTAATGGAACATGAATCATAGATGAATAAAATTGTATAGAAGAAATCAATAAGAAAACAAAGGGGTTCAGAGTTGTCTCTCTAAAAACCCTGTAACAAATCTCTCTCAAAGTATAAAGAATAAAATAAAGTTTAGCCAACAAAAGTGGCTGAAAAACCTAATTATAATGCTAAAACACGTTTTGGGCTTTATTGTAATTATTAAAGTCTTCTGGACCAAGGTGCAAATTATGCAGACTTGTAAAAAGTCGTGTTTCCTTCTCCATGGACGACGGTATCGACCGATACCATAAGTGGTATCGATCGATACACGGGCAGTGAGTCACGTTCCTTCCTTCATGGTATCAGTATTAACCGACACAGGTGGTGTCGGTCGATACAAGGGCTTCAAATCAGCTGTCCCAGCTGCACGATCTCTGCTTTGCTCCAAAAAGCTCCAGAATGTTTCAATATCTCCAATTATGCTCCAAACATGCCAAAACCTGAAAAGACTCTAAAAGACTCCAAAAATACTAGAAAGACTCTAAAAACAAGACCTATATCATGGTCAAGAAGGAGTAAAAACCATGATATATCAACTCCCCCAGACTTAGCCTTTGCTTGCCCTCATGCAAACAGCAAGCTAAACCAGAGAAAGATGTTTGAAAACACGGAGACTCACATGTTCTTGAAACACTGCAATGACCCTTTTCCTCAGCTCTCCAGATATCACCTAACCAGTTTCAGATCTAACCACCATGTACTTCTCCGTAGACATTCGCAGCTTCCCAGACTCCACACATTATTTCATAACATTATCCATCCAAGCCTTCATCGCCAGTTTCATCGCTGTAATCAATGCCAAGAACCTTCTAGACTTTTTCCCATACAATATCATGACAAAAGAACCAGCTGATTTTCACACTTTTGGTATTGTTTCCTCTCCCCAGACTTGTTTCCCATCATGTTCTTTTTATTTTTTTTTAGATCCGCATATACACATTAAGGTCTGAAACGCGAGTATTGATGGTGTTTGCCACCGAATCCCCGGTTCTTCCCTCTCTATGTATCAAAGGCGTAGGCGAATAGTGTATCAAAGGCGCAGACTTGTAAAAAGTCGTGTTTCCTTCTCGATGGACGACGGTATCGACCGATACCATAAGTGGTATCGATCGATACACGGGCAATGAGTCACGTTCCTTCCTTCATGGTGTCAGTATCGATCGACACCAGGTGGTGTCGATCGATACAAGGGCTTCAAATCAGCTGTCCCAGCTGCACGGTCTTTGCTTTGCTCCAAAAAGCTCAAGAATGCTTCAATATCTCCAATTATGCTCCAAACATGCCAAAACCTGAAAAAACTCTAAAAGACTCCAAAAATACTAGAAACACTCTAAAAACAAGACCTATATCATGGTCAAAAAGAGGTAAAAACCATGATATATCAGATTGTTAGAAAACCAAACCACACTCGTTTGCTTAACTTGAGAAGTTTTATGGATTCTTGGTGCTTTGAATCAAAACCCATTTGGTTTGATCCTTAAATACCACAATGACATGATTGAGATTTGAGTAATTGAAGTAGACCAAAATATCCTACTACCACTTGTATCAGTAGCTTGCCTCCATGTTCGTTCCTAAGAACTTTTGCGTTTTGGAGAGATTGTTTTGTCGATTCGACCATTTCTTTGATTTGTTCGTCACTTTAATTGCTTAGCTCGGGAGGAATGAAAATCTTGACCTTTGAGAATGGTCTTGCAAGGAGTGGATGCTTTACCCTCAGAGTCTTGGTCTTTGTTGGGTCATTCATGCTTGTTGTCTTCTCTTTTCTTTTGGTAAGATCGAGTGTTTTACTTTGATCACGTTCCTTTGGGTCGAGACATCATTAAGAACTATTGGGTAAAACACTTTTTGGTTCTTGTTCAAGAAGACGACATTGTGGTTGGCATGATCGATTATGGCACTAACTGTAGCTAGAAACGGTCGACCAAAGATCAACGGTCTTTCCTTGTCTTGATCCATCTGAAGAACTTGAAAATCTGCAGGAAAAATCTTGTTTCCAATGGAAGTTGGTGGTCTTGGATGACTTTTTTGGTCTTCTTTTGCGATGAATCTCCAAAGACTAGACTCATGGTAGATGGCATGAAAGTTTTGATGCCTAGTCTCTCAGCAAATGTCGTTGACATGATGTTAACATTGGCTTCGGAATCACATAAGCAATCCGAAAATTCGATTCCCGTGATCAAACAAGAGATGGTGAAATGACATGTATTATCAGCCTTTTTGAGCCTCTGAAAGGGATTACGTTTTTGTACCTCAAATGGTGGTGTTTCAGCTTCCTCATACTTCTTTTTGACACGATCATGGAGGGGTATGAAGATCGAGCTTCCCTGTGCTTTTGGCTTGGTGTCGATTTCTTCTTCAGGTATGGTGGAGATCGCATTGCAGTAGCCTTTTGGTTTATCTTCTACCTTTCCAGGTATAACTCATGCTTGGCTTTTCACGGCTTCAGCAGTTTGAGCAATTTGCATATCCAGCTTCTTGACATAGGCTAAAAGTGATTCGAATTTCCCATTCAAGTCATTGTACATGCAATCGAACTTGACATGGAAGTCTTTGGCCGTTTTTTGTTGGCTTGCTAGCAGCTGTTGCATCATATGTTCGAGCTTGTTCTCTTGAGAAACGTGAGGAGGTGCAGTTGGGAGTGGCTCATTGTGAGTGTTAAAGGGCGCATGCTGAGAGTTGAATGGTGCTCTCGGGCGAAAGTTTATGTTGCCTTCATAGTTCACGTTTTGGAACTTGTTTTGAAACGGTTTGGGATGCTGCAGATAGAATTGGTTGCTAGGATTCTCCACATTTGGATTCCGTTAAGAGAGATTGTTCATGTTTCTCAAGTTGTTGTTGAAGTTGTTGTTTTGGTAAGAACCTTGCCAACATAGTTTACTTCCTCTTCTTGAAGGAATGAACCTTCTGCATCAAACTCTTGATGAGAGTCTGCCTCCATTCCAATGGTGGCTTCACACGAGTTCACCGAACGGTTTTGACTCTTAAGGAGTTGATTCATCATACTCTTAAGCTCAACAATTTGATTAGAATCAGAATCACTAGATTTCATGGTTCTGTCAAAATTAGGTCATTTGTTGCTCTTGCTTATCGCAAGATCATCTATGAGAGCGCGTCCTTGATCAACAGTTTTGGTGGTGAAATATCCATTGCTGGCTGTGTCGAGAAAGAGCTGGTACTTTGGTTGCAAACCTCTGTAGAAACTGTTCGGCAAATTTGACCTAGGGAAGCCATGGTGAGGACAATCACGTTCATAGTCTTTGAAACACTCCCATGCTTCGTAGAAGGACTCGACATGACCTTGTTGGAAACTTTGAATCTTGCTTCTCTACAAATTGGATATTGACTTCATGTAGACGTGATTGAGAAAAGCAGACATGCATTCTTCCCAATTGGTGACCGATCCGGCTGGTAGAGATTTCAGTCATCTATGAGCTTTGTCACTCAAAGAGAAAGGGAACATCTTGCACTTCAAATAATCTGCAGGAATTCGATTGGTTCTGGTTGTGCTACAGATTTCTTCATAGCGCTCAATGTGATCCATATGATGCTCAGTAGAGAGACCATGAAACTGATTTTGTTTCACCAAAGTAATGATATGTGGTTTGATCTCGTAGCCATTTCTATGAGGTATATGGACTTGGATTGTTGCTCTATTTTGAAAGGGTTGGTGAGGAGTATCAAAATCAACCATAGTGTAATTACACACTTGTCTCCTAGGTTGCTACTCAGGCAAGACATGTCGAATTGCATTTTGGCCTTATGGTGGAAAAATTTGATTTGCTCAGTTTTCACCATTTCTAGGTGCTTCAACATCGGTTGGATTCTGTCTTCTCATGGATCAGCAGGTGGGTCATCTTCTCCTTCCGCGTTAAACGCAGCAGGTTGAAGGATTGGATTTCCCTCAGCATCGAGAAGTAGTTGTCTGTTTGAACCAACAACAGCTTCTCAGTCATCATCGTGAAGAGGAGCTTCACGATCGTGTTTGTATTCCGAGTGGTCGAAGTTGTTGGCTGTCCTTATCTGTCTCTTGAGTTTTCGGAGTTCGCTTTCGTGTCTGTCAATATCTTGTAGTGGTCATGCACCTGAAAGTAAGAGAAAGTAGAATAAAAAGAGCTGTCGAAAATAAAATGAGAAGCTTAAAATCTAATGTAGTATAGAACAGAAAATTAGATCACGAAATCACAAGTAACGATCAAGTCCCCGAAAACTGCGCCAAAAACTTGATAGCGGTGGTAAACGTTCCAAGTTTTACTCCTAAAAACAAATTGCAAGTGCACAACAATTACAGTAGTATATTAAGGGATCGAATCCACATAGACTTGTGTACCTAAGATTTCTAAGAATTCTAATTTCGTCTAGACCTATCAATATTCAGGGAGGGGGTCACGATTTTAAGCAAGAAAATCAGTAAACGAGTGCAAGTAAATAAACGGTGTAAAAGCAAGGATTAAAGGCGTTGGGCAGCAGGGAATTCTCTGGGGTTCATGGATCATATCAAAAATCTAGTAGTTATGATTTAAACGTACCTAGTCGACTAGGTTCCCGAACTGGAACACATAAGAGTAGTTAACCTACTTTCTCATCATTAAATACCTATGTCTAACAACTTAATTACTCAACACAATAGATCACGCAATAGATTCGTTCATTTACGTTCACAAAACTCTATGCTTTCATATGTTATAGCGTAATGTCTCGCCTACTCTAGGTCAGGTTAATAAATTCAGCACTTTCATGGTTTTATCTTCATTAGATCAGTCGTTAGGTGATCAATCAAGCAACAAGCATTAACAAACAAGAATAGAACGAAGAAACCTAATAATTATCTCAAATCTAACAACCTAGCATTAATGATCCATGATTAAACCCCTTCGAAAACCCTTAAAACCCAACAAGTAAACTACTCAGACATAGATTCGCAAAACATCATTAGATTCATGAAGTATGTGAAATCAATAAAAGAAGTAGAAGAGATAAGAGTGTTTCGAAATCTTCTCTATGAAGTACATAGTTAGAGATCTGCTCCCTAAAGAACAAAAAAGAAAACCGGCTCATGCTATGTCTTGCTTCGACGGTGGTGATCAATGATAAGTAAGTGGTGTCACCCTAAAAGGCATTGAGCAATGTATTTATAAGGTCTTCAGCTCTCTTGAGGCCTCTAGGGCTTTCCTTCGCTCAAACAAGTGACGGTTTTGAAGTGGGCTTGCAAATGGGCCTGGTCCGAGACGAGTTGATGTTGGCCGCGTGAGGAGTACTCCTGACCGCGGGTGAAACCTCTTCTGGCACGGCCATAGTGTCTTCGTTTGCTTCATCTCTGAGGCAGCATGATATATCTTCAGTGAAACGAGCATATCTAGAGATCTAACAATTTGATTGCCTTCAAACCACTTCGCTGCAAAGCGTAGCTCAATTATCTTTATATTTTTTCTAAAAATGAGCCAGGGTAAATGAGTGGAAGGTCTCCATCGAATACAGAATTCTGAGGGTCATCTGTCCAAAAACTGCTTTGCTCCAAAATGTGTTCTTTTTGCCCAAATTACTTGAAAAGACTTTTGAAACTCCAAAACATTGAAATCACTTGAAAACCATTAGAAACCGAGTTATAACACATGCAAAATATCTTGAAATCATATCCTAAAAGGTGTAAAAACGAGTCATATCACGTCTGGTGGTCCTTGCCGACGTCGCGAGAGGCCCTCCTCTCTCCCGTTTTTGTTTATCGGTCTTTATCACTGTTTTTTGGGTGTTCGATGATGGACTGTAGGTGTTGTATAATCGGAGCGGCGAGGCAGTGCGGTGGTTTCGATACTCGGTTAGGGGTGGTCGGTCTTTTCCTTGTCTGCGAGTTTGGATCTGCTCAAAGAAAGTGGAGAGGCTCGGAGGAGAACGATTGTCGACTTCTGTAGTGTTTCCCGGAGCTCTGACTAGCTTATTGTGGCGGTTCAGTGGGTTTCGCTGCGTGTCTCGAGAGGTCACGGCGATACTTCTGGTTGGTCTAGGCGGCTCGGCAGGAAGTGTCACGGTGGTGTGGCGACGGTCGTGGCGAGTTCTAGCACTGATTTAGGCTAACGGTAGCGATTCGATTCTTCCTTGACATGATTGAAATACTAGGTTTGGTTGTTAGTGGTTAGGTGAAGGTTATTCATAGGGTCGCTCTCGGTGAAGCCATGTGGAAGTTTGTTCGTGGGATTCCCTGATGTTTGTTTTTTTTTTGCAATCTCTGGGAGATGGAAGCGGGGACTAGGTTAGCTTGTTGATTCGAGACCGAGGGCTGGAGGCGGTTACTACGGTCGTTGCGGGGCTGTAATTGGGGGCGGACCGCAAAGCTGATCTCTCTTAACTGCCGGATCTTTAGCGACGAGCCGCTCAGAAAAATTCTGAGAACGATTTCCTTCCCGTAAACCGGGATTCGGTTTGGTTCGACTTTTTTCCATTTCCGGTTTTGTGCCTCAGTTATCGTTGTAATACCCTTAATTGACCATGTATCGTTAAAGAGATGATATATAAAAATATTTTAATTATAAAAAACTACTAATAGAAACAAAACAACATATCATTTGTTTTGTCCATGGGATGAAAAGTGTGTGTATGCGGAACTAAATCGTTTTGAAGCACATAAACGGTCCATTCAAAAAATTCAGAAAGCGCCGCATACAAAATATTGATTTTGTACTCTCTTATATTATATAAAGTTAACTATTTCAAAATTAATAATTCACTTAATTGCGACACGTGTTAAGTCAATCGATAAGATTTTGACATGTGTAAAAAAATTCAATTAGATTCTGCCACATAATATTAACAATAAAACAAAATTTTATAATCTATTATTAATCATAAAAGATAAAGTTAATAAATATAAAGGAAAAAATAGAAAATATAAGTTTATCATAAATATCAAAGGTGTTACAAAAATAATAATAAAAAATTCAGAAAAATTTATAACCAATTCATAATCTTAAAAGATAAAGTTACTAAACAAAAAGAAAAAAAATATAAAATTTAAATTTATCCTAAAGATAAAGTTAATGAAAGAAGGAAATTTTTTTTTGTAAAATATTTTTCCATTTAGATTAAGGAAATTAAACAATGAATTATTAATCCTAAGAATAAAATAATTATAATTTCTCACCTCTATGTAAACAATCTGGCAATCTCTCAATTANAATATAAGTCTAATAACATAAATTCATTACAAAAGATAGAAATAGAAGTCTGACACTAGACTTCTATAGAAGTCTTAAACCAATTACCCTAGAAATACCCTACCTATGCCCAACACGCTTTTGACATCACAATACCCGGTTGTGAACATCCTTGGAGGGAATTCACGTTCTGCCATTATGTCTAAAACCTGCATCAACCACAACCATACTCCATTAGCAGTCTGAAAACTTAAAGTCAGACGTCATATGCAGTCTGACTACTCAAATTCAGACTCTATTTGCAGTCTGACGAAATATAGTCAGAGTTAACTACGAAGGCTATTCATGAAGTCAAAATCGGACGAATCCCAAAAATCTACAGAACACAATACAACTCAAACCCAAAGATCTAAACATTATTGCTTAATTTGAATATTTTACCCTCTATGGAAGACTTGAAGGAGTGGTGACAACGGCGAGGAGAGAGAAACCAGATCTGGAAATCAAAAAAGACAAGAGTTCAATGCTGAGTGCTAGAAATCAGTATAAGTCCTAAGCGGCGGTTAAAAAAAACGGTTTTATCACATAAAAATACCGCTTTCGCAATATGATGTCAGACTTCTTAACGCAGTCTGATATCATACTCTTTTAGCAGTCTGATAGTAATGAGATAATTGAGCGAGAAGTCTTAAAATTTTGGGCGGCAAAATTCCCGCTTTTTTTGGGCGGCAAAATTCCCGCTTTTTTCTGCGGTTTTTTTCTAATTCGTACAAACTCAAATTTCAGACTTCTAACAGAGTCTAATTAAATGAAAGTATAATTTCAGACTTCTAATCGAGTCTAATTCAGATCAGGTCAAGTATCAGACTTCGTATCGAGTCTAATTCACTTTCAGACTTCTAATATAGTAATTTTCAAGTTTTTTTTGGACTGAATACAACCAAGCATGAAAATACATACCAGACCTAGAAATTTTGTTTGACATAGAAAAATGGACTTCTATCTTGTAGATCTAAAACGGAATTAATTAAAAACCCATCTGTTTGTTTAGATCTAGGCAAAAAAATGGAAAAACGGTCTTATTTCGTATAGATCTAAAAATTTTGCAGAAAAAAGTAGATTAGAAGGCGAAAAACTTGTTTCTAGGAAGCTTAACTCAGTTGCAAAGACTAAGTTGACGACGGCGAGGGCGGTGGCGGCGACGGTGGCGGTGGCGATTCGACCTACAAGAAAATAGAGTTGTGATGAAAATATGAAGAGAGATAGATGGAGGGACTGGTAAGGTGACACGAAAAAGGAGAGGTAATTACCAAACTGAAGAAGCTGACGACGGCGGAGGCGGTGGCGATGGCGACGAGGGTTTCCGGAGAGATGTTTGAGAGAGTTTAGAGAGAGAGACATTCTTCCTGTTTTAGAGAGAGAGTCGATAATGACTTTTACAGATTAGAGTTGGTAACTTTAGTTTATATATGGGGTAAATTCACAAGTAGGGTAACTTATTTCAGGTTAATTCACAGGTTTTCATCAATAAGTCTGATAAACCTTAAACTTGATAATTACTACTAGAAGAAGTCTGATATTTTTTAAGGTATATGCATAATTAACTAACCTTGTTTAATTTGATTCAATTTTATGAAATATTAATTTCTATACATCAAAATTGTTTATATTTAATTATTGTAGAAAACAGTTTTAACAAAATATATTTTTTTAATTTTTAAATTTAAATTTACTATTTTAATCTGTATCAGACTTCTCGAATACGTCTGATAGAAGTCTGGTAAGAGAAATAAATCAGACTTCTATTAGAGTCTAAATGTCAGACCTCTATAGAAGTCTGACATGTCGCAAAGGTTAAAATGGTAATAGCGGTTTCGCGTTTTTTGTTTGGTCATAAGGGGATAACTGTAATTTTCCACCCCCGAAAGTGTAGCGCAACATTTGATTGAAATGACGATATATTTTTGTCATAAAAACGAAATTTTGGTGTAAAAACAGCAATTTGCCCATAAATAAATGATGGTTATTCTTTCTTTTTTTTCACGTCGACGTTTTAATCTTATTTTTTTCACTGATAATCAGATTTATTTTTCTACCTTTTCATTTCTAAATTTTTTTTTAGAATTTGTTTTTGTTTCAAAATATAAGATGTATTCATATTTCTATACAAACTTTACATTTATTGGATATTGTGTGATCAATTATATTTTTCAGCCTTTTTTAGGATTGGCTAAATTATTTTTAATTTATATATTAAATAATATTTTTTTGTAGAGAAATAATTTTCTTAATTTGTGCGCTTTTAACTAAAATATGTTATATTATAAAAGAGAAGGAGTATAACACTAAAATGAAATGGATTCTTTTTTTCTTTCTAAAAGCACATGAGGTAATTAGGTGAACGATTTTCATAGTTTTATAAGATGTTATTTGTTAATACCTAAACAGAAACGCAAGTTCCCATTTCACTTCTAAACTGGAAACACAAGCTTTCACCGCTCTTTAAAACTGAAATACAAGTTTTTGTCGGGCTTCTGATATGGTTTTTATGGAATCTTACTTCAACAGCGTTTCCTCGCATTATCGAGAGCTTTTAATTCTGGTCATAATTCCAAAACGGAAATCATACCTCGCGCAAAGTTTCCATGTAACCTACGATTTTGTTTTACTTATAAAAAAAGAGAGGCAATCAAGTTCCTTTGTTGTGTCTTCCCGGAAGCAGGTTATGGAAGAAGATACAAAGGCGAGAAAAACATGCCATGATGATTAACTGATTACATAATGCAAGTCACACGACCAAGCTACACAAGTTATTCTTAGTGTTATTTCACATTGGGGTATATACTAGAAATGTAGAATAAGAACATATCACAGCTTGATTTTCAAATCAATGATTGAGCCAATTGTGAAAGTTGGAATAGAACGGCTTGCCCTTTCTTAGATGCGAAGAACAATATATATACAAGTGTGAGAACCCTAGTCTCTATACAAATAAGGAAACGTAAGAGAAAAGGAATATTTACAAATCCATCCCGTAATACTCCTCCTCAAGTTGGCGTATGAAGATCAAAAATACCCAACTTGCCACGAAGAAATTCGAACGCTTGTGAGCCGAGAGCTTTCGTGGAATGGATATATGAAGTTTGTATCAATCCGTTCTGAATCTCATCCCTTATGTAATGACAATCACGTTCGATGTGTTTGGTTTGTTCATGAAAGACGGGGTTGGCCGCGATGTGTAGAGATGCCTCGTTGTCGCAAAACAATTTTAGGCTCCTCTGACGTGACTCCAAAATCGGATAGGAGACTAGAAACCCATTGTAGCTCCGAAGTAGTGAAAGACATAGCTCTATATTCAGCTTCCGCTGAAGATTTTGAAACAACTCCTTGTTTCTTGGTCTTCCAAGCAATAGGAGATCCACCGAGCAAAACAGAGTAACCCGTGAGCGATCACCGTGAAACTGGACAAGAGGCCCAATACGAATCACCTGAGATCTTCAAATCACCATTTTCCATGAGCAAAATTCCTTGTCCAGGGCTTCCCTTAAGATAGCGCACCACGCTTAATGCCGCAAACCAATGCTTGATCCGAGGTTGGTGCAAGAACTGAGCCAGAACATGTACTACGTACATAAGCTCAGGTCGAGTAATGGTCAAATACACCAACCGTCCTACTTAACGGCGATACTGGTCCGGTTTGTCAAAATAATCTCCCTTAGGCTCTTCTAATTTGTGGTTTGGTTCTATCGGTGTGTAAATTGGTCTTCCTCCCAACAATCCAGTTTCGTTAATGATATCCAATGCGTATTTTTGCTGTGACAAGTAAATACCCTCTGAAGATCTTGCAACTTCAATCCCTAAGAAATACTTAAGAGGCCCCAAATCATTCATATGAAAGCATTGATTCAAATAACCCTTGAAGCGAACATTTACCTCATCATCATTCCCTCCAATCAGTAAGTCATCGAGATAAACAATCACGTAGAGACACATCTTTCCCCGAGTCAAAGCAAACAACGAGTAATCCGAATAAGACTAAACAAAGCCATACCCGATCAACGCATTCGTGAGTTTAGAGAACCAGCACCGTGGCGCTTGTTTTAAACCGTATAGCGACTTCGGCAACCAGCATACTTTATTTGGACCAGACGCTTTGAACCCTGGTGGAAGCTTCATGTACACCTCTTCTTCTAAATCTCCATAAAGAAAAGCATTGTGTACGTCCATCTGATGCACAATCCAATTCTTAATAGCTGCTACCTTGAGAAACATGCGAACCGTAGTAAGCTTAACGACCGGTGCAAATGTTTCTTTGTAATATTTGCCCTCCTTCTAGGATTACCCATGACTACCAAACGAGCTTTATGTCGCTCAATCGTACCATCTGAATCAAATTTGAGTTGAAAACAAATATGCACCCAATGGCTGTTTTTCCCGGCGGTAAGTCTTCAATATCCCATGTATGTTGTTTTTCCAAAGCCTTAACTTCAAAATTCACAGCATTCCGCCAACCTTCAAGTTTCATTGCGTCGTTATATGATTCTGGTTCATATCCAACAGTGATGGCTGCGAGAAATGCTGCATGATAGGCAGAAAAATGGTCACATGTCACATAATGAGTAAGAGGATAAGCGATCGTACCTGAGCTCGAAGATGGCTTTAGTGCAGGAGAGTGCGAGGGGTCGATGTTACAAGTCGTCGTGTAAATCTCATAATTCTGCAAATGAGTATTCTTATTCTTTTTTCAGTGACCGCGACCAAGTTCTGTTTCTGTCGAGTCAACTGTCGGCAATGGAAGAGATGAAGATGGTACAGGTGGCGGAGACATAGAAGTCTCGCCACTTACTTCAAAACTCCCCCTTTCGTCTACAATATCTGGTGATGGCGAGATCACTCTACTCTCTTTTGAGCTCCCCCCTTACATCGACTTCCAGAAAATCATCATCACAAATCAAAGGCATAACAGGAGAGGGAATAACAATGTCTTTGTTTTCGGTTGTGGAAACAGCAAATGGAAACGTCGTCTCATCAAACTTCACATCATATGAGACAAAAAACTCGTGTGTCTCCAAATCGTACAACATCCATTCTTTTTTCCATAGGGATATCCCATAAAAACACATTTTCTACTTCGTTCTCCAAATTTGTCTTTATTCCGAGAAATCTTAACAGCATAACTCAAGCATCCAAATACTTTCAAGCCATCAAATGAAGGTGTCTTGCCATACAATATTTCATACGGAGTTTAACCTTGCAGCAAAGGTGTAGAAGTTTGATTGATAAGATGACTTGCTGCTAGAACACACTCTCCCCAAAATTTCACCGGTGACGATGCTTGGAACATCAAAGAACGAGCTACATTGCGTTCCACATGCGCGTTTTGTTGCGGTGTGTAGACACACGATGTCTGATGGAGAATTCATTCTTGCTCGAAATAACGTCTCAAGCATGTGAATTTAGTGCCATTGTCAGTTTGAATAGCTCGCACTTTCTTGTCAAATTGGTGAGTGGCCATAGCACAAAATTTCTGCAAACATTCAGACACTTCACGTTTTCCAAGCAATAAATAAATCAATATTGCTCTAGAAAATACACTGCTCTTGACGTAAACGGAGTACGATAAGCTCCCCAGACATCACAATGAATCAAATCCAAAATACCAACTAATTTATTATTGCTTTCAGAAAAAAAAATCCCGAGTTTGCTTAGCTCGATATCAAATATCACATCTTCCGTCTGTTGCAACGGATTTACCAATATCTAAAACACCTGGTAAAGAAGACAAAACACGACTAGAGGGGTGTCCTAATCGACTATGCCACAAATCACGTTGAACATTGTTTGTTGCGTTGTTTGCTTGTCCACTGAAGATACCCTGAACTTGTAAACCCCATAGCACTCTTCACCCGCACCAATCATCATCTTCGAGGTACGGTCATGCAAAACACACAAATCCTCAGTAAAAGTGATCGAGCCTTTAGTCGTTTTAAGTAATTTCGCAACAGAGATTAGAGAACAAGTCAGTTCCGGTGAGAACAAAACTCCATTCAGCCATATATCACCTCCCAAGCACATTCGTCCCTGTTTTTGAGCCAAGGCACGATCTCCGTCAGGAAGACGAATGAAACATTGCACTATATCTGTTACATCACTAAAAAAACGATATTTGAAGTCATGTGGTGCGAAGCACCATAGTCTATGATCATTTCCGTTTTACCAGAGAGTTTGGCGGCTGATTCCGATGTTTTCTGCTGACTCAAGAAACCAATCAAAGATGTCCATTGGTCGTAACTCAGTTATGGCAGTGAGCCTCGATCGTATCCTCCTTCACGACGCGTTGCTGCAACCGAGTTTGCAATCGGTTGAACAAGTGCTGAATGTGTAGATTCGCTGGCACGAGCAAAATTCGAGTTCGAGCCTCGCCCTCTTCCAAAACCGCCAACAACTCCTCCTCCTCGGCCAAAACAACCACCGTGACCACCTCCTCCATTTCTACTGCCTCTTCCTCGTTCTCTCCACCAATCAAGGAACCCTTTGATTTGGTAACAATCATATATCTCATGGCCGTATTTTCCACAGTGCGTACATGTGACATCTTTCTCTCGAGTCTGAAAAGTCTCCGTTCTTCCTCTGGTACTAGATTGAACTGCGAACCCGACAACTTCCACTCTCTCTTCTTTGTTTCGAGTGATAGTTCGTTGTCTCTCATCACGAACCACTCGTTCATACACCTGTGACAGTTTCAGCAATGGCTCCATATTGGTCAGAGTTGATCGAATTCCTCCAAACCGCACATCGTCTAATCCCATCAAAAACTGGTGAATGCGTTCATTGTCTCTAGCTTGTTCCAATTTCGCCACCATCTCTCCACACGAACATGACATCAAAGGCTCATAAACAGCCATATCATCCCACATCATCTTTAGTCTCCCGTAGTACATCACCACGATATCTCCTTGTTGTTTACAGTTAGCCAAATCGGCTTTTAACTCATGCACTCTTGGTCCGTTCCCGACCGAGAAGTGCAGCTTCAAATCTACGAGTGTAATCGAGTGTCCTCAAAGTCGGTTCGATCGTGTTCATGTTCCACGCCACGATCATGGAATGAACGACTTCCCACTGTTGCAGATCCGATGCTCATGTTGGTTTCGTCAAGGTTCCATCAATGAACCCAATCTTCCTCTTCGTTCGCAATGCATTCCGCACATGCATAGCCCAATCTTCATAGTTGCCTCCTCTCAACTGCACCGCAGTTATCAGATTTCCTGGTCCTTCAGACGGATGCAAGTAAAACGGCGAAGAAACAGAGGTTTCTTTCACCTTCTCCACCAAGGCTGATTCATCTTTTTCTTGAGTCATCATTATCGAAGCCGTACGTTAACAAAGGATGTTCAGAATTTTGGATCTAGGTTTTGCTCTGATACCATGTGAAAGTTGGAATAGAACGGCTTGCCCTTTATTAGATGCGAAAAACTATATATATATAAGCATGAGAACCCTAGTCTCTATACAAATAAGGAAACTTAAGAGAAAATAAATATTTACAAATCCATCCCTTAATACCAATGCCCTAAGACCATCTCCATCGGTTAGAACCTCAAAAAGAGGTTCTCAAAATTAAAATATTATTATTTTAATATAATTTAATTATTTGATTTATTTTTTGTTTTTGTTAAAAAGTTAAACCAATAAAAAGTAGACATATAGCAAGAGAGGTTCTTAAGAGGTATCTAAAAGTTCTATATTTAGAACTGATTCTTAGTTCTCTCTCCTACTTTTTATTTTTTTTCTTTTTTTTATTGTTTAGAACCTCACTTGAGAACCTCCGATGGAAGTGCCCTAACAAAGAGTAGAATACCACCACTTATGTGCAAACAGAAACAAAGATGAAGAGGATATTTTTTTCTTACACACTGGTGACGTATATTTTGCTTATGTGAGCACATCACAAGTGGTTGTAATGGAGCACTCAAATTCATTATATATAAATTCCCTACTAACATATTTGATGCCAACTTTGGGGCGACCAAGATGGCTGAAGATCATTAGGTTCTTCTTTTGCCTTTTTGAACTTTTATCATGGACACCATGTGGTTTGTTTTTTCTCTTCAATTATTTCAGTGCTTTAACAAAATATATATAGACCAAATCTACTATCCATAGGACTACAGTATAAGTATTTGTATATGAGAGGTATATGTTACGTTTAAACCTACGATAGTTATCCGGAATTCGGATCTTTATTGAATTAATTAAACAATTTATATAGAAGCAAACTACTAATTATGGTGTTCTGGTTTAATACTCCCTCTGTTTCACAAAAGTGTCATTTTAATATATTTCACACATATTAAGAAAACTATTAAAAGTTCAATATTACCTCTTATTAATACACTAAACAAATTATCTCTTTCTAATTAATACACTAAACAAATTATCTCTTTCTAATTAATACACTAAAACAATAAGGTTAAAACTGTATTTTTTCAAAAATATGCATTGGAAACATAAAACGACACTCTTTGTGTTTGTGAAACAAAAATAAAACCTTAAAATGACACTTTTTGTGAAACGAATGGAATATTAAACCATTAAGAGAAACTATAAAAAAAATTATACATATTCTGGGTCCGAGCGCATGAGGAAGGAGAATATAATAGCATATATTCCATAACTTATATAGAATAGTCTGACCAATTTTTATTTTTTTTGTCATTTGCTCAATTACCAACACTTTATTTTGTAATTATACCTAAAATCCCACCATTAGTATAAGATAAATAGGAAAATCATAAAAAACAAAATTCAAGACGGTAGTTACTTACACTTTAAACCTCCAGACACTATAAAAAAACATGCGATTTCCGACGGAAAAACGCCGTCGGTTCCAGCTCATCGGAAAATTGTCGGAAAATTCCGACGGATTACCGATGGCCGTATTTCCGACGGATATTTGATCCGAATTATACGTCGGAACGTTCTCGGAAAGCCGTCGATAATATTTCCGACGGGATTCCGACGGATATTCTGACAGATCGGTGTCCCAAAATTATGTCGGAAATCCGTCCAATAGTCGTCGGAAAATTTTTCGACAACCCTCCGACGGATATTCAATAATTTGTTTTTATTTTCAATTTTTTTATTATTTAATTTTATTAAAATTATTTAATTATTATTAATTATATTGTAATTTTTTATTTTTAATTATAAATAAAAATATTTGTAAAAAGAAATTAATTATTAAAAATTCATTAAATATTTAAATAAATTCAATAAAAATAATTAAAATTGTTATAAAAAAAATAAAATGTTTAATTCAAACGGTCGGAGAGTTGTCGGGGTTGTCTGGATTGTCTGGATTCTCGAGATTGTCATCCCGAAAGAGATGGGGAAGGCGCCTTGCATGATCTTCTGCAAGGAGGTGAGCTGTAACTCGGTTGAGTTGTGTGCGGTCTTTAACTCTTGGACCTCCAAGTCACAGTCTTGAACCGTTTGGGTGAGCCTCTCGATATCTTGCATGTACTCTGAAGCATATCGAGGAACCGAGGAAGAAGATTCCTGGGTCGGAAGTCCGCCTAACCCAGCGAATCGACTTTTGACTTGTCGAGTTTCCTATGAAATATTATAAATGTTAGAGCCGTAAATGTTATTAAAGAAGAAATTAAAAGAAAAAAATAGAAAACAAAAAAAAACTTACCGCGAGAACAATTAGGTTAATCTCTTCCGTGGATAACTCGTTCGAAACCCCATATCCGTCAAGAGTGAGCTGCGACATCGAAACTTCATGTTCCGTCTTCTTCTTCTTGCAAGTCTCTACAAGCTCACGCATCCCCACGTTTTGGATCACACCGTTTTTTTTGTTGGTGTGTCTCTGCTCGATTACTTTAAGGTAATCCGGAGCCTTACCATATTTCTTCGCCTGTGAAATTTTGTTAAGTAAATAATAATAAAAAAGAAATTAGTAATTAAAAATGAAAATTTTACTTACCATTTCCATCGCCTCGCGTTCTACGGTCTTTGCACCCCCGTTGTGAATGTTTATCCCTTTCCCTCCTCGCTCGCTCTTCCAGTTCTTCGAGTTTTTATCGGCGTGCGTCTTCGTCTTCGGCTTACTCCAGTACTCGCAGAAGCCCTTCCACACATCGTCGACGAGGTCCTTCGGCTTGTCTTTGTTGTGCTTCCACTTCTGCTTCCACTCGTACATGTGGTTCGAGTACGAAAGCGCAGCATACTTGTCGAATTGGCCAATCACCGTCCTCGTCTGGGTATGGTCCCACGTGAAATCTTGCTACATTAAAAAAAAGAAACTTAATGTTTAAAAAAAAATAAACATAAAATTGACAAAATGAAATTAAAAAGAAGAAAAAACTATAAATTACTTACCGCGAAAGTCCGGTGCCACAAGTCTTTCTCGTCGGCAGGCATGTCGAATTACTTCTCGTACGGTTTGTCCAACATGTTGTGGAGCATCCGCAAGATTGTCTTTCTGATGTTAGGCGACAACTTAAAACATTAAAAAAAAAAGAATTAAATACGTTAAGATTAAAAATATAATTAAATTGAAATAAGAAATGAAAATTCACTTACCAAGTCCCGTCCTCGAACTTCGGGTCGAGACGGATGCAATGGTCTCGGTTCGGCTGCCGGACTAGATCCTCGATCCTAATTCGGCTCCGAGCAGCGGATTGCTGGGAGTCCAGGACTTCAGTTCCCGAGCTCAATACGCCATGAGTCGTAGCCCGAGAACCCCCGAGAACGGCGTCCTTGTGAGCCGCCGCCCAAACGTAGTCCGTCCTCGTTATTCCTGCAGGAAAAACATAAAATCGTTAGAATATTGAAATCTATAACTTCCGAAAATTCAAAAAATTTCAAATATATCGAAAATTTCAAATGTCCCGAAAATTCAAAATTTACCGAAAATTTCAATATTCTCAAAAAATTTAAAATTCCCCAAAAATTCAAAAAATTCAAAAAAATTTCAAAAAATCCCAAAAATTTCAAAAAAAATTCAAAAATTCCCAAAATATTCCTACTACCCTGTTGGGCTTTTGTTGGTGGTGAGTTTAGCACTCCCCTGTTTAACCCGGTTTGAATTAAGATCAGCCCAACTACCAGTCTCAAGCCCATCAAGGCCGACTTACGAAATAAAAGGAAGATCTCCTTTTATTTGATAAAGGCAAATTTCGAGAAAAAAAGAAGTTATCTTTTTCCCAATGGATCGAACTAGGAAAAGGAAGTTCTCTTTTTCCTGATAGAACTAGGAAAAGGAAATCATCCTGTTTTTAGCTAGCTTAGAACTTTATAAATAGGAGAGCTCCTCATTCATAATATTCATCCGATAACTCATTCACGAGACCTAAAAGACTAAGAGCCCCAACTTCATAGCTTTGATTCTTCTAGTTCCAAAAAATTAATAAAAAAAATTCTCATAAGTTTTTTTATAAAAACGTTTTTTTATATAATTATACAAAAGTATTTTATAAAAACGTTTTTGTATAAAATCATTTTTTATATAAGTTATTTATAAAAACGTTTTTTCCTTTATATATATAATTATAAAAATGTTATTTCTAAAAATGTTTTATATATAATTTTTATATTTTCTCAAAAACGTTTTTATATCATTCAAATAATATTTATAAGAAAACGTTTTTGTAAAATTATAAATTACTAAATCTAATTTTCTAAATTCAAAAACGTTTTTATAAATTATAAATTCAAAAATGTTTTTATTTAATTCTAAATTTCTAAATACTAACAAAATCTAAAAACCCTAAATCAAAAATGTTTATAACCTAAATATAAACTCTAAAATTACAAATAATTGTTTTCTAACAAACTAAATATAAAACCCTAACAATTCTAATCAAACAAACAACCTAAATCTAAAAATTATTCCATTCTAACAGCCTAACACTAATAAACCCGTCGGAAATTTCCGACGGATATGAGAATATACCGGTTTATTCCCTACATGTGTTTCTATTTGCCAGTCAAGAGACACGTGTCAGAGACCCCAGATCTGTCGGAAATTTCCGACGGATTTAGGGTAAATTTGGGGTTTAGAGTTTAGGGTTTGGGGATATGATTTAACAATCCTTAATCTACATGTTTTATTCAAAAAATAGTGAATTCATCAATGTTATAGACTTTGTATGAGTTTATAACTTTTACAAAATCAAAACCTATACATTTCTCATAACATCTATACGCCTTATACTATAACTTATACTAACACCTCTATCAAATTTTATACAATCTATAAGACATTTTTATTTTGAAATTTTACAAGTTCAAACTATTATATATACATCATACAATTGTTTGTCTACAGTTTCTACAAAAAAAAACATGTACCCTATACCCTAAACCCTAAACCCTAAACCCTAAACCGTGTGCCATACAGTAACCAAAGGGTTACAATCCAAAAACACTTTTAGAAAGTGTCTATATCTTAAACAAAGTATAAATAAGTGACGACACACACCAAACTACCAACTTGTATAAGCCAAAACTCACGTATATTTGGGTTGTTGATTAAAAATAAAATAAAAAATAAAAAAAAAAAGGAAAAGGAAAGATATGTGTTGTTGACTGTCACGTGCTTACCGACTACTTTTTATTGAGCATATTAAATCTGTTTTACAATGGTCTGAAAAGAGAACAGAGTTTGTTCATCCCGAGCTTAACTTGTTTCTACAAGTCTTAAATGGAACAAACTGCTTACTTAAAATGCTATGACTACCAAAAATTATGCATACAATGTTTCTCGTGTTTGTTTTCTTTCATTTCGGACGTTTGATCTAGCAATAAGGTGGGGTCTATCATCATTAATGATACAACCAATTTTGTTTAAATTTTGTTGCAAATAAAAACATACTAATTGTTTTGTAATTATTACGCTTTTGAAAAAATAAAAACTCAAATGTTCTGATTAGCGTCGGCCAAAATTTCTAAACGAGAGAAGTATAGATTTCGAAATTGGTTATCGATTTCGTCATGGGAGATGTTGCTTCAACCGTAATCAAGTAGTTAGAACACTCAAATCGCAAAAACATTTCTCCACCTTTGACATTCTTGGCGATATGTACGTAATTATTGTGTTTAACAACATATCTCTACGTTTTTTTGTCTCTTTAAATTTTTTTTTAAGAAGTAGGCACAAATTAGATACATTATAATTCCTTCTTGGAGTTGTGCACTCCTCTAACAGTCCTTCCCAAATCAAGATCGGCCAGGTTTAGTCAGGCAACGTCAGTCTGAAATAGCCCAGTTTAATCCAGCCATGTCGGTCTAGCTCGGCTCACAACGGCCCATAAGGGCTCGATTTAATTAGGTTCTCGATAGACTATGAAAGCCTGGCTCAGTCCGGCCCGTATCGGCCTACATTGATCTAGTTCGGCTCACGATGGCTCGTGTTGGCCCACAAAAGCCCACGAATTCCGATCAGCGTCGAGATCCAAGAAATAAGGAAGATCTCCGAAGAAAAAAGGAAGTTATCCTTATCAGAGTCTGAGAAGAAAAATGAATCATTACAATCATCTTTCCAAGAAAAGGAAGTTATCCTTATTAGAGTTGATGATGGCAAAATAAGTAGAATTTGCTCCAAGAAAAGCGTACTTGAGGCTGACATGAAGTGGTTTCAGCTAAAATTTTGGTCTCGCTCCAAGGATCAGCTACTGCCTTTGGCGTGTCCTTAGGAGGTGTAAGAGTCTTCTTTTCTTCTTACAAATCGAGATAAGCCACTAACTTTGTGTAAGTCTCAGCTTCATCAAGCATTTTTGCGCAGTTTCTTGTAGATTCTTTGAGGAAATTGTATTCTTTTTTTGTGGTTGTTAAGACAATCTCCAATGGGTCATCATGCATGAGTTCTTCATAGACTACTTCAATAGCTCCTGTTAGCTCATCTATCCAAAAGATTTGACCAACCAGAGTCGGTTTGTCCAAACCTTCGTTCATATCGAAATTTATCACAAGATCACCTTAATGAAGATCGATCTTGCCTCTGGGAACATCAAAGATCGCCCCCGCTCTAGAGAGGAATGGTCGACCAAGAATAAAAGGATCCTTAGGTTCATTTTTGAGTTCCAATATCACAAAATCAGTGGGTATGTAGCATTCACCAATGATGATAGGCACATCCAAGATAATTCCCACCGGTAGGCGAATTGATTTATCTGCTAGAACCAATGAGATTCTTATGGGCTCAAAAGCGTGAAATCCAAGGTGTTTAGAACCCGAGAATGGCATAATATTTATGCTTGATCCCAAGTCACACAAACATCGTTCAAACTTCTCGTTTTCAATCATGCAAGCAAGCACAAAACTGCCCGGATCTTCTCGTTTCTAGGGCATGCAATTTTGTAGAATGGACTGCATTCATGCGTGATCATCATAACACCTTATTGCAATTTTAGAGTATGGGTTAAGATGCACTTCATATATTTCCTCAAGGTCGGAATCATTGCACATGTTTTAACGAAAGGCAGTCTCACAGTAAGTTGCTCGACGAGCTCTTTCAGCTTGGCTCTCTCTTTCTCCTTCTTTGGTGCTTTTAAAGCTCTTGGGTATTGTGGTTTTGGCTTGTATACACATGCTGGAAGCGGCGGTATAACATCTTCTCCAAGAATTTCCCGAGTTAATGCTTCTTTGTCAGGAAGTTCTTCTCTTACACCCACCGTTTCTTCTGCATCCTTTTCTTCAAGAGCTGTAGGGGGTTCTAGTCCTTTGTAAGATGTGCCACTTATGAGAGTGATACCTTGCATATGACTGTAGGAACGTGGGTCATCATGTCTCTTGGTGAAAAGTGCAATCGACTCTCTCATAAAGGAAACCGTCTCGATCACTTGATCTTCGAGCTTCTTAACGTGAGCGGAAAGGGAATCGAATTTACCATTCAATTTTTTATAGATACATTCCATTTTGTTGTTGATGTCCTCAACTAGCTTCTGTTCATCAGCTGAGAGTTTTTGTATCATGAGTTCAAGGTTGTTGCTTTCACTGAAATTGCAAACAATGGGAACTTCAAATTGAAGTTGATCGGCGGATTTTGCTACTTAGGAAGCTGGCCGCGGGCAAAGCAGTCGTGGTCGCGGCCAACAGGCGTCCTGATAACACCGGTTTTTGACTATTTTTATGGATCACTTTAATATATTTTGCATGTGTTTTAACTCCGTTTTCAATGTTTTTCAAATGATTTCCATGTTTTAGAGTTTTGAAAGACATTTCAGGTTACTTGGGATAAAAGATTGCATTATGGAACAAAAGTACGTTTTTGGATAAACTTGGACCGTTAGAAGTCTTGCAATCAAAGAATACCTTTGATTTAAGTGTTTTCACTCAGTCAATTAATACTAAAGTTCACACTACCGCAATCATAACGGTTGTCAATGCAGTACTTAAGGATCGAATCCACATAGACCAAATGTACATTACGATTCTCACAATTATGAAATTAAGCTAAGACAGAAATATGGTTAGTTTTGATTAAGTAACAAATGCAGTTAAAACGATGTAAATTCAATAAAAGAAAAGAGTTAGATCAAGAGTTTCATCTCAGGAATCCATAGATCATGAATCAGACAACTATTCAAGGAACAATTAAACACAAGTTTCGAACTCAAACCTAAATATTAACCAATCCACTTCCGTGCTCATGGTTACTAAACCTAGCATCCTAATCCACTGATTTACGTGTTTTACCACACCAATTAATCTAATGTGTGTACACTACCGCAATCATAACGGTATGTCGATGTAACACTTTAGGATCGAATCCACAGGGAGAATGAATAACACACTAAGAATTCAAGAAACTATTTAAGCTAAGCGATTTAGTTTTTTTTGGGTTTTTGGTTTTAGAAACTAAATAATTAAAACTATTAATTTTAAAAGAGAAATTAAGATGAAAATGATTATAACAATTTAAGGGACAGAATTTGGATCACAATTATAAGAATTCTAGAAGCACAAATAAAATCGGAATTTAAATCAAGAAATTACAACAGAATTTAAGACATGGGTTTTCGGGTTTGGTAATTCGTAAATGTTTGATAATTGAGAGATGATGTTTAAAACGATTAAATAAATTTATTTCCTAGATCATGATCACTTAATTTAGACTAGCTCATTTCCATGACACTAATCCTTTTATAAATCATTTATTTAAGCTAATTTCCCAATTGCAAATAAAAGATTTATAAACTATGAACTCAAGATCATTTTAATCACAATTCACCTTAGATTTCTATTTCCATAGGTTAAGAATGAAGAGCATGAGATGAAAATTACAAGACAAATCGCAATCCCCTTCCGGGTAGCGTTTTATCTAAAATCAAGAAATAGTTTTCCAACTCACTTCTAGGTTTAAGACTATTTTCAAAACATGAGGATAAATTAAATTCTAGATTTAAACATCTCCAATATTTTAAATCAAAACATGATAAACTACCAAACCCTTAACCCATGATAGAATTACTCACACATAATTAAATAACAATAATAGATGATAGAAATGAAAGACATAATTTAATAAATAAGAAAAGAGGAAGAGTTTTAGAAGGAATCTTCACTATATGGAAGAGGATGAGCAATCTTTGATAAGCATAAAGAGAAAAACGAAAATAAAGAAAAGAGAGAGTGTTTAAGCTTTGAGTAGAAGATGTGTTAGTATTGTGAGTTGATGATTTTAGTTCTTCCCATTACATTGGTATTTATAGAAGATGTGAGGGGTTGTTAAGCTTCCATTGTTGACACATGCAGCTTTCATTGTTGAAAAATTCAGCTTCTTTTGTTGACAGCTTCCATATTTGACTACCAAAGGTTTGGTGAAGGTTGTGGGAGTTGGTGAAGGTTTGATACGTCTTCACCAAATCGGTCATAACTTTTGAACTAGATCTCCGAATGATATGAATCCGGCGCCCACGTGAATCTAACTCAATTGTCTACAACTTTGATCAAGACCTCATATTAAACTGGGCGCGGGAAGACCTTCATTTGACACGATCTTTCAGCCGTTCCAGATTACCGCTGCATTTTCCGGGAAAGATATGTCATCAGTAAATCGCTCGGATTTCTTGCACTTCTGATGCGAATGACATGGAACCACTTCCGTTGGAAAGCTAACTCAATTTTGTATAACTTTCATGCAAAGCTCCCAAGCTAATTCCAAATGAAAGGGCTTCATCCAATTTTATCTTTCAGATCCCGCAAACCGATCAACTCTTGTTTATGCTCCATTTGCTTCTTTTTTATATCGTCCTTCAAGCTCCGAGCATCTCCTTTGATCCAAATCACTCACAAGTACCTAAAAAAAAAACTCCAGCAAGCCACAAAAAGACACAAAACAACCTATGACATCTAAAATGCTAGACAATACAAAATAAGACTCAAATGCATGAAAACATTCCAAAAACTATACAAAATGGGAATAAAACTAATAGAAATAAACACACTAAAACATGCAAAATATGGTGTTATCATCCACTTCCGTGCTCATAGAATGATCTAGATCAGCTTTAACGAGCAGGTTCAATGTGTTCACGAATCAACCTAATACACTTCCGCGCTATTAGACAATTCGCTCGCTTATGCTCTTTCTAGCAACCCAATACACTTCCGCGCTCTCAGATTAAGCCCTAGTTCATAGACCTAGCGGTCAACTCAAGCGTAAGCAATAAACATAACAATAAGCGAAAGCCTCAAAAGATAGATCCATATATGTGTCTAATTGAATGATTCATGGATCCCCTTGAAACCCTAAACCTAACTAATGAACTACTCAGACATGGAAACGGAGAACAAGCAAAGAGATGAAGAAGACATAGTATAGATTAAGAGAGAATGGGTTTAGAAATCTTCTCAATGGATACAAAGGTTCTTCTCCAAAGCTTACAATAATCTCCAAAAATCTCAATAGAACAAAGCAAATAAAAGTGTCTGTAAAAGTTGTGGTATCCAGCGGCTGCCGTCAAAGAGGCTAAAAATATAGTATTTATAGGTATAGGTCGAATTAGGTCAAAATAGGGAGTTTCTAGAGCAAAATAGGAAAAATATGAAATTTCCTTTTTCTTCTCGTCGGCCTGCATCGACCGATGCACCTCCTTGCATCGGTCGATGGCTGTTTCTCTGGTCCAGTGCATCGATCGATGCACTCCTTGCATCGATCGATTGCTGATCTCCTGGTTTGTTGCATCGGCCGATTGGAAAGTTTCTGGTGGAGTTGCATCAGTCGATGTACTCCTTGCATCGACCAATTCTGCTCATTTCTTCACGGTTTCGTGCGTTTTTGCTCCCGTAACTCCAATTTCCTCCTTAGACACTTTTTTACCTGATATATCTAAATAAAGGACTAAAAGACTCTAAACCAGACTTTGACTCGATAAAACGATTAAAAGAAACACTAAAACATACGATAGAAAACGGTAAAAACCAAGTATATCAATTCCCCAGACTTAACCTTTTGCTTGTCCTCAAGCAAACAGAAAACTAAGCAAGAAGAAAAGGTTTGAAAACACGGAGACTCACGTTTCCTTTAGAATTCCGCAATGACCATTACCTTAGCAATTCATGTATTGCCAAGCTAGCTCCAGATCGAACCACCATGTACTTCTCTGCAAGCATTCTCAGCCTTCCAGATTCAACTCATTATTTCACAGAACAATCCAAAGCTATCATAGCTGGGTCTCATCAAAGATCATAGTACCAAGAACCTTCTAGACTCTTTTCCCTTTCGGTATCGTGACAAGACAACAACACAGCCTTTGGTACTTTTTCCTCCCCCAGACTTATTCTTTTCTCATTTTCTTTTCTTGGGGTATATAATTTTTTTTATCAAGATTTACGAGACGCGAGTATTGATTGTGTTTGCCACCGAATCCCCGGTTCATCCCCCTTTTAAAATCAAAGATGTAGGCGAATAATGGGATCGCGGGAAATTTTCCTAGCCCTCGCTTGTAATCTTTGTGTGGTCATCTCCTTCGAAGTAAAATAATGGGATCGATGGAAATTTTCCTAACCTTTACCCGAAAGAAAATCATTTCATCTTTTCTGCTTTTTATTTTAAATAAGGGAGAGGAGTACCATACTTTCACACGGGTTGTCTTTATAGATACAAATGAGGAGTCAAGCTCTGAAGACACCAATCACAATGATGAGGTAAAAGGAAGAGCGCATAAATTAGCTCAAGCTTTCGAATTTTTCTGGAAACATAGATGCCTCTGATTAACCGGTCAGCCTTTAGATTTTCCATTAGTCTGATCTAAAACTAGCCCTACAATAATGGTCACTTAGATGCAAGTCATATAGAAATTCAAAGGTCATGATCATAATCTCCAACAAGTTTTGACTCAATAAAACAAAATGACTCAAAGCAAACATAAAAATAACACAAAAGTAAACAAAACAAAGAAAAATAGCATTAGTAACGATAGATACCCTCCCCCTGGCTTACTTCGCACCGTCTCGGTGTGAAAATAAATGAGGAAGAAGACTAAACAGACTCAAGAAAAATAAAATAAAAGAGAAAATAAAAGCTAAAGATAGAAAATGGTACTGGGATAAGTGATCCTCCGAACTACTGCTCGCGTCATGTCCCACCATGCGCCTCCTCCTCGGCAGTCTAGCATCGGATGGCTGTGAACCACTAGATCCGGCAAAATCAGACCTGCGTCCAGCAACGTCAGGCCCGGGCTCAAAGTCGTGCATGCCGGCAGCTGGCTCATCATCACGATCGTCTGCAGCGGTAGGTGCCTTGAAACAGGAAGGTCTCCTGGGGACTGGTATCCTCGAGAGTGCTCTCCAAATCCTCTGCAGCATGGCATTGTTCTTCTGCAGTCCCCCACTGACATACGGCCACTTCTCCTCATCGTCGGTCTCAAATGGGCAAAGTGGACCAAGATCGTACTCACTGCAGTCTGGAGGAAGAAAGTACTATGTCTGATCAGATGTGTCATCTGGAATGTCCTCGGAGATGTCCTCTGGTCTTCTAGATGTAGATGCTCTGGCTGTGAAGCGAGAGGCTCTAACCGATGGTACTATGCGTCTGCGCGGAGTATCAAAGGGATCAGGTAGCAACTTGTGTTCAGGTGTCATCCAATCGATGTGCGCTGTGTCCTCGAGCGTGGTCAGACTCTGATCAGGCAGCTGAAAGCGCAGGGTGTCGCCATCCGGGCTCTGGAACTGATAAACAAGTTTTGGCAAGAGGATATGGCTAGCCCGGAAAAAGGAGTCATACATGCCGCCTAGCCTTTGGCTAGAAGAGCACCACGGTATGTTGAGGTGATCGAAGATAGGTGTGAGGAGGGCTCCGACGTACTCTTTCTTGCCACTGCCGGAAAGACCTCTAAGTTTCTTTCCCACCCAACTCTGAGCAAGGATGGCCCCAAGGTTGATGTTGTGATGTTTGGGGAAGAGAACGGGAAGCTCGTGGTAGATATCTGGGGCAACTCCGTAGTAAAGGACGATGAGCTCATCGGTACGCATGGCTCCAGTCTCATCCCTAGCAAAAAGGATGTGGTTGAGGATCTTCGCAAACACCCTGAGCGCGGGATTACGGATGCTCGACTGCTTGGAATAGTTGCTGTCGTACTTTCCGCTAGCTATTATCTCCCAAAAGCGTTGGGTGTTGGGAAATTCAGCAAAAAAAACCTCCCCGTGGCTCGCCTCAAAGCCATACAAAGTGCAGAGGACAGGGATCGGGATCTGATGAAGGATGCCATGTGCGAAGAAAAGGAGTGTTCCTTCACTGGCGACCGGTTCCCTCGGGTTCTCATATCGCAACTCAGCAGAAGCCAAAAATTGGCGGGTTAGCTCGGGATCGAAGAATTCGGTGAGGGTGGCTAACCGTCCCAAACCAACACGCTCGATTAATAGCTCGATATCCTAGCGGATACCCATCGAAACCAACGTGTGGGTATGATACGATTTCCCAAAGATTTGCACACTCGAGATCGGTAGTAGAAACAGATAGATCCTTGACTCCAACTTCGGTGAAGAATTTGGAACGAGGCGGGGAGATGAATGGCTGTGTCAAGTGCTATGGTAGGCACTAGATTAACCAAGTGATTAAGAGGCTAACCACCTAAAGATCGGTTGCTTTGTTGCGTTGGCTAACCACCAAAGAAACGAGGAAGAGATTTGTTGGCTAACCACCAAGAAATCGAAAAGTCCGAAAGGAACAAGAGAAAACTTCTCAAAATATTTTAGATAAAAGGTGAATGATCTCGTACAAGGGGGAGAGAAGAGTTTAAATAGGAAAGCAAGAGATGTAGTCATTAAGACTAATCTCGAAAATGAAAAGAAATAAATAAAGTCTTGACTAAAAATTAAAAGAAGGTTGAATGATCCTTGGCCTTCCATGCGAAAATGACCCTTGGCATTTGGTTTTGACTTGTATAATTTTCATGCGAAATATACATGGCATTCTTCACAAAATTGGACCGAAAATGTAAGCATAAGTCATTGCCTCGTTAAAACTTCTACTCGGAAAACCCATTGGGACAAAACCGAGCATAGGAAAAAGAGTACAACAACTTACGCTTGCGGCCAACCTCAAGAGGAATCCATAAATGATATTGAGGTGAGAGCACCATGCGTAAGTTGATCTTCGTCCTTGATCCGAACTTCATCTAGCAACTTCCGAACAGCTCCGGCTAACTTTCTAGACTTGGACCGCGTAATGGGTCCTTTAGGAACGACCAATGCTGCCTCCGGAACCTCGTCCAAAGCATGCGTATCCATGATCACATCATCCCCCTCCACTTGAAAAGGATTTGCCCTCAAATCTGTTTCATTTGCAATAAAGGGAATAATATCAGCAATATTAAAACTAGAACTCACAGAGTACTTACCTTAGAGATCAATCTTGTAGGCATTATCGTTGTTCTTCTCCAAAATAGTGAACGGTCCATCAACTCTCGGCAATAGTTTAGACTTCCTTTCTTCTGGGAACCGTTCCTTTCTCAAGTAGATCCAAACAAGGTCACCGGGCTCAAAAGTCTTCTTGCTCCGACCTTTGTTGGCATACTTGCGGTATTGCTCGGTCTTATGCTCGATGTTTTGCTTCGCCTTTTCATGCATTTGCTTGACCAGCTCGGCCTTTTTCTTTCCGTCCATACTTACACGCTCACTCAAAAGTAAAGGATTTAGATCAAGAGGCGTAAGCGGATTAAAGCCATAAACGAGTTGAAAAGGAGAAAATGAAGTAGTAGAATGCACGACATGATTATATGCAAACTCTACATGGGGCAAGCAATCCTCCCAAGACTTAATGTTCTTTTTAATCACAGCCCGCAAAAGAGTTCCTAAAGTCCTATTCACTACCTCGGTTTGACCATCGGTTTGCGGGTGACAAGTTGTAGAGAAACAAAGTTTGGTTCCTAGCTTAGACCATAAGGTCTTCCAAAAATAACTTAAAAACTTTGTATCCCTATCCGAGACTATAGTCCTAGGCATCTCATGCAAGCGCACAATTTCCCTAAAGAACAAGTCGGCAATATTTGACGCATCATCGGTCTTATGGCAAGGTATGAAATGAGTCATCTTAGAAAACCTATCAACCACAACAAAGACCGAATCTCTACCCTTTTTCGTCCTAGGCAGACCTAATACAAAATCCATAGATATGTCGGTCCAAGGTGCACTAGGAATCGGTAAAGGAGTGTACATACCTTGGCTTTGGCTTTTGGACTTGGATAACTTACATGTAGTGCATCGGCTACAAATTCTTTCCACATCACGCTTCATGTGCGGCCAAAAGAAATGGTCTTGCACAATGGAAAGAGTCTTGGCTACTCCAAAATGTCCCATTAAGCCACCACCGTGTGCTTCCCTAACAAGAAGATCTAGCAAAGACGAGTTAGGAATGCAAAGACGAGTTAGGAATGCAAAGACGGTTCTCGTAAAACAAGAAACCATCACTTCTAAAGTATTTTCCCAAAGCAAACTTTTCACAAGATAGAAATACTTCCTGGAAATCGGGATCGGTTGCGTAGGCTCCTTTGATCGTCTCAAATCCGAGTATCTTGGCATCCAGAGTTTGAGATCAATGCGTATCTTCTAGACAAAGCATCGGCCACTACGTTTTCCTTGCCTTGCTTGTATTGGATCACGTACGGGAAAGTCTCCACGAACTCCATCCAACGGGCATGTCGTTTGTTCAGCTTTTTTTGGCTCTTCAAATGCTTGAGGGATTGATGATCGGTGTGGATCACAAACTCCTGCGGCCAAAGATAATGTTGCCACGTTTGAAGTGCACAGACTAAGGCATAGAGCTCTTTGTCGTATGTCAGATAATTGAGAGTAGCTCCTCCAAGCTTCTCACTAAAAAAGGCAATCGGCTTCTTCTCTTGCATCAACACGGCTCCAATACCTACACCCGAAGCATCACATTCAATTTCAAAAGTCTTTAAGAAATCGGGTAAAACAAGAAGAGGGGCGTGAGTAAGCTTGTGTTTTAGGAGTTGGAAAGCATCCTCTTGTGCTTGTTCCCATCTAAAGCCCACGTCCTTCTTGATGACTTCGGTTAGTGGTGCGGCTATGGTGCTAAAGTCCCGTACGAACCATCGGTAAAAACCGACTAGGCCGTGAAAGCTTCGGACTTCTCCAACCGTCTTAGGACTTGGCCAATCTCGGATCGCCTTGATCTTTTCTTCATCGACATGTATGCCCTTTGAACTCACCACAAAACCTAAAATTTACAAAAAGAACACTTCTTCAAATTACCAAAAAGATGTTCCTTCCTTAGCACGTCTAGCACCTTACGCAAATGGTCTACATGATCGTCGAGAGTCTTGCTATAAATCAGTATGTCATCGAAATACACAACAACAAAGACTCCTATAAACGACCTAAGAACATGATTCATCAAGCGCATGAAATTACCAGGTGCATTAGTAAGAACAAATGGCATAACAAGCCACTCATACAAACCGTGTTTGGTTTTGAAAGCGGTTTTCCACTCATCACCTTCCTTCATTCGGATTTGGTGATAACCACTTTTCAAATCAATTTTTCGAAAACACACTAGACCCATGAAGTTTGTCTAACATGTCTCTAACCTAGGAATGAGATGGCGATACTTTACCGTGATATTGTTGATGGCTTGGCAATCGACGCACATCCTCCAAGTGCCGTCCTTCTTAGGCACTAGCAAAACAGGAACCGCGCATGGACTCATGCTTTCCCGGATATGACCCTTCTCCATAAGTTCACCAACTTGTTTTTGGAGCTCCTTGGTCTCAACTGGATTGGTTCTATAGGCTGGCCGGTTCGGAAGTGTGGCTCCGGGAACAAAATCAATTTGATGCTCAATCCTACGAATGGGTGGTAAACCGCTTGGGCTATCTTCCGGAAAGACATCCGAAAATTCCTGCAAAAGAGAAGACACACTGCTCGGGAGTTTCGGCTCAGGGTTAGTCATGCTTAAGAAAGCATCCTTAAAAACAAGTAAGACAAACGGTTGCCTAGTAACGAGAGCATGCTTAATCTCACTCAGCCTTACAAAAAGAGATTCATTCGTCACGGGTTTACTCTCAAAGGCCTTTGACTTGGTTTTTCTCGAACCCTCACTCTCAAATTTAGTAGAAGTAGTGTTTGGGGGGTCACTCACTGTGTTTTTGCCTTGGTTTTGTTCAAGTTTGAGCTGATCTTGATAGACCTCATACGGAGACAAAGGCGCGAGGGTGATCTTCTGGCCCATGTGCTCGAAAGAATGCTTGTTGGTGTAGCCGTCATGAATTGCCCTTCGGTCGTACTGCCATGGCCTTCCAAGTAGGATATGACCGGCCTCCATAGGTAGCACATCGCACACGATCTCGTCTTTATATCGCCCAATCGTCAAAGGTACCGTGACTTTCCGAGTAACTTTGAGTGGCCTTTGGTTATTCAACCACCTAAGGCTGTAAGGCTGCGGATGTCTCCTAGTCTCCAAATTCAACTTCTCCACCAAAGTAGTGCTCGCAACGTTAGTACAGCTGCCCCCATCAATGATTAGGCTGCACACTTTGCTCTTAACATTGCACCGAGTGTGGAACAAGTTCTCCCTTTACTCGTCTTCCATGACCTTCTCTTGAGAGAGTAGAACACGCCTAGCTACAAGTAGCTCTCCTTCAACCGCATGTTCCTCATAATCGTCATAGATAGGTGAGGAAAGAAATTCCTCTTTTTCTTCATCGGTCACGATCTCGCCATTATCCAACATTATCATAACATGTTGGTTTGGACACTTGTTGGCATAGTGACCTTTGCCCCTACACTTGAAACACTCAATGTCACGATTACGGACAGTAGTAGCTTCGGCCTTACCCTTCTAGTCATTTCCGGGTGAGCTCGGTTTGAATTCCGGCTTTGGCTTGGAATCGGTACTGACCGGGAAGCTAGATTTCTCGCCTTTGACATAGCTCGGCTTAGAAGTGTAAGATGGCCGTGCTATACCTTTCCTCTTGAGTTGCTGCTCCACTAGAATAGCCTTATGCAACATCTCCTCCACGGTATCATAGGTTTGCATCTTCATTCGGTCTTGCAAATCACGGTTCATTCCGCTCAGGAATCGGGCCATTGTTGCATCACCGGGCTCGTCTACATCAGCTTTGAGCATGAGCTTCTCCATCTCTTGGAAGTAATCATGAACTCCCTTACTTCCTTGTGATAGCCTCCGCAACTTTTGGTGCAACTCACGTAGATAGTGAACCGGCACAAATCGTTTCCTCATTATCATGGCCATCTCGTCCCACGTCTCCACGGGATTCTCTCTATTGCGTCTCGTGCTAGTCACCAATTGATCCCACCAATCAATAGCATAATTATGGAACTCAGTAGCGGCTAACCTGACCTTCTTTTGTTCGGAGAAGTTTTGTCAATCGAAAACCAAATCGACCTTCTTTTCCCACTCAAGGAAAGCATCGAGATCGTTTGTTCCGTAGAACGGTGGAATGCGTAGTTTCAAACCGCCAAGGTCATTATCATTCCTCCTTCTCGCCGGTTGATGCCTAGCTTGACCTCCTTTGGATGAATTTCCTTAATCGTAAAACGGATTTTCTTGCCGCTCGTTTTGTTGGTTTCGTTGGTTTTGTTGGTTTTGTTGGGCTCTCCTTCGTCGAGGCGGTACGCGATGACTTCTTTGACCGATACTTTGGTCGGATCCTTGACCCTCGACCTCGTTAATTCCTTGGGCATTGTTAACACCGTTGTTTCTTTCTTGTCTTCCCGGCGTTCGGACCTCAAGCGCGGTCATACGATCTCTCATCTCGCGTAGTAATTGAGTGATGCTTTGCGTTCCATCGCCTCTTCTTGATCCATTCTCGAACGTGAAGTACCCATGTCACTATCGTCAGCCATTTTCCTCGCAAAAAGAAACAAACACGTTATTACAAAATACTCACAAGTGTTTTCACTCAACTCTCGCAATGACCTCACACACACACTAGAAGTTCTCCTCGGTTCTTAAGAGACTAAATCGAAAATTTGATGGTAGCTCAACAACCAAATCTCCAAACAAATGTAAAAGATAGATAGAGAAGAATTACACAACCAGATTTTTTTTTTTGATTTGTCTTTTCGTTTCTTTTTTTTTTTTTTTTTTGAAACTGGTTTTAATACAAAAGAAAGAAAGAAAAGATAGAAACAGAATATGAAGAGATAGAAGATGAAAAGATAGTATCGATAATCAAGAGCGTGGCTCTGATACCACTTGATACGATTTCCCAAAGATTTGCACACTCGAGATCGGTAGTAGAACGGATAGATCCTTAACTCCAACTTCGGTGAAGAATTTGGAACGAGGGGGGGAGATGAATGGCTTCGTCAAGTGCTATGGTCGGCACTAGATTAATCAAGTGATCAAGAGGCTAACCACCTACAGATTGATTGCTTTGTTTCGTTGGCTAACCACCAAAGAAACGAGGAAGAGATTTGTTGGCTAACCACCAAGAAATCGAAAAGTCCCAAAGGAACAAGAGAAAACTTCTCAAAATATTTTAGATAAAAGGTGAATGATCTCGTACAAGGGGGAGAGAAGAGTTTAAATAGGAAAGCAAGAGATGTAGTCATTAAGACTAATCTCGAAAATGAAAAGAAATAAATAAAGTCTTGAGTAAAAATTAAAAGAAGGTTGAATGATCCTTGGCCTTCCATGCGAAAATGACCCTTGGCCTTCGGTTTTGACTTGTATAATTTCCATGCGTAATATACATGGCATTCTTCATAAAATTGGACCGAAAATGTAAGCATAAGTCATTGCCTCGTTAAAACCTTACTCGGAAAACCCATTGGGACAAAACCGAGCATAGGAAAAAGAGTACAACAACTTACGCTTGCGGCCAACCTCAAGAAGAATCCATAAATGATATTGAGGTGAGAGCACCATGCGTAAGTTGATCTTCGTCCTTGATCTGAACTTCATCTAGCAACTTCCGAACAGCTCCGGCTAACTTTCTAGACTTGGACCGCGTAATGGGTCCTTCGGGAACGACCAATGCTGCCTCCGGAACCTCATCAAAAGCATGCGTATCCATGATCACATCAGGGTACATACGAAGGGAATGGCTCACATCTCCACCTTTAGCAGCCCATTGTAGAACACACTCTCATATTTTCCCAAAGTGCGGGATAGCGTCCGGTTCTGATAGGCCTTATCTTTCTGTATGTCCTTCTTGGTCATCATCGGAACCGGAAAGGCTACTCCATCGGGTCTAGGCCAAGGTGCCTTGCTTTTTCTCTTAGCTTGAGGTGCGATTCCCTTGCCCTTGTCCTCTTTTACATCCGTCGTCGGATTATGCTGCGTGTTCTGCCTACCGGTCCTTCCCATTGTCCTAAAAAACGAACAACAAGATTTTTCCAAGTGAGCGTCAACGACTATAAATAGCACACAATCATGTCAAGATGTTGTTATGGGAAATCAAATAGCATATATCATCATCAAACATCCACAACAGTCCATCATAACGATGTAATTGCAGAGATTTAGAAGTGTATAAACTTGACGAACCAAAAGCATTCTCAACAATTTATATATTCATGAGGATAGAGGGTTCATGCATGTGCGATGTGATATATGTCTAGAAACAGTTCAATTTCCCCAAGGAACACACCTAATGCGCACAAGAACTAAAGCAAACCACAATGTACACAAACCCTAAACCCTATGTTTTTGTAAATTCCACAAAATCTTATCAATAATAGCAAAGGGGGTGTCGAATTTATTTCCCAACAACCTAACAGGGTTTGACTACACAAGATATTCACTCATGGATGCATGAGACAAAGTAACAAACCAAGGGTGATTTCTCTTACCAAAATCGTGACTGTAAAAGGGGAATTAGGAACTCATACCTTTCCTAATCGAAGAAACTGGGTTGGGATTTTTGTAGAGCACGAAAAATTGATGGGGATAAACACCAAAATCGTCCAAATCCGTTGAGAATTAAGAAAGTTATGAGAGATTGAAGATTTTGTGTTCTTGGTAAAAAGAGAGCATCGATCGATGGGAGTGAGGGAGGAAGAGAAGAAAATCGGGGAAGAAAAAGAAGATAAGGGGAAAAACGGGTTCGATTTTAGTGAAATAAACCGGAATAAACCGGATTTTGGAACCGAAATACTTACCAGGGCTGGCATCGATCGATGCAGATTGTTGCATCGATCGATTGGGATTCGTCGGTTGCCTTCCATCGATCGATGCACATTATGCATCGATCGATTGTGAAATCTCTGTCCCCTTGGCATCGATCGATGCACGCCTTGCATCGATCAATTGCCCCTTTTTTGTTTTTTTTTTAAAAAAAAGATTAATGATTAGAGAATTAAGCAAGCAAAAACCAAAATTTATTAAGTTAATGTTCTAAAGATTTGAAACAAATAAATAAATACGTACCAGTGGGTTGTCTCCCACCAAGCGCTTGTTTTAAGTCGTTAGCTCGACTTCTTGAGTGTCTTAGGCGGATGACGGACCTAAGGGGTTCGCATTTCCTTAGCTCGCTTCGATCTCCTCCTTAAGGTCTCCTTGTCTTCATCCGTGCTTGGATAGTCATCGAGGGCTTCATGTACCTCGCATCCTCTTTTTCCTTCGACAGTGTAGCGAATGCGTTTCGAGGCGAAACCCAGAGGTGCTGCTAGGTAGAAGATCTCCTTGTCGAAATTTGCGAGGCACATTCTCCTATTCGGCCAATCCATAATGGCCCCTGCTGTTGCTAAGAATGGTCTTCCAAGTAGTAGAGGTTCATTGTTCTTTCCACGGGCTCTTGCCACTTGAAAATCGACTAGGACGATGCAATTTCCAAATTTCAGAGGGAGATTCTCGATCATGCCAACTGTGGTGGTGGTTGTACCATCTGCAAGCCTGATTCGCATCCTTGAGGGTTTCATGTTGTCGATCTTTAGACGTTTTGCATCCGCCTCTGACATAAGGTTTATAGCAGCTCCCGAATCGCACAGAGCACTGTCAAAGTAGGAGTCAAAGATTTCGCATGGCACGACAAAATACATGGTTCTTCGAGCTTGTGCAATGTTCTGGGCATAGACAGCTTCGTCGAACATGTCTTCAATCTCGTACTTATCTTCCCTGCTATACCAAAAGAGATCCGTCATTGCTGGGTATTTCTTCCAAGCTTGATCGAATGACATGTGGAGTGGGATTTCCTTCACAATGGAATGAAAATCGTCTAGCATCTCTTCGCTTATGGGTCGAGTTTCCCAATCTTCATGTTCTGAAGCCAAAGTTTGCCTCGGGATTGGGATTCCCTCGCGTGGTTTCCTTCCTCGGATCCTCGCGGTTTCTCTTATCATCATGCACTGATTCTCCATGTCCCTCTGAACTCTTGGGGATCCTTCTGTCTCAGCTAGGAAAATCACAGCACTGCAGCTATTGGTCATATCCTATCTTATTTCGTCCAAATTAGTTCTGAGGTGGAGGTCGACAGTGTTCTCGACGTTGGATAGACGGTTCTGAAGCATCTTGATTTCACCAAAAAGTCGGAGGACCTGTCTCCAAAACCCATGGTTTTGCCAAGAAGATCGTTATACCTCACATCCATCTTGAAACGAACGTCTTGGATCGCTTCCGCTGTTCGCTTATGCACCTCGTGGAGAACATGGATGGATGAATGAACTTCTCTCCCGTGGTTGCCAACTTCTTCCACTCCTCTCTCAAGTTTGTGTGTCTTACTCGCAATGATTTCCAGACCAGTAGCAGTCGTCGAGAGGCTTTCTCTCAGATTCATTAGTTTCTTTTCAAAGCTGTCTTCCATGAGCTTCATGGATTTGTTGACATGGTCGATGAAGACTTGATTTTTCTCAATCTCGCATGTCTGTTGCAGCTGCATTGCTTCTAAATGCTTCACTTTCTCCTCAAGTTTTTGCACTTGGGCGTAGATTGCATCACACTTTCCACCAGCATCTTTTTTTATATGTTCCAATTTCGCATCGAGCTCGAATGAGGATTCATGTTGGTTTCTCAGTAGCGTGTGCATCATAGCCTCCAGAGACTCGCTGGAGTGAAATCGTAGGCACGTGGTGGTGCTTGGGTTCTCGGTTTGTGATGGTGATGGTTGTACCCTTCATCGTTCCAATCCTGGTTTTGGTGNATGCTTCACTTTCTCCTCAAGTTTTTGCACTTGGGCGTAGATTGCATCACACTTTCCACCAGCATCTTTTTTGATATGTTCCAATTTCGCATCGAGCTCGAATGAGGATTCATGTTGGTTTCTCAGTAGCGTGTGCATCATAGCCTCCAGACTCGCTGGAATGAAATCGTAGGCACGTGGTGGTGCTTGGGTTCTCGGTTTGTGATGGTGATGGTTGTACCCTTCATCGTTCCAATCCTGGTTTTGGTGTGAGTAGGATGGGGCTGGCTGATTTGTGTAGGAGTATAGCATTGGAATGTAACCGCCAACAGATTCTTGACGCATGGACGATCGTCTCTGATCTTCACGACGGAGATCGGATCGATTTCCATCGTTTCTTGAGTAGTAATCCATCTTAAAAAGGTTCCTGCAATACACAGAAATATAAAATAAAATATATTAGTAGCTCTTAGACTAAATTTCAAATTCAGAATTGAAGGTAACGCTATTAGTCCCCGGGAACGGCGCCAAATTGATTTAAGGGTTTTCACTCAGTCAATTAATACTAAAGTTCACACTACCGCAATCATAACGGTTGTCAATGCAGTACTTTAGGATCGAATCCACAGAGACCAAAGGTACACTACGATTCTCACAATTATGAAATTAAGATAAGACAGAAATATGGTTGGTTTTGATTAAGTAACGAATGCAGTTAAAACGATGTAAATTCAATAAAGGAAAAGTGTTAGGTCAAGGGTTATTTTTCAGGAATCTATAGATCACGAATCAGACAACTATTCAGGGAATAATTAAACGCAAGTTTCAAACTCAAACCAATATATTAACCAATCCACTTCCGTGCTCATGGTTACTAAACCTAGAACCCTAATTCACTTCCGTGCTCATAGAAATTCTAGATCAGCCTTAACGAACATGTTCAATATGTTCACGAATCAACCTAATACACTTCTGCGCTATTAGACAATTCGCTCGCTTATGTTCTTTCTAGCAACCCAATACACTTCCGCGCTCTCAGATTAAGCCATAGTTCATAGACCTAGCGGTCAGCTCAAGCCTAAGCAATAAACACAACAATAAGCGAAAACCTCAAAAGATAAATCCCTATTTGTGTCTAACTCAATGATTCATGTATCCCCTTGAAACTCTAAACCTAACTAATGAACTACTCAGACATGGAAGCAGAGAACAAGCAAAGAGATGAAGAAGACATAGTATAGATTAAGAGAGAAAGGGTTTAGAAATCTTCTCAATGAATACAAAGGTTCTTCTCCAAAGCTTACAATGATCTCCAAAAGTCTCAATAGAACAAAGCAAATAAAAGTGTCTGTAAAATTTGTGGTATGTAGCGGGTTCGCCGTCAAAGAGGCTAAAAATATAGTATTTATAGGTCTATATCGAATTAGGTCAAAATAGAGTATATCACATTGCATAAGCATTAGGAGCAATGATAGATTTTTCCTTGTAAAGTATCATATTAAGAAGCTTAGTCGAATGCCATTGTTGCTAGTTACTTGATGTTACTTGATGCTTTGATCTCGTGTAGAAATTAAGAACGAACCATGCCTTGATCTCATGTCTTATTGTTGTTGTCTTGAAAAAAGCAAACCTTGACTTGAATTTAACCTCATCTAAGTGATAACCTTAATTTTGATTTGTAATTATTGTGTTTATGCATTTTTGGATGGATTCGTGGATCACCATATACATACTTGGATATTCTTTTCCTTTTTTACCACTCTCGTTTATCCAAGTAACCATATCCCATTATTGGAATGGTTTCCCTCACCTTGAACTTACCCTCTTTTCTAGCCAACGATTTTCGTGTGTGATTGAGAGGCCTTCTTTCGAGCAAACTTGGCAAAAAATGTTAGGTTTAGGGCGACAAGGAGGAATTCTCATGTAGTTTTAGCTCCATCATCAAGGTGTTAATCTAGGAGTAGGCTAGCTAGGTTGGTAACTCTTGGATTGATATTGGGAACGGATTAGAAACTAGGTGAGTGGGTTTGATTGGAGTGATATGGTGGAATGAAAAGAATAGACGGGGAGAAAGAAATAGGGGAATGAAATTAATTGACTTGGATAGTGCAAGGTTATAAGGATAGCTCTAAGTATATGAATAGCCTCAAAGTGTGCAAAGAAAAAAAGAAAAGAAGCCAAAATTGGCTAAGGCAGCAAAAATGTAAAAAGAGGCATGAACAAGAATGAAGAAAAAGAAGAGCTAAGGTTTCAACAAAGAGAGCACCAAGCCACGAAAACAAGGAAGAAGAAGGCATTCCCCAAATGAGAAGAATGATTCACGCATTATGTTTAATGAACGTCAAGGGGTTGGAGGATAAGAAAGTTTGTGTAGGTTGAGGTTTGAATGTAAGTCATGTAGGGATAAGTATGGCTAGTCTCTTTTGAGTAAGCTTGTTTGATCGCGTCATGAAATTTGCAACTTGGACATTGGGATTAGATTCTTTTTATGGTACTTTTGGATTTGAGCTCCCATTTTGATCTTCTTCCTCTTCTTAGTCTTGTTTGTTTGAGGACAAGCAAATGATTAAGTTTGGGGGAATTGATATCTTCATATTTTACATGTTTTAGCATACATTTTACTTAGAGTTTTGTGTCATTTGCATACATAATCATGGTTTTGTCTTGGCATTTTGGTCTCATTTAGAGCTTAGGATATTTGCAATAGGTCCTAGTGAGTTTTTGCATTCATTTGGCGTGTTTCTAGGTGTTTGGAGACGTTTTGGAGATAATTGGAGTAATTGACCAAAAGAGAGGGCAAAGCTCGTATGAGGTGTCCGAAAAACCTGGATGGACGAAGGGTCTGCGGTCCAATTCAGCCCCTAGGGTCTTCATGAGAGTTGTAGAAGAAGGAGTTAGCTGTCTACTGAAGTTGAATTCAGGTCATTCAGATTTGTGATTCCAGAGATATGGCCGATTTTCTAAGGAGGGTCCGCCTGGCCGCTCAACCATGCATCTACACCGTTCCATCCGTCCGGTGCAACGGACCGGTGTGAGAACAGAAGCTAAACACCGACCTATGCCACTCCTACACCTCCGGTGCACAAACCCAGGTGCTACACCGATCCACAACACCGACCCAACCACTCGGTTAACTTTTATCTCATCGAAGCCAGCCAAAGCGTCTCAAAGATCTGGCCGGACGAAGGGTCTCCGATGGGAATTAGCTTCAGAGGACTTCATAGAAATTGTAGGAAATTGAGCTAGATGTTGTCTGGAGGTGGTTTCAGGTCGTTATGATCGGTGGTCCGAAAGATACAGCAGATTTAGAAAGGACATGTCTGGCGGGCGTCCAAACCACACCAACTGAGTCTTGACCGGTGCTGTGCCTCATCTCCACACCGACCCAGCACACCGGACCGTCCGCGCGGTGTGAAGCCACTCAAGACCAGATCCGACCAGGTTAATACCCTGTTTGTCCCGGGTTGACCCGGTTCGCCCACCTTCCTTTAAATAGTCCAAAAACCTAATTTTCATGATCTAAGCTTTATTTTCTCTCTTTCTCCTTGCACAAAAACGTGGTCACCTTGATTTCTTTTAGGATTTGGATGATTTTGTAAGAGATATCTTAAGTTTTATGCAATTGGAAGTTTAATCTCTTTAATCTTTCATCTCTTATTCACTTAATCATGGGATTTGACATCTCTTTCATAAGATTTGTTGGGTTCTTCATGGTAAGTGAGTAGAAACTCTATAGGTCATTGGGTTTGGTAGATTTAGGAGATTTCTTGGTTGATCTTTGATGTCTAGGGCTTAATTAGTATATTCTCTTTCTTTTTTAGAGGTTTTAATGTTAGATTAGGCTTGAGAGAGCTAATTTAGAACTAAGGGCATTTCATGCACACAATGTGTTTGATGAAATGCCAACTAAGCTAAATAAGAGATTTTCATACTTAGCTCATGAGAGTGAATGTCTAGGGTGGATTTTGGCTATTAGAATTTGTGTTTAATGCTTGCTAACTATATTTTCACAAATGAGAGTTTGTTCTTGAATGTGTAATTAGCAAAGTGATTAGTGCTAAGAGAATAGATTAGTCATAATTAGTGTTCTAGGCCTAAGGAAATGCAGTTATGTGATTGTTTAGACATCATTGATTAGCTTGGATTCCCCTAAATCAATTGATTTGCCCAAAGACCCTCTTTATTTCATTGCATTAATCGTATTTAGTCTTTTGTTTGCTTGATTATTTTCAATTTGAATCATTAGCTTGTTAATTCATCAAAATCATCTTATTAGCTTAACTTAGGAAGTTATATGCATTCTTGGTGCATTGAATCAAACCCATTGGATTGATACCTCATATACTACATTGTCTATTGAGTAATTGATCTCATAGATCCAAAAGTCTATTATCACCTGCGGCCAAGCAACGATCCGCCGCGGTCAGAGACCACGCACCCGCGGCCGTGCTCTGTGCGACCAATTCGACCCGTTTTAATCTCGATGCCAATTCCGTCTTTTCATCTCTAAACCCTAAACATCCGCAAAGAAGTGAAGACTATAAATACATGCTTTTAGGTTTATTTTTAGAAAAAGGCGTGCTTTAGTTTTGCAGAGACAACTCCTTAACCGCTTTTTGTTCATCGATTTGTAGAAGAGGATTCTCGATTTATGTTATTCAATAGAGAAGCTTTTCTTCATCTCTTTTTTTTTACTGCTTCCATTTAATTGCTAAGATGTTTTGCTCATCTATGTATGAGTAGTTCTCTTGTTGGGTATAGGGTCCTCAAGGGGCTGTCATGAATCGATTTGTTATTAGGTTTTTAGATTAGGATATCGATTAGGGTTCTTCGTTCTATCCTTTTTTATAATGCAAGTTTGCTTGATTGATCACCTTGCAACTGAACTTAGGTATCTTTAGAACCATGACAGTGCTGAATCCATATGCTTGACCTAGGGTAGATGAGTAAAACCGTCACAAGATACAAAAGTATACTTGTGGAGGGGTTGTGGGTGTTAACAAACTTGTTTGTGTCATCATGATTTTCTGCGCGGCCATAGTCGAAAGCTACTGGTCAAGTATCTAAATCATAAGTGTATTGAGATGCGAAAGTAGGCCTTGCACACTTTAGTGTTCCAAGTTCAAAAAACCCAAAGACGACAAAAAATCGCTTTAAAATCCTAACAAATTCCTTGTGATAATCGACCATGATCCCTATAGAGTTCCCGATTGCCCAACGCTTCGTTTAATTGTTTACAACTTCGCTTAAATCATTTGCTTGCTTATTGTTTTCTTAATTTTCTTGCTTAGTTTAGTTTAATTCAGCTCTAAAATCGTGACACACAAAAACCCCATAAAAACTGATTAGGTCTAGACACAACTTGGAAATTGATAAAAATCAACGGCACTCAAATCTCTATGGATTTGATCCCTTAATATACTATTGCGTTTGTTGTGCACTTGCAGCTTTGCATTGAGGGTAAAATTTGCTAGTCAATCTCATACACATCAAGTTTTTGGCGCCGTTGTCAGGGATTTGATTGTTGCTTGTTTGATTTCTTGTTCTAGTTTCTGTTATAGACAACTTTGATTTTCAAGTTTTCTTTTTCTGTTGCTTTTCTAACATCTCCTTTATCTTTACTTTCTTTTCTCTTAGGTGCATGAACACTAGGAGAACTCCTAGAGAAACTGTACCGCTTTTAGACGAGATCGATTGACACAAGAGAGAACTCCGAAAACTCAAAAGAACGCTAAGGATGGCCGAACACGACCGTCCGGAAAATCAACTCAACCGTGATCACGTTGATCACGAGGATGATCGTGATATTTTGGATCACGAAGATGACCGAGAGGCTGTCCATGGTGCAAATGACCAGCCACTGCTCGGTCCTGAAGGAAACAAAAACCGAAAGGCTGAAAACCCGACACGACAACTTCCCGTCGATCTTGATACACCGAGGAATGATGCTCAAATAATCCACCTAATCATCCTCACGGCCAGAATGCCAACGGTCCTAATGTGCCCGCTAATCCTCCGAGGAGACAAGCACGTAACCGCACCATTGCTGATTTTGATGCACCGCATCAACACTTCCAAAACCGAGCTGCTATACAAGTTCCTCTACCTCATAGGAACGACTACGAGATCAAGAATCAAATCATTTCTTTGGTGAAGCAACACCAATTTCACGGAGTGTCCACCGAACATCCGATGGAGCACATCAAATTATTCAAAGAAATTTACGGAACGACGAGAACAAACCAAGTTCCCGCCGATTACTTAAAGTGTAAGCTTTTTCCTTTTTCTTTAGCTGGCAAAGCTCACTGCTGGTTGAAATCTTTACCCGCAAGATCTATCACTAATTGGGAAGAGTGCAAATCCGCCTTCATAAGCCATTTCTACACCAAGTCAAGATCAAACTCATTAAGGAGTAAGATTCAAAGTTTTCATCAACAAACAGTGGAATCTTTCCATTAAGCATGGCAGCGTTTCAAGGAATATGAACGCGATTGCCCACATCACGGTTTTTCCGGTTCGAATTTTCTCAACACTTTCTACCGGGGATTACTACCGAAATATCAACTTTCTCTCGACACGGCCATCAATGGAGACTTTGCAACAAAGACCATTGCCCAAGGAAGAGCTCTCATCGAAAACCTTGCTATGGCTAATAGCAATAATTGTCCCGACTATGATAGATCGACTAGATCTGATGGATCCAAAAATAAGGAGATAGCCGAGCTAAGGAGCATGATGAACCAACTCCTCAAGAACCAAAATCGCCAAGTCCATGCTTGTGAAGCTGCCATGGGAGCCGAGAATGATGTCTACTACGAGCCCGACAACAACGGTTCGTATTTCCAAGAAGAAGAAGTTAACTATGTGGGAGCACAAGGTTCTTACCAAAACCGATTCAACAATGGATTCAACCACAACTTCCGCAACGCCAACTTCAACAATCTCTCCTATCGAAATCCGAATGTGGAGAACTCTCAAGACCAGCTCTATCCTCAACAATCCAAGCCATTTCAAATCCGGTTCCAAAACAGGAACTATGGCAGAAATAGGAACTCCTAACCGCGACCGTCTTTCAAAACTCAAGCCGCGCCCTAGAACAAATCAAACACGCAACAGAAAGGTGTGTCTAACTCTCAACTCGCTGCCCAAATAGCAAAGCTCGAGCACTCCATTCAACTACTCGCTCAAAGCAACGAGAAGAACGTTAAGGATTTTAACGTGAAATTCAATTATATGTACAATGAGTTGAATGGGAAATTCGAATCTCTTTCGACCCATGTCAAGAAATTGGAGATGTAAGTCTCTCAAACCGAACGGAGTTTTACCCGGAAGAGTATAAGACAATCCGAAGAGATTTTGCAACGCAGTTTCCACCGCGCTCGAAAAAGAAGCTGAAACTATATAAGACGGAGCCTAGAGAAATTTCAAGATTCATTCCACTCTATGGACGCGCCAAAACCAAACCCAAGACTGCCCCAAAACCGCCATTTAAGGTACCAAAACAAGTCCCGGTTCAAAGGCTAAAGAAAGCCGATGATCCGAGACCTTTTTCTTTCTCTTGTTCGATTTCGAGAATAAACTTTGCAATTTTTTTATGTGATTCCAGAGCCAACGTCAACATCATGTCAAAGATGTTTGCCGAGATACTTGGTATAAGAACTCTCATACCATCTCCCGTGAAAGTAGTCTTTGGAGAACCGAATGAGTAATACACGACCTTCAACTACTCATTGGGAACAAGATTGTTCCGACTGATTTTTAAGTGCCCGAAATAGATCGAGATATGGAGAGACCTCTGATTTTTGGTCGACCGTTTTTGGCTACCGTTGGCGCCATCATTGATCACGCCAAGCGTTGTGCCGTTTTCTTAAACGTGGACCCAATGACATTCTACCCAACTGTCCCGGATGAAATTCCAATTCCAAGGAATAAGCCTAAGAAGAAACATTCAACTTTCCCTAAAGGAAAAGAGAAAGAAGGATCAACTAACACAAAGCCCGAAAAGGCGAGGCAACCGTTTGTTTCAAAGCCATTTGTTAAGATATATGATGTTTAGCTCAGGTATGACCGAATAGTTCTCTTGTTAGCTCAGCTAGAACTCGAATCACAAATAGATAATTGACCTACTTCTCCAGCGCCAATCACTATGTTTGAACAAATTAAATTACTCAAGTCATGCATGTAATTTAGCAGTTAAAAATGCATGAACAGTCCAAGTTCGGTATGTTCACAAAGCTTCATAACTCTACTTCCACCGGTAATTACAATGCTTCGGTGTCGTATTTTCTATTTTTTCGAAGATGGTGTGTATGTTTATGACGTTAAAAACAAGTGTTTATTGTGCTAGCGACTAGGGTTTTATAAAGGTCAAAAAAGAAAAACTACCTTCCGATGTGTCTTGACTCCGTGTCATGAAGGGTCGATATCACGGGCTGATGCACTTTTGGGTTTTTAATCGGCTGAGTGAAGAAAAGATCCCGAGCCAGAGCATCATAGGTTGGTGCATGCTCTCTTTCTATACATGCTTCCTTTCTGAGCAAGACGGACATGCCTTCAGTAAATCGGATACATCTTCTCAACCACCGCTCCAAATGACTCCAAACCAATTATGTGTGAAAGCTAACTCAAAAGTATATCTTGACCCCATATTTCATATCAATCCATCAATAAGCACTGACGAAGGTAAAGCTTTTGGTGCTTAAATGCAGTCTTGTTGGGAAAGTCCAGCTATCTTGTGTTCTTTGTGACATGGTTGATGATTTTGACTTGGGGGAATAGAAGGGTCGTGGTTTATACCTCTTGACTCCATTTTGATCCTTTTTGATGATTTAACATGTAATGAATCTAAAACTATAAATACGATAAAACTATCTCAAAAGGCAAAAAACTAATTAAAAATACTTAGATGATAGTAAAATCCGTATTAAAAACTTAATCGAACCTGAACTGTTTATGCCAATTTGACTGCTTTATTGCATGCGAGAATTGTATAATTAGGTTGCTTAGATTTAGTAACTAGTACTGCGAGAGTATGTTGCTTATTCATGAGTGTTTTGACTTCTAGCAGATATTAAATTGATTTTTCTTGCCTAATTTATTTGCATAAAACAGTCCATGATCGCTGGAGATATTCTTCTAGCCCAATGCTTCTTTCTCAGATTTACACATCGTATTTACTGCTTTTATTTACTATTTTATCAATTCACTGCTCACTAACAAACACCTTCATATTCTTGTCTTAGCTAGGTGTTCCTAAAAATACTCACACTTTCTCACCTCTACCGAAAAACAACGCAACGACTCTTAAATAGATAAATTTTTTTTTTTTTTTTTGAACTTTCTTGGGACCTCGATTCTCCTATTATTTCTTTCAAAATTTCATGTAAACTCGTAGATTAACTAGATCTGTTTGCGCCAATTTCTTTTGTTAAATATTTTTCCCTTGGTTATGCCGATTTGGGTTACCATTCAACCAGAAGTGGTTTGAAGTTAGTCCAATCAATGGTTGAAGATTAACTTCGATTATAGTTAAGACATGTCAAACATGCTCGCGAAAGAAACAAGTGCAAAAATAAACTCAGCTCAAAGACCATGCACCGCGGCCTGGACCCACGGTCTCGTCATCGTCAAGTCCGCTCCCATGGTGGAGTACTCTTGTTCCCGTGACCAAGAGCCGCGACCACGTGGTCACAAGACCTCCATACACCGAGACCGTGACTGACCATGCTCCCTAAACCCTAAACCACTTGGACCATGAAAGAAGCCCAAACTTTCCTGTATAAATAAGGAAAAGTCTAACTGACCAAGAAGACCTTAATTAAGACTATAAATACACATTTTTTTCTTAGGTTTATAACAAGACTTAACAAGGGAGACATACACAACCACCAATCCTATTTAAGTATACCAACGGAATTCTTAAGGGTTATAGAGTTTTATTGTTTTCAGGAGAACATGTCATCCTCTTTGTACTTCTTAAAGGAGATTTCTAAACCATTTGTTTTTATACTTTGATTGATGATTATGCAATTCTTTTCAATTTCTGTGATGATTTGCTTGATCACTGCTCACTGCTCACTGCTCAATCTCTGTAATATTCTTCGCTTAACTAGATTTTATTATTAGAATTCATAACCATTGATTTCTGTAGATTCAATCCTTCTATATACTACTGTGATTGATGTGCACTTGCAGTTTATTTTTAGGGATTAAAACGTGAGACATCATATATGTTATACTAACTCAATCTTTTTGTGTCAGTTGCTTTTCTTAACTTTCGGTCCCTTGGTTGGCCACCTGTTAGTTTTCTCCCTTGTCACCTACTAGTGCAGCCAAACTATCAGGAAATGAAGGGACTTGCGAAAAAAGTGGTTAGAGGGCAACAAATGTGCAACTTAGCTCAATTGAAAAGTATTCTGATCTCTGATCAGGATACGAGCTGACTTAGTCGTTTTTATATGATGAAGGAATATATGAATTAAACTCCTAAGGTCTGACTTTCAATACGTCCTAAAAGTGGATTACTAACCTACTCGTTTTCTTATGAGTATTCATTTTCACATGCACATCTATCGGAGTCATATAACTATGGTGTCAGCAAGTTCCAGCCTTGCCCGAGATAAAACTGAACAATAGGATTATGGTTTCTTTAGACTCTCATCTTTGTAACGAGATTTAGCTAGAAAAACTCAGTTTTGATTGTGCTTTCTCACTCACATTTTCTCACTTGTTTTTTCCTTCCACAACCATCCTCCTCTCTTTGATATAATGCTGTTTCTCTCATTGATAAAAAGATTGGATTCTCATTTTACTTGACCTATAACTTTTACTTAATTTCTGTTCGGCTCTTTTTTTCTCGGCCTTCCTAAAAATACTCACACTTTTTAACGTCTATCGGAAAATAGCCCAACGACTCTTAAATAAATAAATTTATGTTTCGGTTTATAATTTATTAAACTTTCTCGGGATCTTGCTTCTCCCATTATTGCTTTCAGAGTTTCGGGCAAGTCTACTGAGGTCTCACATGCTAGAATGTTGCCAAAGACAAGGTTCCAACTGCAATATTCATCAATTTTGTGGTGTAGTTTTTAAAGGACTGGAAGATATGGTCGCATGTGAGGGGATTTCCCACATATGGTTGCCTATGTCCTTGTTTTCCTACCATTGGAGTTCCGTGAGTTGTTGAGAGAGTTGGATTTTGAAAAAGAATTAACAGTTGTGTTCCTCGTTCATGCATGGATATTCTGTATAGGAGGAGCACACTACAAGAAAACACTCCGGTTCCCGACGGGATTTCAGAAAGGAAAAAATTTGTCGGGATTTCCCAACCGATTTTCGATGAAATACCGAGGATCAATAATCCGTCGCGATTTGGTCGAAAATTCCCGACGTTTTTTTGGTCGTCGAGAAATCGTCAAGAATTCCGACCGATTTCCGACGATATAGAAACCGATTTAAGATCGTCGAAAATCGGTCGGGAATTCCGACGATTTCCCAACGATATAGATCCGCTAATCTGCCCGTTGCACTAGCCGTTTTATAGCCGTTTGAAATTTTTAAACCAGGTCGGAAATCTATTGGAAATTCGCGGAAAATCCATTATTAATATCTCTCCACCCTCATTCACAACTTACACAAAACAAAAAAACTTAGAAAATGTCTTCTTCAAACCCAAATGCTTATGATTATTTTTGATCGTGGATGGATAAACCACGGCATGATCCAGCGACGGGTCAACTGACGGATGAGTATGCACAAGGTGTTGAGGAATTCATGACATTTGCGACAAACAATAGCATGACGTCGGAATACGATAAAATGTATTGTCCATGTACTAAATATCGGAATCATAGATTAGTCTATTATGGAAGTTTGGAATCACCTATATAGGAATGAGTTTATGCTGGGTTACAAGATTTAATATACGCACGGAGAAACTGATTCAATAATGCAATATTATAGTAGTATCAATAATTATTATGGTAGGATAGAGGAACCAACACCGGAAGTAGATGCAAACGTAGGTATGTTCAGATGGTGAATGATGCGTTTCGTAAAAACGTAGCATCGTATGTTCAATATGGTATTAGAATAGAGGAACCTAATTTAGAAACTCGGAAGTTTTTTGATATGCTAGATGCATCTAAGCATCCACTATACGAAGGATGTAGAGAGGGAATATCGCCTTTGTCAACTGCAAGCAGGTTGATGACTATAAAGACCGATTTCAACTTGGCTAAGGATTGTGTGGATGCGATAGCTGATTTTGTGAAAGATATTTTACCTGAAAATAATATTTCACCGGTTTCATACTACGAGGTTCATAAACTTTTAGCTGGTCTTGGATTGCCGTATCAGATGATAGATGTGTGCATCGACAATTGTATGATTTACTGGAGAAAGGACAAAAACCGTGTGAAGTGTCGTTTTGTCACAAACCTCGGTATCAGAAAACGGGTGGAAGAGTACATGTTCCATATAAACGGATGTGGTATTTGCCGGTAACGAAGAGGTTGAAGAGGTTATATCTATCCGAGCGCACGACAGGATCTATGAGATGGCATGCAGAACATAACTCAGATGGAGAGATTGCGCATCTCTAAGATGCAGAAGCGTGGAAATTTTTTCAAGAGGTCTGTCCTATTTTTGCGTATGAGCCAAGGATGGATTCAACCCTTTTGGAAAACATGGGAGGCAATATTCATTGTAGCCAGTAATCGTCACTCCTTACAATTTGCCGCCTAGTTTGTGCATGAAACGAGAGTTTTTGTTCCTCACGATTCTCGTCCCCGGACCGGAGCATCCTAAGAGATCCCTTGATATTTTTTTGCAGCCATTAATTTATGAGTTGAAAATGTTATGGAAAGATGGTGTTCAAGCGTTCGATGTTTCTCTCCAACATAATTTCACGATGCGTGCGGTACTTATTTGTATTTTGTATTTTTTAATTTTGATTTTTTTTATTTTGTATTTTTCTAGTATTTGTATAATTTCTTAGAGCTAATGAATTTTTTGTTTTTATTTTTTGAGGTCGTACGAGGGATTCAATGCTTGTCGCGGGGGTTTGTCTCAAGGGACCCAACCACGACAACTTAGCAGTGGTTAGTCTCAAGGGCCGCAACAGGGCGGTTCCCCACCGGGGACCCCTAGTCCATGACAAATTCTGGGGCTTTCTCATGTCCCGGAGTCGCACAGTGAAGCTCCTCCTCCGATCATGTCCATCGAGCAGTTATTCCAACAATGAGAACACCGTATTTTTACCCGTTTTACTATCTATTTAAGAACACTTTAATAAGTGTTTCACTTGGTTTTACATGCTTTTATTATGGTTTTCGCGTATTCGTAGTGTCAAGACTCTTTTCAGGTTACTTAGGCGAAAGAATTGCAAATTGGAGAAAAACCAGATTTTCGGCTCAGAGTCAAACCGTCTGAAGTTCAATTGACAAAGAGGTTCAGCTACCTTTAAGAAGGATCAGCTACCTTTCCATTCCAATAGATTTGAGAACGATCCAACGGTTCAATCAAAAGATACATCAAGATCAAGACGTCCCAGCTGGCCACTCCCATAAGCATCCCAGCCGCGGCCAAGAGGCAATTCACCGCGGCCAGAAAGCCTCCACCCGCGGCCAAGTGAAGGTTCGCCGTGGCCAGACTCCATGGACCTGCGGCCAAGCCATTTTTGTCCCGGAAGCCCAATTTGCAAGGCCCGTTCAATTCCCGTCACTTAAAACCCTAAAGATCGACGAAAGCAGAAAAGAAGACCTGTAAATATGCCTCTTAGAAGACCTAATTTTGTGTGCTTGCTTTTACACCATTTTTAGTTTAGTTTTGTTCTTGCTTTTACTCTTAAACTCTTGTTTTTTACTTTTCGAGATTGGTGAAGAGGTTCTCACCGGACTTAGTTCTTAAACTCGTGAGGCTCCTTCATCAATCTCCTGCAATTTATTCAATCATGATTTTCATTTCATCTATGTTCGAGTAGTTTCATTGTTGGGTTTAAAGGAGTTATCAACGGGAATTCTATGTTCGATAAGGATTTCATGAGATAAAACCCTAGCCGATTTCTAGAGCTCTTTCTTATGGATAGCTGTTAATGCTAAATCTAGCGCCATGAACTAGAGATGATTCATAGGTATTAAGTACAACCAAAAGTGCTGGATCTAAAAACACCTGAATCGTTTATCTATAAGAGCGTGTGCGTCGTAAGATTTCGAAAGTATACTTACAAAGTGTCGTGAACTAAGAAGAACCAGTGCGAACAGTACGATTTTCCGCACGGCCAGAGACGAAAGCTACTAGTCGAGTGTATAGATTGTTGGTGCGTAGGATGTACGAAAGTAGGCTATGCCGTTTATTCTGTTCATTTTGTGGAGTTGAAATCTAGAAACAGTTACTAAGAGCTTAGAGACCGTGATTGAATCGAGCATACCCCTAGATATTCATGTCGACCCAATACCGTTTTATCATAGTTTACAAACCGTTTTTCCCGTCTTATTTTCAAGCCATCGATTTTCTTAGTCTATATTACAAGAAATTTTTCGTTTTTACGTTCTTTACATTTTTGTGACAGAAACCCTTATACAAACTTATTCTCGTCTTAGACTTCCTTGCTATTCTCTGTCTAAGGTCTCGCAGAGTAGCTCTCCCTCCCTGTGGATCGATACCTAAACTACTACAACGCACGTCTGTGCACTTGCAGAACCTTTAGGTTTATAAATTTAAAACCTAGAGTTTCGGAGACGAATCCGACGCTACCAACCAATCGGGCGGGACTTACTCGTCAGGCTCGATCCACGACTCCGAGGAAGATCGACATGGTAAAATGAATTTTTCTTTTTTTTTAAAGTAAAATTATTAATAGTTTTTCTTTTTTTTGTAGGTTTGGTTTATCGAACAACGGGATTAACAAGTCCATTTTGAGGATGTTGCATTCGATCCTAGACAAACCGTACAAGAATTTTTCAAGCATCCCGTATGAGGAGAAGCACATTTGGTTTAGACAATTTGCAATAAGTTCTAAATTACTTTTTTTTCAAATTCTTTTTATGTTTTATCTATAATTTTGATAAGTTTTTTTTTCCGTTTTCATAGCAACAGTTTACATGGCATCATTCCGACACGGCCACAGTGGAAAAGGAGTTTATGAAGGAGGCCGCTACGCAGTTCAAAAGAAACATGAACGAGTGGAAGCAAAAGTGGAGGAAAGGGCAAGACAAACCGAAAGGGTTGAACGCTTATTGGGAAGACTACATCCCATATTGGGAAAACCCCGAGACAGAAAAAAACCTCGAAGACTAATTCGGGAAACCGAACGAGTGATCGATCCGGTAAGGGACAGTACGTCCACAACTCCGGTTCAAGCAGCTTCCGGACCTGAGAAATGCAAATGGTAATCTTTTATTTTGTACATTGTTTTCTATATTTAATTGTTAAATTATTTATTAATATTTAATTTTTGTCGTTTTTTGTAGACAAATGAGGCCGGAGGTGTGCGTCCGGATCACCTGGAGTTGATGAAGACGTGCCACACGAACAAGACAAACAGGGTTATGCAGGATCCCCTCATTAGTGAGATCTACGAGAAGGTGAAGAAGAAGAAGAAGATCGACCTTCGATGTGCCGCAGGAAGACATTAATCGTCTCATTATCAGCGTAAAGTGTTTTTTTTTGTTTTGATTTAGTTTTTACATTATAATTTTATAATGTTCTAATTTATTTTTAATTTCTACAGGAATTTCCTCTGGATAAAAAAGGGCGGCGTCGCAGGGGTTTGGGTAAGGTCCCGGTTATGGACGACGGGGCTTCATCGGGTTTTCCTGATTACTTTGATGATCTCGTCCAGCAAAATGAAGAGCTGAAGGCAAAAGTAGCAGTTTGGAGGCGGCGAAACCGGACACCAAAATGAAGTTAGGTGCTACGCAAGAGGAGCTTCCAGAGGCAAAGTCGGATATCGCTGGCATGGAGGGTTGGATGAAATCAAAGTTCCCGGATTTCTCGGGAACGGGAACTTCGGGAACGGGATCGTTGGGGAACGGGAACTTCGGTAACGGGATCTAGAATGGGAAATTAATTTTTATGTTTTTGTAATTTGAAAACAATTTTATTTAATTTCAAAACAATTATTATATTTATGCACAATTTAATTTTCATTTTCATTTTTGAATTATTAATTTAATGAAAAATCATTATTTTTTTGAAAATTTTTTAATTATAGTTTTTTTAAATACCCGTTGGGAATCAGTCGGGAAAACTCCCGTCGGGAATCAGTCGGGATATATGCCCGTCGAGAATCGTTCGGGAAAACTCCCGTCGGGAATCAGTCGGGATATATGCCCGTCGGGAATCTGTCGGGATCATGCCCCTCGGATTTCCCTCGGAATATCGTCGGAAAATTTCCGACGACTATTACCATTGGGAATTGGTCGGTATTTTAGTACCATCGGTAAATCGTCGAGAATTTCCCGACTACTGATATCCGTTGGAATCCAGTCGGTCAATTTATGTCGTCGGAAATTTCCGACCGATTGCCGACGGATTTTGATTTCCGACCAGATAGTCCTGACGGGTCAAATCGGTCGGGAATTCGTCCGAAAAGCCGTTTCTGACGGGTTGCCGACGGATATGGCCGTCCCGAATCGGTTGTATTCTTGTAGTGGCAGTTGCTTGCATAGGTATATATTTTTGTCTTAAGATTCGTAAGACTGCTACTGGAAGCGCGAACAACTGTCACGGCAACGGCAGTTATTGCCCCTCTAGTCATCAAGAGGTTGATTGATACTTGCTCTGTGGAAACAAAAGTAGTCTTTTGTTTGGCACAATGATAGGATCTAATGGTAGGGCCGAATCACCTACCCGCGCAGTGGAAATGATTAGGGTACTTTGTCTATAACATTTTTTTTTTTCAAGTTCAATAGCCCTGGTTCTTAAACTAGTGTAACAAAGCTGGAATCATATAAACTAGATGTTCTCAATCTCTAGATGTTATCAATTCAAATAAACCTCATATCAACAACGTTCTAGTTTCTTTGAATGATTGTGATGTAACATTCAGAATCGAAACTCTCTTTATCTCTCAAGAAACGAAGAACAAGGCTCGCAATACAGGCTGATGCAGCATTGTGAGTCCTCCCCATTTTATTGTTTATCTTTCAGTTGGTTTCAAGAGAAAAAAATGCTTTCCTGGTGACAATACTCGATTGCGACTCGAATTAAACAATAACTAGATTTTAAACCCGCGCGAGATAAATGTTTTTGTAAATTATATTTGTAATATATAAAATGTAAAATGAGACATAAGAACTAATGTAAGTGTTATTGATTCAAATATGTTTAATTTGTAATTTTTAAGTTTATAATAGATTTAATAAATATTTGGCAACATGTTTAATACATGTTTAGCAACATATTCAATTTTTTTTTAAAAAAAAAGTTGTTTGAAACAGGTTCTAAAAGTGCTTAAGTTTTAATAATATAGATTTAATATAGTTAGTTGGAAAGATTTGTTATAGATGCGTGATTCTCGCACAATAATCATCTGTTCATCAATACATTAGTAAACTTTAGTCATGGAATTGAGAATTATTGGTTCAGATCTTTTTGATTTTGGTAAATGCCATTGAATCTCTTTGCTACGTAGATGGGCATTGTGCTTATGGTCCCATTGTTCCAATTCTTAATCCGGAGAATCGTGTTCGTGATAATCATAAGCATTTAAGTCGAAGCATTTTTTAGTCTTTAATTGAGTGGTTTCATGAAAAGGATTCATGTAGTTGTCGTTCAAGGAAATGTCAACTCAGCCAATCATATATAAATCAAATTCTCTATGAATATTGCTTGTTCTTATGCATTTCTGAGTGAAAATCTTTTTTTTTTTTTTTTGGTTTTAATATCTAAGTAAAAATCTTGTTCTTGCGTGGTTATAGTGACAAGGTCTGATTCTCTTCACTGTGTCATGCCATGATTTTAAGAGTTTTTTGCATCTCAAATGATTCCTTTCACTCAAGAGAAACACTGTTGAGTACTCTGTTATTGCTTCCTTTAAATCTCCAGGTGGTGAAGATTAGACTTCAGCAACAGAAAGGATTAAGCCTTGAGATCTTCAAGTACAAAGGACCCATACATTGTGCTCGAACCATCGTGAGAGAAGAAAGCATATTGGTCAGGTGCAGCACCAACCAAACAGTAATGTTCACAGCAAAAAACCCCTTTGACATTGTAACATCCCGATTTCTGGTATATGCGGAGAGGCTTATAAGAATTGATTTGGCTATCTATGTCACCAAAGTGCATTTATCTTTTCAGTCAATTGTTCAGAGAGAACTCCATAGTTAAGCGTGCTTTAGCTGGAGCAATTTAAGGATGGGTGACCTACCGGGAAGTGATTTGCGGTACCATGCGAGTGAGGAGAAAACAGGGGGAAAGATCACTTGGTGATTACAGGGTCAGTAAACAAGTCTTACGAGCCTCCCCGATTAGCGCACTGGCCGCCGGACAAGGGTGGGGCCCACGAACGGTGGCAGTCCGGGCGTTATAAGTGGTATCAGAGCCGAACGTAAAAACGAATGTGGAGTCATGTGGGCTCACACCGTCAAGGATAACGGTCCTGGTGCGCAACGAGGGCGTTGCGCTCTGTGAGTGGGGGTGATTGTAACATCTCGATTTCTGGTATATACGGAGAGCCTTATAAGAATTGATTTGGCTACCTATGTCACCAAAGTGCACTTATCTTTTTGGTCAATTGTCCAGAGAGAACTCCAGAGTTAAGCGTGCTTGAGCTGGAGCAATTTAAGGATGGGTGACCTACCGAGAAGTGATTCGCGGTACCGTGCGAGTGAGGATAAAATACGGGGAAAGATCACATGGTAATTTGTAGGGTCAGTAAACAAGTCTTGCTAGCTTCTTGGACTAGCGCACCGGCCGTCGGACGAGGGTGGGGCCCACGGGCCGAGAGAGGGCGTGGGGCCCTCACGAACGGTGGCGGTCGGGGCGCTACAGACATACTGTTGTGGAACAAACACGTAGGCGATGGTAAAGTCTTGCAGCCATGGCAATCAATGATCTCAGGGTTCTCAGCTGGAACCGCAGGTCCATTCTGCACGGACCATTTGATGTGGTCAAAACGAGGTTGATGGCTCAGAGCCGAGATAAAGAAGGTGTGAGCTGAAGATAAAAAAAATTGCATACTAATTAGTTTGTGTATTTTGAAGCACATTGTAGATTCTACAAAAGACATTGTGACATTGAAAACTAAAGAAATCTGTTTTTATTTTCTTTGCAGTCCTTTAAGAAACATTGATGATTGTACTGAAGATTCATAGGTGAAGCTCAAATAGTTAGGTCTCTCTTTATTTTTGTATAGAGAATGTTCAAAAGTATAAGTTTGTGTGCTAAACAACCAGTGATCTTTTGGGGCTTTTTCTCTTCTTTAAAACAAACTCACCGTAGTGACTTAACCTTGTTGTGAAATTCGGTGAAGGAATTTGTGAAGTCTTCTGCTTCTTGATCTCTATTGTATAGCAGTCATTGATTCTTTTACGTCTTGGGCTGGTTTTTAATTAAATATATGTAAATACGGGCTCGATTTGAAAGTTATAATGGGAATTCCCAACACTAAGCGTAGTTGTCGAAGGGAGATGTGGTGATGTTTCATAGGAGAATGTGCAAAAGTAATAAGCTGGTGGCTTTAATTAACGAATTTTTGTTTGTTACTGATATCTTTGTTTAATTAACATATATATGGGCATTTTTTCAAATTTATGAGTGGAAATTCATAAAAACTATATATATAAAAAATTCATAAAAGTTCATAAAAGTTTATTGAATAGAGTATTGACAAGTATTAAGTTGAAATAAAAAAACAAAAGAAATAAACACTATTGATATAATTTTTTTTTAGGAATTGCAAAGACACGTGTATCAGTTTAGGAAATCAAACTCATATCGGAAATCTCTCTCTCTCGGTCTCTCTCTCGCTCTATCTCTCGCTCGCTCTCTCGCTTTCTCTCTCTCTCTCTCTCTCTCTCGCTCTCTCTCTCTCGCTCGCTCTCTCTCTCTCTCTCGCTAACCAACTAACATGATTCAGATTTAGATAAACTAATTAACAAGATTCAGATTTACCGCGGTTCTTGAACTCAAATCACTAAAATATAGCTAACCAACTCTCGTTGCGAAAATTATCTAAGTCTAAATCCTAGAATTCCAAATCTCTTTGCGAATCCTAAAGTCTAAACCAGGTTTTATTTCAAGTTTGATTTGTTCACAAAACAACTAAACCAAATCTCTTTGCGAATAGTTATTTAAACTCCTAAACGTAATAGCCAAAGTGGCTGAAAAACCTAATTTAAACTCTTAAAACACGTTTTGGGCTAAATTGTAAATAATAAAATATTCTGGGCAATTTTGCAATTCTTCAACTCTTCATGCATTGAGTATCGACCTCAGTATCGATCGATATTGAGGCAATGACGCGCTTCCTTCCTTCATGGTGTCAGTATCGATCGACATCAGGTGGTGTCGGTCGATACAAGGGCTTCAAATCGGGTACACAACTACACGAACTTTTGTNTTCAAGTTTGATTTGTTCACAAAACAACTAAACCAAATCTCTTTGCGAATAGTTATTTAAACTCCTAAACGTAATAGCCAAAGTGGCTGAAAAACCTAATTTAAACTCTTAAAACACGTTTTGGGCTAAATTGTAAATAATAAAATTTTCTGGGCAATTTTGCAATTCTTCAACTCTTCATGCAGTGAGTATCGACCTCAGTATCGATCGATATTGAGGCAATGACGCGCTTCCTTCCTTCATGGTGTCAGTATCGATCGACATCAGGTGGTGTCGGTCGATACAAGGGCTTCAAATCGGGTACACAACTACACGAACTTCTGTTTTGCTCCAAAATGTTCCAGAAAGCTCAAATATCCCCAATTATGCTCCAAACGTGTTAAAACCTGTAAAAGACTCTAAAATACTACAAAATAGTAGAAAGACTCTATAAAACGGACTTATATCATGACTTAAAAGGGATAAAAACCATGATATATCAGTGATTTAAGAAAAAGTAAAAAAAAAATATCTTATTTTGTTGGCTTTTAAAAAAAAAAAGAAGACCATCTCCTATGTATTTTAATTTTAAATTCAAAATGGAGTTGGATTTCTCTACAATGTATTTCTCCATTTTCTACTCTAAAAAGAATATTCTAATTATATTCTTCTTTTTCTATTTTATTGTTAATTGCTATTAATAAACTTGATCTATAAAATTTACAAATTGACCCATTAATTTTTTTTCTTTCAAAACTTCCATAAATTTATAGTTTTCAAATATATATTATGATCAATATTAATAAAATTTAGCGTAGGTTTTTTAAAAAGCGACCCATTAGACAATTCTTAAGTGGATAAATATAGTGGATTTAGAAATTTAATATGTTAATTTAAAATCACTTCAACTTTGAAGGACTATTTTATAAATAAAAAAACTCAACTCTAAAATGGAGTGAAAAATGAGATTACTCAATATTTGGAGGAAAAAAATAGCATTTCCCCATTTTTGAGTTGAACATGGAATTGGGTTAGAGGAGATTTTACTCCAAAATAGGTAAACGATCTATTTTCCCTTGAGAAGTTTCATATAGTAACATATTGAGGCTAGTTCTATTTCCCCATCATTTTGAAAGTTCGAATCTTATTTCCGCACGAAATCCTATTTCTCAACGAATTCATGATCCACCATTAGGAGTTGTTCGCGAATCATCATACCTGTGATGTGGTGTTCTAAATCTAGTTCTTAGAGCTTAAAGTCTGGTCTTCATTTACTCAAGACTCTGGAGTAACCGCATAAAGAGGCGGAGATCTTCCTCCGTCGTATCGGAAGCGATGCCGGATAACGACGACGACCAGAGTTTGACAGAGCTCATCACCTCTCGTTGGGTCTTCTTCCAACAAGCTAGCTTTGGCTCTTCTTTTTTCCGTTAGGGAGATGATGGTGGACTCGGTTTCCGTTGCGGCGAGGTGTGAGGGACCAGATTTATCGGAAGGAAAGCTCAAGACGCAGAGCGAGGTTGACTCAGTCATGGCGAGACTCGATCGCCATGTGAAAGATGCTGAGGTTCTGATTAAGAGTGGTATTCTCCAGGAGGAATCGGTTCAGTTAGAGGCGAGGAATCTTGTTTTTTTTTTTTTGACATCGAGGAATCTGGTTATTCGATTGCAGATCGGTGGACCGGAATCGAAGAATTCGGCAATTGACTCGTTGCTTGAGCTACTTCAGGAAGATGATAAGAACGTGATGATCTCCGTAGCTCAAGGAGTTGTCTCCGTTTTGGTTCGGCTGCTCGATTCGTGTTCTTTGGGTATGAAGGAGAAGACTGTAGCCGTAATTTCTAGAATCTCGACGGTGGAGAGTAGCAAACATGTGTTGATAGCTGAAGGATTGTCTCTACTGAATCACCTCCTTCATGTACTGGAATCAGGAAGTGGATTCGCTAAGGAGAAAGCTTGTATTGCTCTGCAAGCTTTAAGTTTCTCCAAGGAGAACGCGAGAGCAATCGTTTTTTTTTGTTTTTTGCTTTGCCTTTCTTCTCGAATTTGTCTTTTCTAATTATCGAATTTGACTTTTAATTCAAATCGTCTTGCTCGCCATCAGTATGTGAGAATAAACTTTTCAATTTTCCAGAAAATAAAACCATGAAAAAATTCCAAAAAAAAAAAATCGGGTGAAGAAGGAGACTTTTGGGTCGGGTCGTTTACGGGTAGGTTTTTTTGGTTGGGTTTGGTTGAAATCGATTTTAGTTCGGTTTAGGATCTGGTTTGATTGGTTATGTTTGGTTTGTGAACAGTAACCATCATTAAACCGATAAAATCGATATCCGTGGGGAAATAGGTTTCGAACTTTGATTTCGTGGGGAAATAATATTCGAACTTTCAAATGATGGAGAAATAGAACTAGACTCAAACTTCAGGGGATATGTTATTATATGAAATTTCTCAGGGGAAATAGATCGTTTACCCCTCCAAAATAGAGTTTGAAGTAAGATTTGGAGTAGGGTTAGAGATGCCCTAACAATATTAAAATTGTTAAACTTTGATAGATAAATTATAATTTTAAAGATTTTAAAATAAAGTAAAATTCTCTTTTTCAGAGTTAAAATAGCCATAAATGAATGATTTATAGTTGAGTTGAGATTTTGAACAGTTCTAATGTATTGGGTAAAAGTCTAAGCTATTAGTTTGAGCTTCATTTATTTTTTTCAACAACAAAAATAGAAGAATCAAATTTTTCATCATACGCAATAATTAATTAATAATATATACTGCACTAAACAAATATAATTTTATTTATATGTCGAGATACAAATGTAGTGAAAATAGTCCAAAATAGTACAAATGACAAACAAATTGCCAGAATAGTACAACGTTTGAGAAAATTGTCAAAATAGTATTTTTAAAAAAAACAAATTGAACTGTTTTGGGTTTAGGGTTTAGTTTTAAGGGTGTAGGGTTTAGGGTGAATGTTTTAGGGCAATAAACCCTAAAAAACTTTTTCAAAAAAAACTATTTTTATGATCTTTCCAAATGATGTACTATACTGACAATTAATTTATCATTTTGTACTATTTTAACAATTGCCCAACTAGTTTATATGTCGAGATACAAATGTTGATGTATGCATTTAACAAATTATATACTATATTTTCCTATATCTTAAAACCGAACAAAACTACATACAAAATTTTTACGCCATCCAATCATTTCTAAAAACCACAAGCCATCAATAATTTTTGAAACATATATCCATATAAATGTAAAAAAAAATATAGTAAACTAAATTAATGGTAACAATAAATCTCGTGCTTGCTTTGCACTATCCTAAATATATAAATTGTGTGACTAAAAAACTGAGTAATTAAATCCTAATAAACACAAGCCAAAGGTATATATAACTAAATGTATCCATCTATTCTATTAATCTGCATCCAAACAATCCATATTTTCTTTAAAAAATTTGTTTGGAAACTATTTTAACATTATCCCAATTTGTTTTTACAAATATAAATATATAAAAATAAATATAACTCTGATTTTGGGATAATATGTAAATTTAAATATAATATCTTCAGAAAATCTTTGCGGGTGAGAGGTAGTATTGAAGATTTGTGGTTTAAAAGATTTTATTAGACAACATACAAAAGATTTTCGAGATTTTTTTGGTTTAGTATATTAAAAATAAACACTACATGAAAAATGGGATTTCTTAGCACCAAAAAAACGCTATCGAACACTTTCCATAGCGTTGTAGAAAACGCTGTGTCATGCACCGCGATAATAGGTCTTACCCTTTCGATAGCGGTTTTCCGTAATGCTATCGTCTTACGCTTTATTATAGCGCTTATAATTATGCAATCTTATCTTCTACAATAGCGGTGATATTTTGTTATTAAAATTAGTTTTAATAGCATTTATTTGTTTAATTATAGCGATTTTTTCACTGCAATTATTTGTGGAGTTTTACTATAGCATTTACAGTAGCAGTGATATTTTAAAAAAAAATCAATTTTTATAGCATTTATTTGGTTTACTATAGCGATGTCGTAACTGCAATAATTTAGGCAATGGTGTTTTATAGCATTTATTTGGTTTACTATAGCGGTGGCGTACCTGCAATAATTTATGCAATGTTTTTCTATAGCATTTAGAATTTAAAACTCATTTGTTTTTAATAGCAGTCCCTTAAAATGTGATAGCAGTTTTAAGATGTTGTAGTAGTTGTTTAAATTATTTTTGTAGTTTTTCACATTTTATCGTAGCATTAAGATGTTGATTTGTTTTTATTTGTGGATACGCTATTTGGTAATTTCTCCATTTGAAGGTACCAAAAATTTATTGATATTATTAACAAATTAATCTCTACACACTCATACAAATATATTACAAAGCCTTTGGGTTTATACCCATTTCACAATTTTCTCTACACACTCATAAAAATATATTACAAAGCCTTTGGGTTTATACCCATTTCACAAAGTATATTTCGTTGGATTGTGTCGGCCCATATCACAATTTTCCCTGTAAAAAACCAAAAAAAAGAAAAGAAATCAATCTCATAAGAACGGTTTGGAACAAACTTATTCATCACGAAGAAGCAAAAGTAGAGCACAACGCAACCTGTGGAAAGCGCTGCGTTTATGACTTTACTAATGTGAACCAGTTCGCTGATGACCAATTATAAAACCGGGATTGTCCAGAGAACTAATGCCCTGCAAAGTGAAACAGAGTGTTATCAAAATCATGAGTGTAGTAGAGATTTAGTCATAATCTAAATCGCAATTCACAAACCCTGCCAGACGCTCAAACAGACGCTCTCTGAACAACATATATACCAGATCTCTCCATTAAAACCTCAAGATATTATGACAAAGATTCCTGCAAATTAGGGAAGTAAACACATAAGTCCACCTTGTTATATGTCAGAAACTAATCTAATCGATTAACTTGTGCGATAATAACTAACCGTAAAAAAAATGAATGACTCCTGAAGCTCCTTTCACAATAAATCATCTGCATATAGAAATGAGACAGAAATCTATATTGTTAGTTTGGGCAAAAGAGAAAACAGATAGAAACAGATAATGCCTTTCACAATAAATCATCATGCAACATTCTAACCTATCATTAGTAGATACAGTCTCAAGATTTTTGGGGGATGATGCCTTTTATGTGATTGAAGCTTCATTTCTCAGCCCTGTAGTTAGACTTGCACGGAGAAAAGACATTCAATTCTCTGGGAAGTTGTTCCATGTCCTGATGCAGAGAAGGATTTTGACGACTAGCGGAGAAGATATTTGGTTTGCATTTGCAGACCAGCCGATGCGTTTTTTGTTGAGAGAATATTTCCTCGCAATGACTCAAGTCACGCACAAATACCCAACCAAACGGTGGTGCTTTCTTTTAAAATTTTTAATAAGTATGAACATCTTTGTCTGTTAACACCTCTGGTGAAGTTTATTTTGTATAATCTTTTTCTGTTTTAACAGTCAGGATATGATATGCTGAAACACTGGTATTTTTGTCTTGAAAACACGTATAGTACTTTGATGAAGTTTGTTGTCTGTTATTGTTTTTATCATATTTACAAGGCTTTATAAATTGTAAACTAAATCGTTTTAAAAGGATTTATATGACTTTGTATGGTTTTGTATAGTTTAAAAAGGATTTATATGGTTTTATATGGTATTTTTAAAACCATATAAAATCAATTAAACACCCAATATCCAATATGTGGCTTGCCGAGTGTTTACCAACATCCAATAGACAACTAAGTAGATAACCAACTATAATACGAACACTAATAATTGATTTGTAAACCATATTGGTAAACTGCTTTAAAGAATTTATAAGAGCATTTATATGGTTTTAAAAGTACCTTATAAAACCATATAAATTCAATTAAACACCCAAATATCGACTAATGTGGCTTTGGTTGAGTGTTTACATATATCCAATTGACAACTAAGGAGATAACCAACTATAATACAAACACTAACACTTGATTTGGAAACCATATTGGTAAAATGCTTTAAAGGATTTATAAGAAGATTTTTTTGGATAAATCCTCTTTTGTTTTAACAGTCAGGATATGGTATGGTGAAACATTGGTATTTCTGTCTTAAAAACTCGTATGAAGCCTTTGATGAAGTTTGTTTTGCTGAATCTTCTGTGGTTTTTATCAAGTTTACAAGGTCTTATAAATTGCAAACTAAATTGTTTTAAAAGGATTTATATGAGTTTATATGATTTTGTATCCTTTTAAAAGAATTTAAAAGTATTTCTAAGAGGATTTATATGGTTTAAAATACTTTAAAAGGATTGTATTAAATGATTTATATGGTTTCAAAAGACCTTAAAAGGTTTTATATGCATTTATATTAGCCTTGGGCATAAAAACCGGACCCGAAGGACCCGACCCTAATAGACCCGGAATATGAGATTCGGTTCGGTTTCAGTTAGCAAATATTACCCAAATGGATCCTCAGCATATTTGTTTCGATTCTCGATTCGGTTCGGGTATTACCCGAGACTCAAACAGATACCCAAAAACCCGGAACCAATCTACCTATAATTAGGTAACTATCCGAATTATAGTTAGATAACTATCCAAATAAGTAGACAACTAAGTAGATAACCAACTATAATATGAACGCTCGCTAACATTTGATTTGTAATTCATATTGATAAACTGCTTTAAAGAATGTTTACCAATTTGTTTTTTCGAATTCAAACATCTTTTGCCTCATCTTAGCATCAAAATATCAAATCGTCACACGTTTTCTCCATCCCAACGATCACCGACTCGTTCTCCTTTTATTTCGTTTCGGATTCTCAATTTATGTATAAATATGTATGACTGGCCCAATAACTCTCTTGCATGTCCCAAGTTTTTTTTCTTCTTCTTTCATGTTCTAGAGTTACCAATTAGATTTCGGTGTGAAATTTACAAATCCCCAAGAGAGAATGGAAACAATCGAAGCTTGAACCCATGTTCGGAAACTCTGTTGATCTTGACCATTCCACATATTCTATCGAATTGATCAAGGTGGTCTAAGGGATCCTCAACTGCTAAACCATGGAACTTGTTTCCTTGCACCATGGAAATGAGACTCGCCTTGATCTCAAAATTGTTATTCTCCACCGGTGGTGGATGTATACCGACGCGATTTCCATGGGCGTTGGGAGCATCACCCGCTCCAATCAAACTCGGTGCTCTAACCCTTTGAGCAACCCCTCCTCGGTTCTCATTTGCATCTCCAACAAGTGGTGCTTGAACGATATGCATATATCGACTTTGCAAGTTCATGCACGTAGAGCGATAAGAGCAAACAAGGTGGAAAGATTAGTAAACAAAGAAAAATAAAACTTAGTCTCAAAAAGAGTCATAATCTCGATGGCTATTGCTAAACCACCCCGGCAACAGCGCCAAATTGATAACAGAAGTTTTGCAAGTTGAAAATCAATTGCTCAAGCATGCTCATGTCATTGCAATACTTAAGGATCAATCCAAGGAGGTACGAGAACAACACACCGAGAATGCGAGACACTAATTGAGCTAAGCGATTCAAATAAGTTTTATCTAAAGATCCTATAGAATTAAAGTTCAAACAAACAAGATCAAAACATATAACAAAAGCAATTAAAAGACTAACAAGTTTTGAATTGAAACGAAACGGAAACGATTTAGACAAGATAAAGCAAACGAACTTCGGGTAATGGTAATTGACTTAGACATTCTCTAGCTAAACCATGATACTCAAACAATCAAACAATGCTAATCCTTAGGCCTTAGATCACTAATTTAGACTAGTACACTTCCATGCCACTAATCACTTCACTAACCACTTAATTGAGAACAAACTTCCATTTGCAATTAAATGATCAACAAACAACAATCTCTATTCTAAATAGCCATTAAACAACCTATACATCTATTTCCATAGGCTAGGAATGTAAAACACTTGTTGAATTTGGTTGGGGAATTTCATCGAACACCTTCCGGGCGAGAAATTCTCTAAGTTCTACCAACCTAATCAAGGCTAATCTAGCATTAATCATACCCAACAAGTAAGGATTCTTCATAAACTAAGTCCTAAGCATCATGATTTAACAAGAAAACATCTTAATCTACCATACCCAAAGTTCTAAAGAAACTACTCACAAACCATGATAATCTCAACAAATCCTATTATAGGAGGTGTTCAGATTCATGGTTAGATGATTCGAAATAGATTGATAGATGAAAAAAACAAGAACTTGCATTAAAAACAAAGGATCTCTCACAAAATCTCCAAACTCTCTCTAAGAAGTGTGTTTACAAAAGGAAAAATGAGATAAAAATACAAATAATAAGGTTTTTGTGCCTAAATAACAAACTGGGTCGGATGCCTGCATCGGCCGCAGTTGCCCGATGCAGCTGGTCGATGTGGGTCTCAAGTTTTGCTGCGGAGGAGGCTGCATCGACCGCAGTTGCCCGATGTGGCTTGGTCGATGTGGGTTTCTGGTTTTGCTCCGTCTGCGCGCCAGGCGGACATGCGGTTACTAACGTTTCCGTATCTCTTGAACCGCTGCTTGAAATGAGTTTAAACTAGTCCCATTGGAAAGCTAACTCAATTTTTTATAACTTTCATCAAGAGCTCCGAAGCTAAATCCAAATGTAAAGCCTTCATCTGGCACGATCGTTCAGTCACCTTGGATGGACTCTGCATTTTTGCTCCTGAGGAATCCACATCGGCCGCAGTTGCCCGATGCAGCTGCCCGCTGTGAGACTCTGGTTTTGCTCCGGATTGGTTCCTTTTGCTCCATGATCTTCAATGCTTTCATAAGCTCCAAATGGTACCTAAAAGACCCCATAGTGCACAAACACATGAAAGAACCAACCTAAGACTCACTAACTCTAAAATGGATGCAAACTAGACCAAAACTATGAAATGAATGCTATAAGGATGTAAAAACTAACTTAAATGGATGCTTAAATGGGACAAATAATGCAACTATCAATTCCCCCGAACTTGCCTTTTGCTTGTCCGCAAGCAAACAAACAAGAACAAGTCGAAGAAGAGGTTGGAATGCGGGAGATCATATCCAAGAATATTAACAAAAAAATTCAAATCAATGTCCTTTTGAGTAGTTATGTGATGCACAAACAACCTCTATTTCAAAAGATTTAGCCATACTCGTTGCTACACGAATTTGGTCTAAGCATTAACATTCACAAACATTCATATCCTCCAACTCTTTAACATTCATTAAGTACACAATGGTGTATCATGCTTATACAAATCAAGTGAACTCATTTGGCTAAGGGACAAAGTTTTGAGATAAAAATGATCTTAATCATGTGGCTATTCCAATGCAATGGGATCTCTCACGAAATAATGAACTTTGGCAAAATGTTAAGAGTAAAGAACAATCGATTCATACAAGGATGACTTCCGTCTACCCAATGTCCCAATATGAACTCCACTCATATTTCTAAATCCATCAAGATCCATTCCTAAACTACCCATATCACAAGGCATTTTGCCTTCTTAAACCCACACTTTCCACCACTTTTCTTTTCTAACTTAGGGGATTCTTTTCTTCTTCTCTTTCAACAAATGGATTAGCTCTTTTTCTTTTTCTTTTAGCTCTTCTTCTCTTTCATAACTAGTCTCCCAATCATCATTTAGATGTCTTAGCCATATATTTTTTTTTCTTTTGGCTTTTTCTTTCTTTGACACACATAGAGACTTATAGTTTCAACACTTAGAGCTATTTCACATTTTCATGCCAACCAATCCAAACTGTTGTTATCCCCTATCCTTTTTCCCAATCTTATCCTTTCTCCACATTCTCTTTTCTTTACATCAACACCCAAACCACCAACCTATCTATCATCTCCTTGTCGTTCCAAACTCAACACTTTTTGCTAAGTTCATTCAAAATTAGGCCTCACGACACACACAAGAGATGAAGGCTTGAAGGAAAGGTTTAGTTAAGGGTGTGGTTAACCGTTCCAAAAATGAGAATCGGCTATTTGAGCTAACAAGAGAGTGGTAAAAAGGGGTAAGAGAGCTCAAATATGTATAAGGTATCCATGAATTCACTTTTCAATGCATAAATATGATAATTATGAGTCAAGATTTAGAAGTTCATATAGATAGATTTAGATTCAATTCAAAGCATGGTTCAACCAAGACAAAGAACATTCAAACCGCAAGATCAAAGCATGGATCATCCTTAACTTTGTGATCGCTCAAATGCATCAAAGAACTCCTAACGAGGGCATTAATTCAAGCTCTTAAGTTTATATTCTACATGGATAATCCTCCCAATGCAAGTGAATGCAAACCTATATGCATCTAGACTCCATCTTAAACATGAAAAATGCAACTAAATGCTTTTTTTTTGTGTTCAAATTTTCAATTTTTTCAATTTTTATGGTTTTTATATGCACTTATATAAATGTATGAGACTCAAATTTGCAAAAATGAAAAAAGATCACAAAACACAAGATCAAAAGACACAAACCCTTCCCCCAAAATCGAATTGCACCGTCTCGGTGCAACAAAAGTCAAAGAGAAAGCAAAAATATGCAAGAAGGTATTTACAATGAAATGGAACTTGTATCATACCTTTGGATTGGAGAGAAGGGTGACGTGCTGTAGCGTAACCCATTCATGCATTCAGCACCATGACCTTGGACCCATGAAAACTATAAACATGAAACAAAAACATCAAAAGGAACTAGAAAGTACGGAAATATATACAAAGATAGTCATGGGAATGCCTCCCAAGAGCGCTTGTTTAACGTCCCTAAGTTTGACGTTTCAAACCCTGTTAGGCATGGAGAGAAGGAGTGTTGGAAATCTGTGGTTGGGAATTAAGCTTAAATGTGAGAACCTTGCTCATGATCTCTTGAATTTCCGTTGAACCTTTTTCTTTGAGCTCGGGTGTGAGAATCGCTCTAACCTTTGCAAAGGGCTTAGACCGTCCTTTACACTTGATCTTGTACTCAAGCACACCATCTTCATATCTCCAAGGGGTTAAGGTCATAGTGGCGGGTTTAGGAAAAACTGATCCAATTTCATTAGGCTTGCTCGTTACGCCTTTGACAAGGGTGGGAGGGTGGTTATCAATGGGTTTCTTCTTCTTGGCCTTGGTATCCTTACCCTTCTTTCAAACCTTTATACTCTCAACCTCATTTTCCATACTGGTATGGAAAAGAGTTTCCAAGCAATCACTATCCAATGCTAAGGCTTCTTCAACATTACCATAACCCAAAGCTTTCCCTTCATGAGAATCTTTGTTCTTTTCACAAGCTTTTGGGGGTGAAGCCAAATCCATCATCTCATTCACAATCTTGACCTCGTCTTGAGGTTTCATCTCCTCACTAGTGACTGTGCCACAAAACTCGGTGGAATAGGTCTTGATAGGGTAGAAGACCTTGGCACTAACGTTTTTGAGCGTTACCCTCTTATTGAGAAAGTCGATGGTTGCACCTACGGTGTTAAGGAAGGGCGTCCCTAGAATGAGAGGACGCTCGCGGCATCGCTCCATCTCCACAACCATGAGAACCGTTGGAACCAAGCAATTTCCAACCTTAAGAGGATAGTCTTCAATCAAGCCAAGTGGATGCTTTAAGGAAGCATCTCCAAACATAATGGGGATTAAGTGTTGCTTCATGTCCTTGATTCCAAGAGTCTTCACCATCTCATAAGAGATCACATTCACACTTGCACTGGAATCACACAAAACATCATCAATCTCCAAATCACCAAGGGAGCAAGAGATGGCAAATTTACCCGGATTTCCAAGCTTGAGAATCGATTTGGGCTCACGTGGAGGAGATCCAATGTAAGAAGTCTCTTTCCTCACAACCGTCTTGGCCTCCACATCTCTTTTCTCAACCACTTCCTTGCTAGCAACCACTGCGACTTCATCTTTCGATTCATGGACAAATCTCTTGATCTCTCGTATAGCTTCTTTAAATTTGTCACTTGAGAGGATAACATTGCAATACTCCATTGGGTTTGCATCGATTTTGCCCTTTAGTTTCTCCATGGGTCTACTAGAATGGGAACCTCCTTGAGTGCGTTGTTGATCCAAATGTTTGATTCTAGAGGATAGATCTTCAAATTTTGTGTTGAGATCGTTGTATGAGAAATCCAGTGTGAATCTCGGATATCCTCTTGTTCAACTCAATGACCCCATTAGCTTGCCCCGTTAAAACATGATTTTGTTTCGCGAATAGGAATCTGTACAATCAGTTAACAGCCGACCGCTCTACCACTGAGCTACTGAGGAACAACGGGAGATTAGATCTCAAAGAGTTCAATTCCCGTTCTCAACCCATGACCAATATGAACTCGAAGTTTCCTTCGTAACCCCCGAAACTTCTTCGTAGTGGCTCCGTTCCATGCAAAGTCAAACGGTTGTTCTTTCTTCCCTCTTTTTTATATATATGTTGTGGCGGGCGGAGCGGCATAGCGAAAAAAAGACATCAAGGTGACAGGATTCGAACCTATGGCCCTCTGTACCCAGTGGAGTTCAGTTAGACTGCCCCTTCTTTCTCGTGCTCTCCGTCCAAGCGAGCTAACTCCTGATCTCCTGTTGTAAAGATCTCCAGACCAAGGCTACTCTTTCCATAGATGCAATCTTCACAAAATTTGAGACTTTCAACCTTGCTGCTATCTAGGAAACCCAGGGAAAGAGCTAAAGAAATGTTCTAGTCAAGTCGAGAGCTAGAGAGAGTAGATGATACGTTCCAAGGGGTAAGCTAACCTAAGGCGTTCCTCTCAGTCGAGAGACTGGCGTTCCTCGAAGCATCAAAGGCAATTCCATTTTGTTGCGGAAATGAGTATACTCTTGTGGGAAATTGACTGGTATTCAATCAATTAGGTAACTCTTACTTAAACACTTCCTGATGACTAAAGAAGACTTTGATCCTGGCATGGCTAACAACATATTCCCACCTAACAACAATAGGGACAGAGCACATATAACCCCAAGAAGTTGTTCCGGACGAGAGAGAGAGATTAGACTGCTCTTGTTGAAGCATTGATAGTAGATATTTTCGTATCAATTGCTCAAGCCTACTCATATCATTGTAGCACTTAATGATCAATCCAAATGGGTTTGATGTTTCAATCACTAAGAATGCATAGAACTACTTAATTCAAGCTAGACAAAGTGGTTTTTATGTTTAATCTAGCAATCTAATCCAAATTAGGAGCAATAAACAAGAGTTAGCAATACTAAACGAGGTTAAACACAATAAAAAGGCAAATCCAAGGATGAGGTTATGAAATTAGAGTGACCTTATGGCTAATCTATGATGCTTAAACACACACATAATGCTAATCTCTAGGTTATGATCACTAATCATGACTAATTATCTCTCAAGGCACTTAGCACTTTGCTAATCACTAAATCAAGATCAAACTCTCATTTGTGATGAAATGATTACCAAACATTAAAATCAATATTCAAATCAACCAATAAACACCTTAAACAACTACCCTCATAGGTTAAGCATGTTTATCTCTCACTAAGTTCTTTGGAGAATTTCATCAAACACTTTGTGGGTGTGAAATTCTCAAAGATCTAGATTGACTCTCTCAAGCTCAATCTAGCATTAAGATCACTTAGAGAGAAGGGAAATCAATAAACCTAAGCCCTAAACATCATAGATCATCCATTTGATCACCTTAAATCTACCTCATCCCTAGACCCTAGAAGACTACTCACAAACCATTAAGAACCCAACAAATTCCATGAAGAAGATGTTAAATCTCATGGTTAGATGACTAGATGATTAAGAAAGAAGAGATAGATGATATAGATTAAGGAAACAAAGCTTAAATTGCATAAAATAAAAGGACGATATCTCTTGCAAACACTTAGAACACTTAGAACCCTAAAAGGGAGGTTTTTAGCAAGAGTAAAAGATAGATCACAAAATAATTAGGTCTGGAGTATTTATAAGAAAGTTAGGCGGACCGGATCCACCCGGGACAAACCGGGTGTTGACCCGGCCGGGTATGGGTCGAGCTAATCCTGGTGGTCTGTACCGACTGGCTCTTGGTCGGTACGCTGGGCCGGTACATGATGCTTCTATGTGCCGGTCGGGTGATACTGGTTGAAGACGGTTCGGTACAAGGTGAGATGGGGTCGTGTGTCGGTCGACGTCTGGTCGTTACAGGTAGTGTCCTTGGTCGGCACTCGTCACTGTCCTGATACCGTACGGATGGTACCGTATGAAGCTGGTCGGTACTGGCCTTGAAGATGATCAATGTCGGATGTGGTCTGGCCGGTACGTGAGAGTGGCTTGGATCGGTACCGGCTAATGTGCTTGTGCCGTTCGGGTTGAACCGCCCAAACGATGGTCGGTACTGATTGTCCCGATGAAGGATGCCGCATGGGATCGTGCCGGTACGGGAAAGAGAGCTGGGTCGGCACGACCTCTTGTGTTGATACCGTCCCAAACGATGCCGAATGGATGCGGGCCGGTACGGATCGCCTTGTAGCTGGATGCCGAGTGAGGATGGTCGATCCGAGGGAGTGTACCGCACGGCTTCCGGTCGGTACAGATTTGGCCATGGGTCGGTATAAATTTGGCTGTGGGTCGGTACTTGCTGCTGTCCGAGTACCGACCAAGCAATACCGGCTGGACGCCAGTCGGTACGGTGGCCTAGAAATCCTCTTTTCCCCTTAGCCTTCTTCTCTTGCTTCAAGGTCGAATGTGCTCGGTTCCAAGTTCCCCAATCATCTCCAAAATGCCTCCAAGTCCTTAGCAAACACTCCAAATGATGCAAGACTCACTAGGACTTAATGCAAACGACCTAAACTCTAATTAAGACCAAAACACTAAGAAAAGCTATGATTATGCATGCATGTGACTCAAAACACTAAGTAAAATGCATGCTAACAAGGGTAAAATATGAGAATATCAACTCCCCCAAAATTATCCCTTTACTTGCCCTCAAGCAAACAAACAAGAACAAGAAGGGATAAAGGTTTAAAAGCGGGAGTTCAAATCCACAAGTGTCATCAAAAGAATTCAAGCTTAATGTCCAAGTTGCTAGTTCTAGGATGCGATCAAACAAGTCTACTCAAAAAGAGCTAGCCATATCTATCCCTACATGAATCAAGCCCAAGTCTCAACCTACACAAGCATTCCTATCATCCAATCCCTTGACATTCATTTAATCGTTTCAAGTGAATCATGTTTATGCAAAACAAGTGAGTTCATTTGGCTATGGTAAAAGTCTTGAGATTAAGATGATCTTAAATGTATGTGGTTACTCCAATGCAAGGGATCTCTCTATGAATGAGCAAGCTTTAGCAAAATGCTAAGAATAAAAGGCAACATATGCATACAAGGATAAATTTACATATACCCAATGCCTAAGATGTCTCTAACCCTAGCATCTCTAACCATGAAGTCTCAAACCTAAGCTACCTTTTTTTCACAAGGCCTCTTTGCCTTCATGTCCCACATGCTTTTCTTCTTCTTCCACTTCATCTTTTCTCACTTGGGGGATTTTTCTTCTTCTTTGAACTTTGTGGCATGGTGCTTCTCCTTGTCGTTTCATTAGCTCTTCTTTTCTTTATTTTCTTTGTATTGCCTCATTTCTCATCACTTGATGCCTTGGCCAATTTTCGGCTTCTTTCTTTTTCATTGAACTCTTTGAGGCTAAATCTAATGCTAAGAGCTAACCTTATAACTTTGCACCAACCACTTCACAAAATTGCATTCCCCTTTTGTCTTTTTGTTCACCTTTCTTTTCCACCACAATCTCATTGATCATACACTTTCATTCGTACCAAACCCCAAAACTTCCTTCCTAGCTAGCCTAGCCTAGTCTAGCCCTTGATGTTGGACTAGATCCACATGTAAACCTATCCTTGTCGCCTTAAACTCAACACTTTTTGCCAAGCTTACTCGAAAAATTAGGCCTTACATTCTCACACTAAAAAGTTGGCTTGAAGGGAGGGTAAGTTAAGGGTATGGTTAACCGTTCCAATGATGGGAATCGGCTATTTGAGCTAACAAAAGTGTGGTGAAAAGGATAAGAAAGCCCAAATATGTATGTGGTATCCATGAATTCACTATGAAATGCATAAACATGATAATTAAAATGTCAAGATTATGGTTTTCACTTAAGTAGAATTGGACTCAATTCACAACTTGTTTTATCTAAGACCTGAGTAATGAAACATAAGATCAAAATATGGTTCATCTTTGATTTCAAACTCAATCAAAAACATCAAACAACTAGCAACAAGGGTATTGAACTGAGCTCTTACAATGATACTCTACAAGGAAAATATATCATTGCTCCCAATGCATATGAATGCAATACTTATATGCAAACTAGACTCGATCTTAACAATGAAACTAATGATTTCTTTTTGAGTTTCAAATTTTCAAAAAACTCTCATTGGCAAGGATGTGAAAAGCTCACAAAAGGTTTAGTTCAAGCATTTCATCGAACACCTCTCGGGCGTGAAATACCTTAGTTTTAGATTTGATCTCTCAATCTAAATCTAGCATTAAGAACTAACATATGTGAAAGATCTAACAAGAGTCAACCTAAATCATCATCATCTAACCATCAAGAAAATTAACTAATGATGCAAATGCACACAATCTATGTTATTCCTTAGGTCTAGAACACTTGAATAAAGTTAATTAACTCTCATGACACTAACCTCTTTATTAATCACTTAATCAAGATCAAATTCTCAATTGTGATTAAATGACTAACAAGAATTAATATCAAGTTCCAATAACCAAAATACACCTTAGACAACCATTCTCATGAGCTAAGATATGTAAATCTCTTATTTAGTTCTTTGGGGAATTTCATCAAACACTTGGTGTGCATGAAATTCCTTTAGTTCTATATTAACTTTCTCAAGCCTAATCTAGCATTAAGAACACTAAATAAGAAAGGAAAGCAAGGATTCATAACATAGGGATCACAAATCAACCATCAAATCATCATAATCAAGCAAACCATGATCCAACAAAAAGTCTAAAATCTAAAGAACATGAAGAACAAAAGAGAAAAAAACATAAAGATAAAGAAATTGCATAAATAAAAGATAAAGTTGAAGAAATCTTCTCTAGAGTGGCATTTGTTATGAAGAGCAATCAAATCCCTCCAAAAGAGAGTTTGGGTCGTGCCCAACCCTTGTGAGAAGAAGACTTAGCCAAAAAAATTAGGTTTTCAAATATTTATAAGGTCTTGGGCGAACCGGGTCAACCCGGGACAAACCGGGTATTGACCCGGCCAAATTTGGTTTTGAGGCATGCACACCGGATGGTTGCACCGGATGGTTGCAGGAAGTCTTGGTAGGTGCTTAGCTTCTGATCTTACACCGGTCGGTTGCACAGCCCAAAGCTGGTCGGTGTAGATCTCGCGGCCAGACGGATATGCCTTCAGTAAAACCGCGATATCTCTTGGGATACATGTCTGAATGGCCTCAAATCACCTCCAGTAGATAGCTAACTAACTTGGCTACAACTCTCGTGAAGATAATTGATGCTGACTTTGATCGGAGCCCTTTCTTTCTACCGGATCTTTCAGGCACTTCGGATGGCTTCGATGAGGATGTCTTTTGAAGTGTTACACCGAGCTACTCTGGTCGGTGTAGGTGGTCAGTGCTGTGCCTGGGTTTGTGCACCGAATTCATGGAGTAGGTGCAACTGATCGGTGCTTAGCTTCTGATGGCACACCGGTTTGTTGCACCGGACGGTTGAGTAAGGTGGAGATGTATGGTTGAGCGGCCAGACGGACACACCTTCTGTAAATCGGCTATATCTCTTGAACCACACATCTGAATGACCTAAATCTAACTCCAGTAGACAGGTAACTCCTCCTTTAAATTTCCATGAAGACCGTTAAAGCTGAATTAGTTCGGAAGGCCTTCGTCCAGCCACATCTTTGAGACACCTCGGGTGAACTCTTCCTTCTCTTATGCTCAATCACTCCAATCATCCCAATTGTCTCCAAAACACCTAGAAACACTCCAAACGAATGCAAAAACTCTCTATGACCTAATGCAACATCCTAAACTCTAATAAAGACCAAAATGCTAGACAAAATTATGATTATGCATGCAAATGACAAGAGAATGTTAACTAAAATGCATGTTAAGACATGTAAAATATGAGAATATCAACTCCCCCAAACTTATTCTTTTGCTTGTCCTCAAGCAAACAAATAAGAACAAGAAGGGAGAGAGGTTTGAAAGAGGGAGCTCAAATCCACAAGGCATCACAAGAAGAAATCGAATTCAACGTCCAAGTTTGTAATTCTAAAATGCACCAAGTGAGTCTACTCCAAAAGAGTTAGCCATTTCTATCTCTTAATGCATTAAGTTACAAGTCCCAACCTACACAAGCATTTTTATCCTTCAACCCTTTGACATTCATTAATTGTCTATGTGAATCATGCTTATGCAAAATCAAATGAACTCGTTTGGCCAAGGGATATGGTTTTGAGATAAAGATGATCTCAATCACAAGTGTGGGTACTCCAATGCAAGAATCTCTCTAGGAATGAGCAAACTTTGGCAAAATGCTAAAGGTAAAAGGCAACCTATCATACAAGGGTGAATTCTCATCTACCTGATGCCTAAGATGTCTCTAGCCGTATCATTTCTACTCCATGGAGTCCCAAACCTAAGCTACCCTTTTCACAAGGCCTTTTGCCTTCATGTCCCACACGTTCTCCTTGTTTCTCCACTTCATCTTTCTACCACTTGGGGGGGGGGGGGTTTCTTCTTCTCCATTGAACTTGTGGCTTGGTGCTTCTCTTTTGTTGCTTTAGCTCTTCTTTCTTTTCATTCTTTTGCTCGCCTCATCTTCCATCACTTGATGTCTTAGCCAATTTTGGCTTCTTTCTTTTTTTTTACACTTTTGAGGCCATTCCAATGCCAAGAGCTATGTGCATTCTTTGTCAACAACCACTCCACATTATTACATTCCCCCTTTTGCCTTCTCCCCATCTTTCCTTTTTGTCCCACCATTTCCTTTCCACCAAATCCCATTCTTTTGTTGTTTCTCACCCGTTCCCACAATCATCCCAAGACTTCCCATCCTAGCTAACCTATTCCTAGACTAACTCCTTGAGGTTGGAGCTAGATCTACATGAAAATCTCTCCTTGTCGCTCTAAACCTAACACTTTTTGCCAAGTTTGCTCGAAAAGTAGGCCTCTCCATCACTCACAAAAATCATTGGCTAGAAAGAAGAATTAGTTCAAGGTGTGGGGAACCATTCCAAAAATGGGATATGGTTACTTGGATCCACAAGAGTGGTAAAAATGGAAAAGAATATTCAAGTATGTATATGGTATCCACGAGCTCATTCAAAAATGTACAAACATGATAATTGCAAGTCAAAATTAAGGTTCTCACTTAAGTAGGGTTGAATTCAATTCAAAGCTTGCTTTAATCAAGACAAGAACATCAATGCATGGGATAAAAAAATGGTGCATCCTTACTTTCAAAATCACTTGAATGCATTAGAAAACTACGAACGTGGGCGTTGAACTAATTTTTTAAAGTGATACTCTATAAGGATCATCGTTGCTCCCAATACAATATGCAATGCATCAGATGCAACTAAATGATTTCTTTTTTCAAAAAATTTAAAAAATTTCAAATTTTTTTTTTGTGAATGCATGATATGCATGAGACTCAAGTATACAAAAACAAAGATAAGAAGATAAAACACAAGGTCAAATGACACAAACCCCTCCCCCAAACTTGAATTGCACCGTCCCGGTGCAACAAAAGTCAAGGAGAAGGTAAAAATATGCAAGAATGTATATACAATGAAGTGGAGTGAGAATCATACCTTGGAATTGAATTGAGGAGGAGAGGAGTGTGACATGTTGTGGCCAAACCCTCCTTTCATCACACACCACGACCTTGGACCCAATAGACCAATCTTAGATCGATCCGACCCAAATTTGCCATCTTTTATTGTTGAGGAGCGTGGTCCTCTTTATTCATGCTTGTTTTGTGTCGCAAGCTTGACAAGGGATAGGCTTGGGGAGGTCCCCAAGGGCGCGTTTAACATCAATAGCTTGACGGTTGCTTCCTCATTGTCACTCCCTTCATGAAAATCACAAGAAAAGTGAAAAGATTAACAACAAAAGAGAATAAAAAGCTCTAGTCTCAAGAAAAATCTAAGTCCTAATGGTTATTGCTATTGCCTTCCCGGCAACAGCACCAAATTGATAATGGATATTTAATATCTAATACCAATTACCCAAATGCTATCGTTGTAGCACTTGGGGATCAATCCAAGGAGGCACAAAGAACAACACACTAGGAATGCAAGAAATCGCTTAAGCTAGAGCAAATGATTTGGATTTTTATATTTTTATCTAATCTAAAAAGTGCAAGAAAGTAAAACAAGATAAAGGTGTTGGATCATGGAATAAACTATCAAAGGAATGATTAACAATCAAATAATGATGACAAAGATTGCATTAAACACTATCCTAGAACATGGAATTCACAAATATGACTAATCCATTCTCACGGCACTAATCACTTAATTGACATAAACTCTCGTTTGCAATTAGATAATCAATGAGCATTAATGAACAATCTCAATTAGTTCAATAATCACCCTTGACATCAACTCTCATTGGCAAGGATGTGAAAAGCTCACAAAAGGCTTGGTTCAAGCATTTCATCGAACACCTCTCGGGCGTGAAATGCCTTAGTTCTAGATTTGATCTCTCAATCTAAATCTAGCATTAAGAACTAACATATGTGAAGGATCTAACAAGAGTCAACCTAAATCATCATCATCTAACTATCAAGACAATTAACTAATGATGCAAATGCACACAATCTATGCTATTCCTTAGGCCTAGAACACTTGAATAAGGTTAATTCACTCTCATGACACTAACCTCTTTATTAATCACTTAATCAAGATCAAATTCTCAATTTTGATTAAATGACTAACAATCATTAATATCAAGTTCCAATAACCAAAATACACCTTAGACAACCATTCTCATGAGCTAAGATATGTAAATCTCTTATTTAGTTCTTTGGGGAATTTCATCAAACACTTGGTGTGCATGAAATTCCCTTAGTTCTAGATTAACTTTCTCAAGCCTAATCTAGCATTAAGAACACTAAATAAGAAAGGAAATCAAGGATTCATAACATAGGGATCACAAATCAACCATCAAATCATCATAATCAAGCAAACCATGATCCAACAAAAAGTCTAAAATCTAAAAAACATGAAGAACAAAAGAGAAAAAAACATAAAGATAAAGAAATCTTCTCTAGAGTGGCATTTGTTATGAAGAGCAATCAAAATCCCTCCAAAAGAGAGTTTGGGTCGTGCCCAACCCTTGGGAGAATAAGACTTAGCCAAAAAAATTAGGTTTTCAAGTATTTATAAGGTCTTGGGCGAACCAGGTCAACCCGGGACAAACCGGGTATTGACCCGGCCAAATCTGGTTTTGGGGCATGCACACCGGATGGTTGCAGGAGGTCTTGGTCGGTGCTTAGCTTCTGATCTTACACCGGTCGGTTGCACCGCCCAAAGCTGGTCAGTGTAGATCTCACGGCCAGACGGATATGCCTTTGGTAAAACCATGATATCTCTTGGGATACATGTTCAAATGGCCTCAAATTACCTCACTTGGCTACAACTCTCATGAAGACAATTGAGTATGAATCTGATCGAAGCCCCTTCGTTCTACCGGATCTTTCATGCACTTTGGATGGCTTCGATGAGGATGTCTTTAGAATTGTTACACCGAGCTACTCTGGTCGGTGTAGGTGGTCAGTGCTGTGCCTGGGTTTGTGCACCGGATTCATGGAGTAGGTGAAATTGATCAGTGCTTAGCTTCTGATGGCACACCGGTTTGTTGCACCGGACGGTTGAGTAAGGTGGAGATGTATGGTTGAGCGGCAAGACGGATACACCTTCTGTAAATCGGCTATATCTCTCGAACCACACATTTGAATGACCTGAATCTAACTCCAGTAGACAGGTAACTCCTTCCTATAAAACTTCCATGAAGACCGTTGAAGCTGAATCAGTTCGGAAGGCCTTCGTCCAGCCACATCTTTGAGACACCTTGGGTGAACTCTTCCTTCTCTTATGCTCAATCACTCCAATCATCCCAATTGTCTCCAAAACACCTAGAAACACTCCAAACGAATGCAAAAACTCTCTATGACCTAATGCAACATCCTAAACTCTAATAAAGACCAAAATGCTAGACAAAATTATGATTATGCATGCAAACGACAAGAGAATGTTAACTAAAATGCATGTTAAGACATGTAAAATATGAGAATATCAACTCCCCCAAACTTATTCTTTTGCTTCTCCTCAAGCAAACAAATAAGAACAAGAAGGGAGAGAGGTTTGAAAGAGGGAACTCAAATCCACAAGGCATCACAAGAAGAAATCGAATTCAACGTCCAAGTTTGTAATTCTAAAATGCACCAAGTGAGTCTACTCCAAAAGAGTTAGCCATTTCTATCTCTTAATGGATTAAGTTACAAGTCCCAACCTACACAAGCATTTTTATCCTTCAACCCTTTGACATTCATTAATTGTCTATGTGAATCATGCTTATGCAAAATCAAATGAACTCGTTTGGCCAAAGGATATGGTTTTGAGATAAAGATGATCTCAATCACAAGTGTGGGTACTCCAATGCAAGAATCTCTCTAGGAATGAGCAAACTTTAGCAAAATGCTAAAGGTAAAAGGCAACCTATCATACAAGGGTGAATTCTCATCTACCCAATGCCTAAGATGTCTCTAGCCGTATCATTTCTACTCCATGAAGTCCCAAACCTAAGCTACCCTTTTCACAAGGCCTTTTGCCTTCATGTCCCACACGTTCTCCTTGTTTTGTCCACTTCATCTTTCTACCACTTGGGGGGGTTTCTTCTTCTCCATTGAACTTGTGGCTTGGTGCTTCTCTTTTGTTGCTTTAGCTCTTCTTTCTTTTCATTCTTTTTCTCGCCTCATCTTCCATCACTTGATGTCTTAGCCAATTTTGGCTTCTTTATTGTGTTGTACACTTTTGAGGCCATTCCAATGCCAAGAGCTATGTGCATTCTTTGTCACCAACCACTCCACATTATTACATTCCCCCTTTTGCCTTCTCCCCATCTTTCCTTTTTGTCCCACCATTTCCTTTCCACCAAATCCCATTCTTTTGTTGTTTCTCACCCGTTCCCACAATCATCCCAAGACTTCCCATCCTAGCTAACCTTTTCCTAGACTAACTCCTTGAGGTTGGAGCTAGATCTTGATCCCATTGGCCTTTAGAATAGGCGTTATTAGCCAACCAATGCTTATTGCGGATTTCTTCCCCTTAGTGCCCCACGCCCATGCCTTGTAGCAAAACAAGTGTCGCACCAAAAGAGTTGCTAGAGACGGGGTTTTCTCATTGCTCGTGAACTCAATTTCGTTGAGGAAAGTCTTTAGAAAGGGCTTCAAACCAAGAGTCATCAACTCCAATTCATCTAGTGCAACTGTCCCAAACTCCACCTTGGCAAAGAACTTGTGAGCCAACACCTTGTGCACGTATCGAATTGCCGGGTTGCGGATGTGAGAGGTCTTGTTCGCGCCCGGATGGTAATGCCTGTAGCCAATAGTGTCCCATAGGTGTTGAAGCTCCTTTATGGGGTAGTGAAAGTATGGTCCTCCTTAGGTTCCTTCTTCCTTGAAGCCAAAGACTTGGCAAATCTCATGAAAGTTCATCCTATAGGCTTGGCGATTCACCTTGAACTCAATGACTCCAAACCCGGTTTGTGCATTTGCTTCCTTGTCGAATTCGTCATAGAAAGCCACCCGTAGAGATGAAAGGAGTTGGCATGTGATCACTTGGTGAGCTTGTTCCTTCATGTGCAAGAATTTTCCAAGTCCCATGTTGTTGAAAATGGTTGCCACATCTTCGAGTATCCCCATCTTTTCCAACACAATGGTGTCCACAAACCGTCCTTGCTCAAAGTCCATGGTCATGAGCTTTTCGAAGCACTCCTCCGCGGTTGGAGGTTCCGTCTTGTCTGCCGCTTCTTCTTTCTCTCTAGTCGCGCTCTTTTTCTTCTCCTTGGCCGTGGGGCTCATGGCTAAAGCGACTCGCTTTCCTTTCGCTTTCAAGTTCTTTGCTACAACCGGCTTCTTGGCTTTGGAGCTTGTTGCAACAATCACATCTTTGGCCTTGGATTGATCTTCATTCGGTACGGCCTTGTATTTCCCCATTGTTCCTACAATTTCTCAAATAAACCGTGAGATTCAAGAAAGCAAAACTCACATCGATGAAGTTCTAGCATGAGCATTCAAAGTGAGATATGCTCCATGAGAAAGAAGAAATTTGATCCAACAAAAATAATGTATTAGACCCAATTGTCTAGACTAGATGCTTTCAATCTCAAGAAAATTCTCAAAGATGCAAACTTTAAAGCTCTTAGAGTTATGAACACAAATTTCAAAATTCCTCAAGCAAATGCACAATTTGGTTCAAGAATCTATCAATTAAATCATTCCCTAGCAAATCCCAAGGCTAAAAATCAAGTTAAATGCATTTCTCAAACCTAGACATGAATTTTTTTTCTCTAAGAACCAAGCTTATGATATTCATGAAAAAGATGAGTTATGACAAATTTACCTTGGGATTTGATGCAAGAATGATGAAATCGATTCTAGATTCACGAAATATGCGAAATTTCGAACTTGAAACAACTTGAATCACCGGATTTAAGCAAGAAATGAGAGAGAGCTATGGAGAAATGAAAGAGATGACAGGAAGAGAGAGTACGTCCCGTCCGACAAACATTTTTTTTTCTTGTACCGCATGGGCAATACCGACCGGTGGTGGGTCGGTATGCTCGTCTTGCTCCAACTTGTGTTGATCCGCTTCACTCGGTACCATGGGCGGTACTCATCACTGTCCACATGCCGATAAAACTGTACCGGCCAAGAGTCAAGCGGTATGGTCCTCTCCTTGAGTTTGTGCCGACCGTAATCCATCTGGTATGGTGAAGCGGCACTTATCACTGTCCGCGTACCGGCTCATCAGCACTGGCCCAAAGTCGATCAGCATGCTCCCTTGGAAAAATCTGTACCCACTACTGTCCCAATACCGAGCGAACGGTACCGGTTGGAAGTCGATCGGTATTGTCGGCCAGAACGCTCATTTTCACCGCCTATCTCCTTTGCTTGGTGACCATGACTTCTAAGACCCTCAAGAACCTACAAACACTCAACAAAAATATCAAAACGAACTAGGAAAGATGAAAAACATAAAAAGAAAAGTATGTACAAGAATAAACATGGGAATGTCTCCCAAGTGCACTTTGTTTAACGTCACTAAGTTCGACGTTTGTTACCCCATTTAGGCTTGAGGAGCATCATTGAGAGGGAGTGAGATCCCCTCCTCAATGGTTTCATGAGCTAGGTATGGCTTGAGCCTTTGCCCATTAGCAACAAACTCTTCCCCATTCTTGTTCACAAGCACAATGGCTCCATATGGTCTCACTTCCTTGATTGTGAATGGACCGGACCATCTAGACCTTAGCTTTCCGGGGAACACCTTGAGCCTTGAGTTGAAAAGCAACACTTGATTCCCTTCCTTGAAGTCCTTGTGCAAGATCCTATTTTCATGAAAGGCTTTCGTCCTCTCCTTGTAGATCTTGGAGCTCTCATATGCATCAAGTCTAATCTCATCAAGCTATTGCAATTGGATCAAACGCCTTTCTTGAGCCGTCTTGAGATCGAAGTTGAGAACCTTCACGGCCCACAACGCCTTGTACTCAAGCTCTCCCGGTAGATGAGAAGACTTCCCATATAGAAGGTTGAAATGAGTAGTCCCAATGGGAGTCTTGAAAGCCGTCCTATAGCCCCATAAAGCATCATCAAGCTTCTTCGCCCAATCTTTTCTTGAACTCTCCACGGTCTTCTCTAGTATCGCCTTGATTTGGCAAGTTAGACACTTCAGCTTGCCCACTCGTTTGGGGGTGATAAGGTGTAGCCACCTTGTGTTTGACCCATGCTTTTTAAGCAAGCTCTCAAACACCTTGTTTATGAAATGGAAACCACCATCACTTATCACCACCCGAGGGACTCCAAACAGAGGGAAAATGATAGTCTTGAATAGCTTGAGAACCACTTTCACATCATTGGTTGGACTTGCAACCGCTTCAACCCATTTCGATACATAATCAACCGCAACCAAAATGTATTGGTTTCCATAAGATAAGGGAAACGGTCCCATGAAATCTATCCCCCACACATCAAAGATCTCAACTTCAAGAATCGGATTTTGTGGCATCTCGTTCCTTCTACTAATGTTTCCCTTTCGTTGACACGCATCGCAAGTAGAGACAAAGGCATGGGCATCCTTGAATAAGCTTGGCCACCAAAACCCGGAGTGTAGAACTTTTGTTGCCGTCTTGAAGGGGGCAAAGTGTCCTCTACAAACCGAATCATGGAAATGAAACAAGATCCCGTTCACCTCTTCTTCCGGTACACATCTGGGTATAAGCTATCCGAGCACAACTTGTAGAGGAACGGTTCGTCCCAATAAAACGGGTGACATCATGGAAGAACTTCTTTCGTCTATAACCCTCCAAACTTGGCGGCTCTCTTTCGCAAGCCAAATAGTTGACAAAATCACGCATACCATGGCAACTTCCCATCTTCTAAACTCTTGGCTTCCTCAAGGACTTTTACCACTTCAACACCCTTTTTCAAGATACCAATCACCATAAGTTGCTCTTCGGGAAGAGAGTCATCAATCGGAATAAGGTCTTCAACTCGCATTCTTGACAAGTGATCCGCCACTTCGTTCTCAACACCTTTCTTATCAATGATCTCCATGTCAAACTCTTGGAGAAGCAAGATCCATCTAAGAAGCCTCGGTTTGGTGTCCTTCTTGGCATAGATGTCCCTTATTGCGGCATGATCTATGTAGACCACAATCTTTGAGCCAACCAAATAAGATCTAAACTTTTCAAACGCAAAGACAACCGCTAGAAGCTCCTTCTCTGTGGTTGCATACCTCGTGGAGCTTCTTATCTTTCTTTTGGCCTAAGACCGCTCCAACCGCATAATCACTCGCATCACACATGATCTCAAAGGGCAACTCCCAATCCGGCGCTTGGACTATTGGTGCACTCACAAGCGCCTTCTTGATCTCCAAAAACACATTGAGGCACTCTTCATCGAACACAATGGGTCTCCTTGCATAGAAGCCTAGTGAGAGGCCTTGTTATCTTGGAGAAGTCCTTGATGAACCGTCGGTAGAAACCCGCATGTCCCAAGAAACTAAGCTCATCATCACCTCAATCTTGGATTTATTAACCTTTATCCCTTGCTCGGAGATCTTTTGACCAAGTACAATGCCTTCCCGCACCATAAAGTGACATTTCTCCCAATTAAGCACGAGGTTTGTCTCTTCACACCTTGTGAGGACCCTATAAAGATTGGACAAACACAAAGCAAATGAGGAACCATAGACCGATAAGTCATCCATGAATACCTCAACCATTTCCTCAATCAAGTCCGAGAAGATCGACATCATGCACCTTTAATATGTGGCGGGTGCGTTACATAGTCCAAACGGCATCCTTCGATAAGCAAAGGTACCATAAGGATATGTAAATGCCGTCTTCTCTTGGTCATTAGGGTGAACTGGGATTTGAAAAAATCCCGAATACCTATCCAAAAAGCAATAAAATGGGGTTGCTAATCTTTATAGCATTTGATCAATAAACGGTAAAGGAAAGTGATCTTTTCTAGATGCAGAGTTCAACTTCCTATAGTCTATACACATTCGATGACCCATGATAGTTCTAGTTGGAATTGATTCATTCTTTTCATTTTTTACCACGGTTATGCCACCTTTTTGGGGAACCACGTGCACCAGGGAAACCCAAGTGCTATCTGAGATCTTTCAACCGTCTTTGATGTTCTATAGAAGTCCTTGACTCATCTTCTAGATGTATGCGGTGAGTGCAAAGTGTAGAAGATATGCTTTTGATATCAGCAAGTGAATATCCAATGACTCACCTAAACTTTGTTAACTCATGCAATAGGGTAGCTAACTCATCATCACTTAGACCATCATTCACAATTACCGGATAAGACTCATTGATACCTAAGAAAGCGTACCTTAGCCCTTTTGGAAGCGGTTTGAGGTCCACACCTTTGGGACCTTTAACTCACTCCAATCATCCTCAATGCTAGACTTACCATTGCTAGCCTCCATCACGTCCTCACCTTGTTCCACATCCAAGGCAAACCCTTCTTGAACCAAAACCCTTATAGAACCGTTCCCACTATTTGTCCCTTGATGACCCAAATCCACAAATGAAGTCTCTTCAACCACGGGCTTGTGTGAATCCAAGAACATCTTGTAACCTTGATATATCATGGATTTTACCCCTTTTAAGCCATGATATAAGTCCGTTTTATAGAGTCTTTCTACTATTTTGTAGTGTTTTAGAGTCTTTTACAGGTTTTAGCACGTTTGGAGCATAATTGGAGATATTGGAGCTTTCTGGAGCATTTTGGAGCAAAGCAGAAGTTCGTGTAGCTGAGTACCCGATTTGAAGCCCTTGTATCGACCGACACCACCTGGTGTCGATCGATACTGACACCATGAAGGAAGGAACGTGACTCACTGCCCGAGTATCGATCAATACCACTTATGGTATCGGTCGATACCGTCGTCCATGGAGAAGCAAACGCGACTTTTTACAAGTATGGAGAATTTGCACCTTGGTCCAGAAGACTTTATTATTTACAATTTAGCCCAAAACGTGTTTTAGCACTATAATTAAGTTTTTCAGCCACTTTGGTTGGCAACACTTGATTAAGCTTTATTTTACTCTGGTTTTTGGAGAGACAACTCTGAACTCCTGTTTCTTATTGATTTCTTTGATGATCTATTCAATCATGTTGTTTTTATTCTCCATGTCTGAGTAGATCCCTTGTTAGGTTCAGGGTTCTCATAAGGATTTTCTCATAATGTTAGGTTAATTAGTTAATTAGGATTCACCATCTGAATTAGTTCTTCACCATAGGTTGTTCTCATAGCTAATTATAGGTTGACGAATCTCCAAGACAACAAAATCCGTTGGAACTATGAAATCACCAACCATGACCGGCAAATCTTCAAGGAGACCAATGGGAACCCTTATGCTCCTATCCGCGAGGACTAAGGAGATCCTACAAGCTTTGTATTTGGTGAACCCCAACTTCTTGGCAATGGAGAACGGCATTAGACTCACACTAGCCCCAAGATCACATAAGAAATTCTTGAATACCAAAGTCCTAGAGTACATGAGGGAGTGAAGCTTTCCAGATCCCCTAGCTTCTTTGGCACTACCTTCTTTTGTATAATGGCACTACATTCATGGGTTAGCACAACCATACTCTCCATCTCCTTGGTCCTATCTTTGATGGCATCCTTGAGAAACTTAGCGTATTGAGGCACAAGGAGAAAAACATCCACCTAGGGCATGGTGATCTCTACCTTCTCCATTTGTCTATCAAAGACCGCTCTATACTTCTCCAACAATTGTTTCTTGGAACGGCCCGTGAATGGAAGCTTGGGCTCATAGGGTGGTGGAACAAACAATGTTTCCTTCCTCTTGGGTTTCTCGTTGGTCTTCACTTGAACCTCAACTCCTTTACCCTTGTCCTCATTACTCACAATACCATCCTTAACCACAACTTCCTCGGTTTCAAGCGTCTCCTCCCCACCTTGAACTTCAATGTCCTCATTGACTAACTTAGGAGCCTCTCTCGATGGTAGTTCTTTGCCATTCCTAAGAGTAATAGCATTAACATACTCTTTTAGGGTTGGGTTCCGCTTTACCGGGCAAAGTACCTTGAACTCGTGATGAAGAAGCGGCTCCCTTGCTCTCCATTTGTTTCACTTTGGAGTTCAATGTCTCAATCTTGTTGTTGAGATCATTGTAGGAACAATCTACCCTTGTGTTGATTTCTGCTTGACCCTTGAGAAGTTGTTGGAACATGCTATTCAAGTCAAGCTCTTGCGGTTAAGACGTAGTTGCTTGACCTTGGGGGACAAAGCTTTGTTGTTGGAAACCGAGTGGAGGCATGAAAGGGGCTTGGTTCCCTTGGAATTGACCTTTACGGACAAAGCCTTAATGTTGGTTGTTGGAGGCTTGACCTTGTTGTTGAGAAGTGAAGTTCTTTTGTTGACCTCCTTGGTTGCCTTGATGTTGTTGAGGGTAGATTTGGTCTTGTGGGTTCTCCACATTTGGGTTTCGGTAAGAGAAGTTTGGGTGGTTTCTGTAGTTGTTGTTGAATCCACCCCTTTGGAAGCCACATTGGTTACCCACATAATTGATTTCCTTTTGTGTGCTCAAGTCCGCGTCTTCATCTTGATACCCTTGGTTTTCCTCGAAGTCCCCAACAAAGTGAACTGTCTTTTGGGAAGTGTTAAGAAGTTTGTCAATCATAGTAGCTTGCTTGTCCATCTTGTCACTTAGAACCTTCATCTCCTTAGTCCATTTTTGCTCATCAAAATCGCTAGTGGTCCTTGTAGCTCCGTCATAATCATCCCCATAAGTCTCATTGCTTTGAGCGAGGTTGTCCACGAGCTCCATAGCTTCATCCACATCTTTGGCTAAGAAATTACCATTGAAGGCCGTGTCTAGAAGCATCCTAATCTTGGGCAATGCTCCACGGTATAAGGTACTCAAGAGAGAGGCGTTTGAAAAGCCATGATGCAGGCATTGAGTAGTGTAGCTTCTAAACCTTTCCCATGACTCGTTGAAAGACTCATTTCCACGTTGTGTGAAGCTTGAGATCTCATTTCTCAACTTTGTGGTTCGAGAGGATGAGAAGAACTTAGCAAGGAAGGCTCTCTTGCACTCGTCCCATGATGTAATGGACCCTTGGGGAAGACTCTTTTCCCATTGGTGAGCTATATCTTCAAGTGAAAATGGGAAAAGTCTTAGTTTGAAGCTATCCTAGGATACTCAATTCATCTTGGTTAGACCGCAAATCCGATCAAATTGGTCAATGTGGTCCAAAGGATCTACCATAGCAAGGCCGTGGAACTTATTGTTTTGAACCATGTTGAGCAAAGCGGCCTTCACCTCAAATTTGTTTATCTTAAACGGCGGGGCTTGAATGCCTTGGCGGTTTTGGTGAGCGTTGGCGGCGTCACCCGCACCAACAATGTTTTGAGCCTGTGGAGGATGGTTTGGTGCTCTAACTTGCCGGGCGGGTGGGTGGTGTTGCACCTTCCACCTTGAGCTTAGTGGTTTCCATTACCACCATCCTCTTGTGCGTGCACGTTAGCAAAGTGCCCATTGTTGTTACCAACCGGAATCTCTTCAACGTTCTCCATTCCCAAACGTACAATGTGTTGTTGTCGTTCCCTTACTCTCCTTGCTCTACTTCCCTATTCCAAGAGATGGATGTCGTCTATTGGATCAACAAGATTGTCGTGGCCTCTAGATCGTGTATGCATGCACCTATAAGAGAGAGATAGCAACAAGAAGTGAAAGAGATTAGTAACCGAAATAAAAAGAAAGCTTAATCTAAAGAAGATCTAAAATCTTAATGTTGAAAACTAAACCCAATTGGCAATGGCGCCAAATTGATAGTAGATATTTTTGTATCAATTACTCAAGCCTACTCATATCATTGTAGCACTTAAGGATCAATCCAAATGGGTTTGATGTTTCAATCACTAAGAATGCATAGAACTACTTAATTCAAGCTTGACAAAGTGTTTTTTTATGTTTAATCTAACAAGCTAAACCAAATTAAGAGCAATAAACAAGAACTAGCAATACTAAATGAGTTTAAACACAATAAAAAGGCGAATCCAAGGATGAGGTTATGGAATTAGAGTGACCTTATGGCTAATCTATGATGCTCAAACACACACACAATGCTAATCCCCAGGTTATGTTCACTAATCATGACTAATCATCTCTCAAGGCACTAATCACTTTGCTAATCACTAAATCAAGATCAAACTCTCATTTGTGATGAAATAATTAGCAAGCACTAAAATCAATATTCAAACCAACCAATAAACACCTTAAACAACTACCCTCATAGGCTAAGCATGTTTATCTCTCACTAAGTTCTTTGGGGAATTTCATCAAACACCTTGTGTGTGAAATTCCCAAAGATCTAGATTGACTCTCTCAAGCTCAATCTAGCATTAAGATCACTTAGAGAGAAGAGAAATCAATAAACCTAATCCCTAAACATCATAGATCATAGATCATCCATTTGATCACCCTAAATCTACTTCATCCCTAGACCCTAGAAGACTACTCACAAATCATTAAGAACCCAACAAATTCCATGAAGAAGATGTTAAATCTCATGGTTAGATGACTAGATGATTAAGAAAGAAGAGATAGATGATAAAGATTAAGGAAACAAAGTTTAAATTGCATAAAATAAAAGGAGGATATCTCTTACAAACACTTAGAACACTTAGAACCCTAAAAGGGAGGCTTTTAGCAAAGTAAAAGATAGATCACAAAATAATTATATCTAGAGTATTTATAATAAAGTTGGGCGAACCAGGTCAACAAGGGACAAACCGGGTGTTGACCCGGCCAGGTCTGGGTCGAGCTAATCTTGGTGGTCTGTATCGACCGTCTCTTGGTCAGTACGCTGGGTCGGTACAAGTTGCTTCTATGTGCCGGTCGGGTGATACCGCTTGAAGACGGGTCAGTACAAGGTGAGCTGGGGTCATGTGCTGGTCGACGTCTGGTCGGTACAAGTAGTGTCCTTGGTCGGCACTCGTCGCTGTCTCGATACCAGACAGATGGTACCGCATGAAGCTGGTCGGTATCGGCCGTGAAGATGATCAATGCCGGATGGAGTCTGACCGGTACGGGAGAGTGGCTTGGATCGGTACCGGCTACTGTGCTTGTGCCGTTCGGGTGGTACCGCCCAAACGATGGTTGGTACAGATGATATTCTCATAATTTACTTGTTTTAGCATGCATTTTACTTAGTGTTTTCAGTCACATGCATGCATAATCATTGTTTTCCTTAGTGTTTTAGTCTTAATTTGATTCTAGGGTCTTTTGCATTATGTCATGGTGAGTCTTCCATAAATTGGAGTGTTTTCTAGGTGCTTGGAGACATTTTGGGGATGTTTGGAGTGATGGAGCAAAAGAGAATGCAAGGGTCACCCGAGGTGTATTAAAGATCTGGCCAGACGAAGTGCTTCCATTCAGAATTAGTTCCGAAGGTCTTCATAAAATTGATGGGAAATTGAATTAGCTTTCGACTTGAGGTTATTTGAAGCCATTCGGATGAGTAGTTCAGGAGATACAGCGATGTTACTAAGGGTATGTTCGTCTGGCCTCAAGACCTTCAACTAGCACCGACCAGCCGTGGCCCTGTGTCATCGTCCGGCGTTTGACTCTAGCTCGGGCAGGAGTATTACCGGCCCGCTACACCCCCAAAGACCATCCTGTATCGACCTCAGAACACAAGCATGCCGACCCGCCTCCAACCGATATCACCGTCTGGTACTTAGCAATACGCGGGCAGGTTGTATACCGAATGGTTGTACTGTCCCATCCTCGCCCGGCATGAAGCTTCAGAACGGCTCCTACAGACCCGCCATGGACCGGTGTGTCCCACCCGGTACTCGACCAACGCATGACCAGGAGGAATACCGGCCGGCTGTACCGCCCCAACTCGACCTGACGTAGAAGCTCTCGAACCAAAGACTCAACACCGGCCCCCTATACCGACCGACCACCGTCCAGTGTTGACTATTCGACCCAGATTTGATCGGGTCAAAACCCGGGTTGACCCGGTTGCCCAACACATTTATATATTCTAAAACCTAATTTTCTAGATCTAAGCTTGATTATATCTATTTTCTCTAGCAAAACCTCTCCTTTTGAGGGTTCTTAGATTTTTGCAAGAAACCTCTTTACTTTTATGCAATCTAAAGTTTAAATCTTCTTAATCTCTCTTTTATTTTAATATTTCTATTCTCTAATCATGGTTTCAATCATCTTCTTTATGGGATTTGAGGGTTTCACCATGATTAGTGAGTAGGTCTTTTTAGAGCTCATGGATGAGGTAGATTAGGGGATTTCGTGGTTGATCTAGGATGTCTAGGCCTTAAAGTGCTTCTTCCCTCTCTTATTTAGTGTTCATAATGCTAGATTAGGCTTGAGAAAGTTAATCTAGATTATAGGGAATTTCATCAATGCACACAAGGTGTTTGATGAAATTCCCCAAAGAACTAGATAAGAGATTTTACTTGCTTAACCTATGAGAGTAGTTGTTCAATGAGTATTAAGGCTATTAGAACTTATGATTAATGCTTGTTGATTGACTTTTCACAAATGAGAGTTTGTTCTTGATTAGTTGATTAGCAAAGTGAATAAGGCCATAAGAGTGGATTAATCTTGTTTAAGTGTTATAGGCTAAGGGAAATTGCTTAATTGTGTGTGTTGACATCTTAGATTTATCATAGAAGTCTCCAAAGTCCATAACCTCATCCAAGGGCTTGCCTTTATCGATTTCTTAATCTTGTTTAGTCTTGTCACTTGTTTGCTTTACATTTGATTTAGGTTGCTAGAATTGAAACCAAAACCCTTTGTTTGCTTAAATTAGAGGGTTTCTTGCATTCTTGTTGCATTGAACTAAACCCAATTGGATTGACACCTAAAATATTGCAATGACATGAACATATTTAGGATTGATTCTTAGGAAAAATCCTACTTATCAATTGGCGCTGTTGCCATTTGGGGTTCTAGTTTAGTCAATAGGATTTAGATTCTTTTTTAGACTAAGCTTTTATTTTCTTTGTTTACTAATCTCTCTTTCTAGTTTTCTCTTTTTATATAGGTGTATGAACACAAGGGCTAGAAGTGGACACAACCTTGTTGAACCAATTGACGACATACATCTCTTGGAACGTGGGATTAGAGAAAGGAGAGAAAGAAGACGAGCTTAACACATTGAGAGGTTGGGTATGGACAACGTCGAAGAGATTCCGGTTGGTCCCAACAATGAGCATGTGGCTAATGAGCAACAACACCCACCACCACCCGCCCGTAATGCTAGAGCTCAAAAACACCATCCACGGGCTCAAAACATTGTTGGAGCGGGTGATGCGGCCAATGCTTATGTGAACCGCCAAGACATACAACCACCACCGATGGAAAACAACAATTTTGAGGTCAATATGGGTCTCATTAACATGGTACAAGGCAACAAGTTCCATGGCTTGCCGGTGGAAGACCCCTTGGATCATCTCGATCATTTTGATAGAGTTTGTGGATTGACAAACATGAATGGAGTCTCCGAAGATGGGTTCAAACTCCGACTTTTCTCATTCTCACTTGGAGACAAAGTTCACCAATGGGAAAAGAGTCTTCCCCAAGGATCTATTACTACATGGGATGAATGCAAGAGGGCTTTCCTTGCCAAGTTTTTCTCACCTTCAAGGACGGCAAAGCTTAGATTCGAGATTTCAAGCTTCACTCAACGCTCCAATGAGACATTCAATGAGGCGTGGGAAAGATTGAGAGGATACACCATGCAATGCCCTCATCATGGCTTCAACGATGCATCTCTATTGAGCACACTCTACCGTGGAGCGCTTCCCAAGATAAGAATGTTGCTATATACCGCTTCAAATGGAAATTTCTTAGCCAAGGAGGTGAATGAAGCAATGGAGTTGGTAGAGAACCTTGCATTAAGTGATGGAACCTATAATGATGAGTATGATCGAGCTACAAGGACCACAAGTGATTTTGAGGAGTAACGAAGAACCAGATAGATGAAAGCTCTAAATGATAAGTTGGATAAGCAAGCCAATAGGATTGACAAGCTTCTCCATGCCTCTCAAAAGCCGGTTCACTTTGTTGGTGATTTTGAAGCAAATCAAGGGTTCCAAGAACAAATGGTAGATTTGAGTAATAAAGAGGAAGTGCATTACGTTGGGAATCATGGTGGCTATCAAAGGGTTTCAACAACAATCAACAACAAAGCTTTGTTCCTCAAAATCAGTTTCAAGGGAACCAATGAGGCTACCAAAACAAAGCTCCTTTCATGCCTCCACCCAGTTTTCAACAAGCTCAAGGAAACAACTCCAAGCCACAAGCCTTTGATCTTAATGGGATGTTTCAACAAATACTTAAGGGTCAAGCCCAGACTACAACAAGGATAGATTGCTCATACCACAATCTCAACACAAGGCTTGAAACCATGGCTTCTACTCAAACATTTGGAGAATCAAGGTACTCAAGGAAACTCCCTCTCTAATAAACCCATATAGAAGCTCAAAAGAAAAATCGATGAGAGCCAAAAGGAGTATTGCAATGCTATATTCTCCAATGATGAGAATGAAGCTGCTATTAGAGAATTGAGTTTCTACTCTATGGTTCACAAGTCGAAGAACTTCCCCCTAGGGATGTGCCCTCAAAGCTCAATGAGGACATTGAGAAGCAAGGTAGAGGGGTGACCCTTGAGAATGAAGAGCAAGTGATCTCTACACAAATGGAGGTTGAGAAGTCTCTCAAAGACGTGGTTAAGGAGAAGAACGTGGAAACTCATGTGATGTCTAAGAAATAAGCCTCTTGCATTGGACCTTCTCCATATGAACCTCCACTTCCTTTTCCCGGTCGTTTCCTCACCAAGGCTCAAAAGAAAGTGCTTTCAAGCTTCAAGGCAAATATGAATAAGATTGGAGCACCTTTGCCTAGTGAAAGTGACTTGTCTCAAGTCCCATAACACCAAAAGTTCATCAAAAGCATACATGAACCGAGAGAAGGTGGAAGAGCTTATGGTGGTCTTTGATTCACCAAGCATAACAAGGGTTGAGCCTAAGTCTATCCCCAAGCTTGGAATTCCCGGTAAATTCTCCATCTATTGCTCTCTTGGAGATTTGAAGATAAATCATGCTTTGTGTGACTCAGGTTCGAGTGTGATAATATATCATGGTTTTTACCCCTTTTAAGCCGTGATATAAGTCCGTTTTATAGAGTATTTCTACTATTTTGTAGTGTTTTAGAGTCTATTACAGGTTTTAGCACGTTTGGAGCATAATTGGAGATATTGGAGTTTTCTGGAGCATTTTGGAGCAAAACAGAAGTTCGTGTAGCTGAGTACTCGATTTGAAGCCCTTGTATCGACCGACACCACCTGGTGTCGATCGATACTGACACCATGATGGAAGGAAACGCGTCATTGTTCGAGTATCGCCGATACCACTCATGGTATCAGTCGATACCAGCGTCCATGGGGAAGGAAACATGACTTTTATGAAGAGTTGAAGAATTGCAAAATTGCCCAGAAGACTTTATTATTTACAATTTAGCCCAAAACATGTTTTAGCACTATAATTAGGTTTTCAGCCACTTTTGTTGGCTAGACTTGATTAAGCTTTATTCTACTCTGGTTTTTGGAGAGACAACTCTGAACTCCTGTTTCTATTTGATTTCTTTGATGATCTATTCAATCATGTTGTTTTCATTCTTCATGTCTGAGTAGATCCCTTGTTAGGTTACGGGTTCTCATAAAGGTTTTCTCTGAATGTTAGGTTAATTAGTTAATTAGGATTCACCATCTGAATTAGTTCTTCACCATAGGTTGTTCTCATAGCTAATTCTAGGTTGACGAATCTGGAACTTAGATCTTAGGATAATTGATTAGGCACGAGAGTGCGATTAATTACCTGATAGAACTTAGGGTGAGCAAAATAACTATTCGCAAAGAGATTTGGTTTAGTTGTTTTGTGAACAAATCAAACTTGAACTAAAAGCTGGTTTAGACTTTAGGATTCGCAAAGAGATTTGGAATTCTAGGATTTAGACTTAGATAGTTTTCGCAACGAGAGTTGGTTAGCTATACTTTAGTGATTTGAGTTCAAGAACCGCGCTAAA
>PKMM01011736.1:460484-473076 GCA_002933915.1 Eutrema heterophyllum | reverse complement strand
CTTGTATCGATCGACACACGTCCAAAGTTCTGCCAGGGACGATTCCAGAGCGAAGGCATCGATCGATACCACCCCTGTATCGATCGACACTGCCCCTGAGGTCGAGAAGACACCTGAGTTGATTGAAGAAAGGGTTTAGAAGCCTAAGGTGCCATACCCTCGACCACCTAGACATCTCATGAACCCCATTTCTCCAAAGCAGCTGCTTGGCTTTGAGAAGATGGTAAGAAGGATTCCCCACACACTAACTTTTGAAGAAGCTATAGAGTATCGCCCTCTGCTGAGTCACTTCCGAGATTGCAGAGAAACTCTGGAAGAGATCGAAGTACTCTTTACCAAGGCAAGAAGCAAGTCACTACCGCTGAGGCAGTTGACCAAGAGGGAAGACCCAAAAATATTCTCAGTTTATCTACATTCATTGAATTCCTGAGAAATACACTGAGCCTATCTTTCTTCCAATCGACGTACAACACTTTTAATTTACGCATTGCTTTCAATTACATATTTTGGTTTAGCTTAATTCGAATCTATATAATCTATTGCGTGAATTATGGAGTTCTTGTGTTCAACCCCTACATATACTACAACAACTGCTTTAGTACTATTAGGGTATTAATTTGAGCATATCATGTGAACGTCATGTCCTTGGAAATGGTTAAGAGTCTTGAGATCAAGAGGATGGCAGATTACCCCTCCACCATCACGTTTGGAGATTCCTCTTCAAGGAAACCACTTGACCTTGTTGAAGACTATCCTCTAAAAATTGGAGAATGTCTTGTACCAACGGACTTCATTGTCATGGAGATAAGATAAACCAAAAAGCTCCCTCTCCTTCTTGGGACTCCGTTCCTCAATACCACCGGTGAAAGCATGGACTTCAAAACCAAAAGGTGGTGCTCATGAAAGTGAATGAAAAGTTTACTACCCAATGAAGGCTTCTTCCACCAAGCTATGTGGCCCAATTACCATTGACGGTGATGAGGTTCAAGCTCCAAGAGTTGAGTATGTGGGTATTTGTGCGACAGTGGGTTATGGTAGTGATGAGGAAGCACTTGCATTGGATGGTGAGTGCCTAGAATCCCTTTTCCATACCACAATGGAGAATGGGACTGATTGTAGCAAGAGTGCAAAGAAAGGAACAAAGACCAAGACCAAGGAGAACTCACCAAGCAAGCTTGATGAAGATGATCCATGTTAGACAAGCCTTCTACCGTGACACTCACCCCTTGGAAACAAGAAGATGGGGTGATTTAATACAACGTCAAGTGTAGAGGACGGTCCAAGCCTTTTTTCTCGGTTAAAGCAATCCTCACACCGGAGCTCAAAGAGAAGGGACATGCCGGCTTGCATGAGATCATGAGCAAAGTTCTCAAACTTGAGCTCAAATACCCACCAAGGAGTGCCAACACTCCTCTCACACCTGCCTAAAAGGGTAACAACCGTCGAGCTTAGTGACGTTAAACAAAGCGCACTTAGGAGACAATCTCATGTCTATCTTTGTACATATTCTCAATCTTTTCTAGTTCCTTTTGATGTTTTTGTTAAGAGGTTGCAAGGTTCTTGATGGTAGCAAGGTCGTGGCAAAGCACAATGGTGTTTGATGTTGGAAAGCTCTCCATTCTCTCCATTCCCATAGTACCACTCCTCCGTTGTAAGTAGCTATTTTCTTTTGAGTCTTTGCATTTCATCTTTTGTTTTGGGTTTCTTCCTTGAATTTATTTCACACCGGGATGGTGTCATTTAAGTTTGGGGGAGGGACTGGTATCTAATAATGTGTTTTGTTTTCTCATTTTGATTTTTGCATCTTGAGTCTCGTACATATCATGCATTCGCAAAAATTGAAAAAATTTGAAATTTTTTGAAAAAGAAATCATGTAGTTGCACTAGCATGATTAAGATTGAGTCTAAATGCATATCATATAGAGTTGGACTCACTTGCATTATGAGAAACATTCTTGTAGAGTATCATTTTAAGAGTTTGGTTCAATGCCCTCGTTGCTAGTTGTTTGATGCTTTTGATTGAGTTTGAAATCAAAGATAAACCATATTTTGATCTCGTGTCTCATCACTCATGTCTTAGCTAAAGCAAGTTGCGAATTGAGTCCAATCCTACTTAAGTGAGAACTATAATCTTAACTTTTTAATTATCATGTTTATGCATCTCATAGTGAATTCATGGATACGATATACATATTTGGGCTTTCTTATCCACTTCACCACCCTCTTGTTAGCTCAAATAGCCGATTTCCATCATTGGAACGGTTAACCATACTTTTAACTTACTCTCCTTTCAAACCAAATCTTGAGTGTGCGATTGTAAGGCCTAATTTTTCGAGTAAGCTTGGCAAAAAGTGTTGAGTTTAGGGCGACAAGGATAGGTTTGCATGTAGATCTAGCCCAACATCAAGGGCTATACTAGGCTAGGTTTGCTAGGAAGGGAAATTTTGGGGTTTGGTATAAATGAAAGTGTATGACCGATCGATGGGATCGTGGTGGAGAAGAGAAGTGAGGCCAAAGGAACGAAAAGGTAAAGAAGGGGAGATTGTCAAGTATATAAGGTTGGTAGAAAAGTTATGAATTAGCTCTAAGCATTAAGGTTAGTCTCCAAGTGTTTAAAAGAAAAGAAAGAAGCCAAAAAGATGGCTAAAGCATCAAAGTGATGAAGATGGAGGCAAGGCAAAAAGTCAACAAGAAGAGCTAAAGGAAATAAAGTGAAAAAACCATACCATGAGTCGAGCATGAAGAAAGACAATCCCCCAAGTGAGAAAAGATGAAGTGGAAGAAGAAGAGAAACGTGTGGGACATGAAGGCAAAAGGCCTTGTGAGAATGGTAGCTTAGGTTTGTGGCTTCATGGGTTAGAAATGTTAGGGTTAGAGACATCTTAGGCATTGGGTAGATGTAAATTTATCCTTGTATGCATAGATTGCCTTTTAATCTTAGCATTTTGCTAAAGCTTGCTCATTCATAGAGAGATCTCTTGCATTTGAGTAACCACATACATTTGAGATCATCTTAATCTCAAGACCTTTACCATAGCCAAATGAATTCACTTGTCTTGAACATGGTTCACTTGAAACAATTAAATGAATGTCAAAGGATTGGATGATAGGAGTGCTTGTGTAGGTCGAGACTTGAGCTTGATTCATGTAGGGATAGACATGGCTAGCTCTTTTTGAGTAGACTTGTTTGATCGAATCCTAGAGTTAACAACTTGGACATTGAGTTTGAATTCTTTTAATGATACTTGTGGATGTGAGCTCCCACTTTCATGTCTCTCTCTCTCCTTGTTCTTGTTTGTTTGCTTGAGGGCAAGCAAATGAATAAGTTTGGGGGAGTTGATATTCTCATAATTTACTTGTTTTAGCATGCATTTTACTTAGTGTTTTGAGTCACATGCATGCATAATCATTGTTTTCCTTAGTGTTTTAGTCTTAATTAGAGTCTAGGGTGTTTTGCATTAGGTCCTAGTGAGTCTTACATAAATTAGAGTGTTTTCTAGGTGCTTGGAGACATTTTGGGGATGTTTGGAGTGATGGAGCAAAAGAGAATGCAAGGGTCACCCGAGGTGTCTTAAAGATCTGGCCAGCCGAAGTGCTTCCATTCAGAATTAGCTCCGAAAGTCTTCAAACAAATGATGGGCAATTGAGTTAGCTGTCGCCTGGAGGTGATTTGAAGCCATTCGAATGAGTAGTTCAGGAGATACGGCGATTTTACTAAGGGTATGTTTGTCTGGCCGCAAGACCTTCGACCAGCACCGACCAGCCGTGGCCCGGAGTATTACCGGCCCGCTACACCCCCCCCCCCAAAGACCTTCCGGTATCGACCTCAGAACACAAGCATGCCGACCCGCCTCCGACCGGTATCACCGTCCGCCACTTAGCAACACACGGGCAGGTTGTATACCGACCGGCTGTACCGTCCCATCCTCGCCCGGCATGAAGCTTCAGAACGGCTCCTAGCGAACTGCCATGGACCGGTGTGCCCCACCCGGTACTCGACCAACGAATGCCAGGAGGAATACCGGCCGGCTGTACCGCCCCAACTCGACCCGGCGTAGAAGCTCTCGACCCAAAGACTCAACATCGGCCCCCTATACCAACCGACCACCGTCCAGTGTTGACTGTTCGACCCAGATTTGGCCGGGTCAAAACCCGGTTTGTCCTGGGTTGACCCGGTCCGCCCAACACATTTATATATTCTAAAACCTAATTTTCTATATCTAAGCTTGATTCTATCTCTTTTCTCTAGCAAAAACCTCTCCTTTTGAGGGTTCTTAGATTTTTGCAAGAAACCTCTTTACTTTTATGCAATCTAAAGTTTAAATCTTCTTAATCTCTCTTTTATTTTAATCTTTCTATTCTCTAATCATGGTTTCAATCATCTTCCTTATGGGATTTTAGGGTTTCACCATGATTAGCGAGTATATCTTTTTAGAGCTCATGGATGAGGTAGATTAGGGGATTTCGTGGTGGATCTAGGATGTCTAGGGCTTAGAGTGCTTCTTCCCTCTCTTATTTAGTGTTCATAATGCTAGATTAGGCTTGAGAAAGTTAATCTAGATCATAGGGAATTTCATGCACACAAGGTGTTTGATAAAATTCCCCAAGGAATTAGATAAGAGATTTTACTTTCTTAACCTATGAGAGTAGTTGTTCAATGAGTATTAGGGCTATTAGAACTTATGATTAATTCTTGTTGGTTGACTTTTCACAAATGAGAGTTTGTTCTTGATTAGTTGATTAGCAAATTGATTAAGGTCATGAGAGTGGATTAATCTTGTTTAAGTGTTCTAGGCGGCTAAGGGAAATTGGTTGATTGTGTGTGTTGACATCTTAGATTTATCATAGAAATCCCGAAAGTCCATAACCTCATCCAAGGGCTTGCCTTTATCAATTTCTTAATCTTGTTTAGTCTTGTCACTTGTTTGCTTTACATTTGAATTAGGTTGCTAGAATTGAAACCAAAACCCTTTGTTTACTTAAATTAGAGAGTTTCATGCATTCTTGTTGTATTGAACTAAACCTCAATTGGATTGACACCTAATATATTTCAATGACATGAACATATTTAGGATTGATTCTTAGGAAAAATCCTACTTATCAACAGATTGTCCCAAAGAAGGATGCAGCATGGGATCGGGCCGGTACGGGAAAGAGAGCTGGGTCAGCACGACCTACTGTGTTGATACCGGCCCAAACGATGTCGGATGGATGCGGGCCGGTACGGATCGCCTTGTAGCTAGATGCCGAGTGAGGATGGTCGATCCGGGGGAGTGTACCGCACGGCTTCCGGTCGGTACAGATTTGGCCGTGGGTCGGTACTTGCTGCTGTCCGAGTACCGACCAAGCAATACCGGCTGGACGCCGGTCGGTATGGTGGCCTAGAAATCCTCTTTTCCCCTTAGCCTTCTTCTCTTTCTTCAAGGTCGAATGTGCTCGGTTCCAAGTTCCCAATCACCTCTAAAATGCCCCCAAGTCCCTAGAAAACACTCTAAATGATGCAAGACTCACTATGACTTAATGCAAACGACATATACTCTAATTAAGACCAAAACACTAAGGAAAGCTATGATTATGCATGCATGTGACTCAAAACACTAAGTAAAATGCATGCTAACAAAGGTAAAATATGAGAATATCAAAAATACCCTTAATTTCGACATCTTGTTGTGTCGAGTTGCTTCCTTGCCCTTGTGGCACAAACCCTTGTTGAAATTTTGGTGCAAAAGATGGTATGCTTTGGTAACCGCCTTGGTTTCGAGGAACAAACCCTTATTGCGGGAAGTTGGAGTTGAAGTCTTTGTTGTAACCGCCTTGGTTTCCCACAAAGTGATCTTCCTCTTGGTAATCTATGCAATTTCCTACTTAGTTCACTTGCTCTTTCATAATCCTCACCATAATTTCCATTGCTTTGGGCAAGATTCTCAACAAGCTCCAACCCATCGTCAACCTCTTTTCCAAGAAAGTTCCCATTGCTCGCCGTGTCTAGAAGCATATGAAACTTGGGCAAAACTCCTCGGTATAGAGTGCTTAAGAGCGATTCTTCGGAGAAGCCATGGTGTGGGAATTGCATTATGTAGCCTTTGAATCGTTCCCATGCTTCGCAAAAGCTCTCATTCCCTTTTTGGGTGAAGCTCGAGATTTCTTTTCTCAACCTTAACGTTCTTGTAGAAGAGAAGAACTTGGCGAGAAAGGCTTTCTTACATTGATCCCAAGAAGTGGTGGATCTTTGAGGTAGGTTCTTCTTCCATTGGTGGATCTTTGAGGTAGGTTCTTCTTCCATTGGTGGACTCTGTCTCCAAGAGACAATGGAAACAATCGAAGCTTGAACCCATCTTCGGAAACTCCGTTGATCTTGACCATTCCACATATTCTATTGAATTGATCAAGGTGGTCTAAGGGATCCTCCACCGCTAAACCGTGGAACTTGTTTCCTTGCACCATGGAAATGAGACTCGTCTTGATCTCAAAATTGTTATTCTCCACCGGTGGTGAATGTATACCGGCGTGATTTCCATGGGCGTTGGGAGCATCACCCGCTCTAATCAACCTCGGTGCTCTAACCCTTTGAGCAACCCCTCCTCGGTTCTCATTTGCATCTCCAACAAGTGGTGCTTGAACGATATTCATACCTCGACTTTGCAAGTTCATGCACCTAGAGAGATAAGAGCAAACAAGGTGGAAAGATTAGTAAACAAAGAAAAATTAAACTTAGTCTCAAAAAGAGTCCTAATCTCGATGGCTATTGCTAAACCTCCCCGGCAACGGCGCCAAATTGATAACAGAACTTTTGCAAGTTGAAAATCAGTTGCTCAAGCATGCTCATGTCATTGCAATACTTAAGGATCAATCCAAAGGAGGCACGAGAACAACACACCGAGAATGCGATACACTAATTGAGCTAAGCGATTCAAATAAGTTTTATCTAAAGATCCTATGGAATTAAAGTTCAAACAAACAAGATCAAAATATATAACAAAAGCAATTAAAAGACTAACAAGTTTTGAATTGAAACGAAACGGAAACGATTTAGACAAGATAAAGCAAACGAACTTCGGGTAATGGTAATTGACTTAGACATTCTCTAGCTAAACCATGATACTCAAACAATCAAACAATGCTAATCTTTAGGCCTTAGATCACTAATTTAGACTAGTACATGCACTTCCATGCCACTAATCACTTCACTAACCACTTAATTGAGAACAAACTTCCATTTGCAATTAAATGATCAACAAGCATTAATCTCTAGTCTAAATATCCATTAAACACCCTAAACATCTATTTCCATAGGCTATGAATGTAAAACACATGTTGAGTTTGGTTGGGGAATTTCATCGAACACCTTCCGGGCGAGAAATTCCCTAAGTTCTAAACCAACCTAATCAAGGCTAATCTAGCATTAATCATACCCAACAAATAAGGATTCTTCATAAACTAAGTCCTAAGCATCATGATTTAACAAGAACACATCTTAATCTACCATGCCCAAAGTTCTAAAGAAACTACTCACAAACCATGATAATCTCAACCAATCCTATTGTAGGAGGTGTTTATATTCATGGTTAGATGATTCGAAATAGATAGATATATGAAAAAAAAACAAGAACTGGCATTAAAAACAAAGGACTCTCACAAAATCTCCAAACTCTCTCTAAGAAGTGTGTTTACAAAAGGAAAAATGAGATAAAAATACAAATAATAAGGTTTTGTGCCTAAATAGCAAACTGGGTCGGAGGCCTGCATCGGCCGCAGTTGCCCGATGCAGCTGGTCGATGTGAGTCTCAGGTTGTGCTCCGGAGGAGGCTGCATCGGCCGCAGTTGCCCGATTGATAGTAAGACTTTTGTCTATCTAAAATCAATTCTCTAGATACTAAGTAACATAAGAGGTATCGAATCCAATGGGTTAAGTTCCAAAACACCAAGAATGCATAGAACTACTTAATTCAAGCAAACAAAGTTGGTTTCAGGTTCAATTCTAGCAATTCTAATTCAAATTAAACAAAGCAACAAGTAACAAGATCGAATAAGTGTTAAACGAGATTAACAAATTGATAAAAAGGCGAATCCAAGGATGAGGTTATGGAACTAGAATGACCCAATGGCTAATATATGATGCTCAATACACACACAATGCTAACCCTAGGTTAAGATCACTAATTATGACTAATCCTTTCTCAATGCACTAATCATTTTGCTAATCACCAAATCAAGAACAAACTCTCATTTATGATAAGATGATTAGCAAGCATTAAAATCAACATTCAAATCAACCAATGAACACCTTAAACAACTACTCTCATAGGTTAAGCAAGTTCATCTCTTACTAAGTTCTTTGGGGAATTTCATCAAACACCTTATGGGTGTGAAATTCCCTAAGTTCTAGATTCACTTTCTCAAGCCCAATCTAGCATTAAGATCACTTAGCAAAAAGGGAAATCAATTAATCTAATCCGAAACATCATAAATCAACCATTGGATAACCATAAATCTACCTCATCCCAAGATCCTAAAAGACTACTCACTAATCATGGAAAATCCAACAAATCCTATGAAGAACAAGTTTAATCCCATGATTAGATGATGATTTGATTAAGAAAGAAGAGATAGAAGATAGAAATCAAGGGATCCAAACTTAAATTGCATAAAACAATAAGATATCTCTTACAAATTACTTAGAACCCTAAAAGGGGGTGTTTTTAGCTTAGAGAAAAACTTAGATCATAGAAATTAGGTTTTTGATATTTATATTAATGCTGGGCGGACCGGGTCCACCCGGAACAAACCAGGTTTTGACCCAGTCGGATCTTCATTCGCGAGCTCTACACCGGGCCAGGCTAGGCCGGTGTAGGTCGGTGTTGCTAGCCTTTCCTCGCGCGTCTTCATGTCGGGCTGATGCTGCGCGGTGTAGAAGGCTGGCAAATCTTCTGTTCGGATTGGAGTCAAGGACCGGACGTTCATGCCGGGTGAAAGCGGGGGTGTGGTATGCCTTGAAGCTTCATCACCGGACGGTCGGCGAGGGGCATGGTGGGCCGGTGTTGCTGAGTTAAGGATGAGAGCCTTCCATGCTGAGCTGATGTGGGCCGGTATAGGTGCTCGGTAATGTTTCTGCCGGAGGAGATGCCAAGCACCGGGTGGCGATAGGCCGGTATGGGACGTTGAGGAAACTCTAACGCCGGGCCGTCTTTGAGGGGTATGGCAGGCCGGTAAAGCTTCTATCCGGGGTGATGCCGAGGACCGGGCAGTGACACCGGGTGATGATAGGCCGGTACAGGGCACGCTGAAGCTGGGCGCCAGACGGATGTAGGCCGGTATCAAGGGTCGATGTGACCACTCCGAGGTTCCCTTTGCTCCTAGTCATCGATCTCCTCCTGATCCAAGCTCGAATGCAAGCTCTTCCAAGGTCTCCAAGAGTCTCCAAACACCTAGAAACAAACTCCAAAACATGTAAAACTCTCTATGACCTAATGCACCATCCTAAACTCTAATAAAGACCGAAATGCTAGACAAAATTATGATTATGCATGCAAACGACTAAGAAATGCTAACTTAAGTGCATGCTGGAACATGTAAATTATGAGAATATCACCGATGTGGCTTGGTCGATGTGGGTTTCTGGTTTTGCTCCGTCTGCGCGCCAGATGGACATGCGGTTACTAAACTTGCTTTATCTCTTGAACCGCTGCTCGGAATGAGTTGAAACCACTCCCATTGGAAAGCTAACTCGAATTCCTATAACTTTCATCAAGAGCTCCGAAGCTAAATCCAAATGGAAAGCTTTCATCTAGCACGATCTTTCAATCACCTCGGATGGACTATGCATTTTTGCTCCTGAGGAATCCACATCGGCCGCAGTTGCCTGATGCAGCTGCCCGATGTGAGAATCTGGTTTTGCTCCAGATTGGTTCTTTTTGCTCCATGATCTTCAATGCTTTCATAAGCTCCAAATGGTACCTAAAAGACCCCATAGTGCACAAACACATGTAAGAACTAACCTAAGACTCACTAACTCTAAAATTGATGCAAACTAGACCAAAACTATGAAATGAATGCTATATGGATGTAAAAACTAACTTAAATGGATGCTTAAATGGGACAAATAATGCAACTATCAAGCTACATCGCCGAAGAATCTCAATCGCGCATACATCGTCATCTTTGAAATCTAAAATCACATCAACGAATCAAAAATGAGATTGTCATCTCCTAATTGAACAAAAGCAAATGTATGAATTTTCTCCCAATACCTATAAAACATGGGCGATCTCTACCGTCGCCCAATCGTCATCACTGCCGTCGATAGTCTCTTGAACGCAAAATACTCAATCAAAGGTGACAGATTTGTCGGACCAGTCTTCTTCGGTTCTGAATTCCAGCGATATCTGCAACGACGTACCAAGGAAACCTCGGCAAAAATTCTGTCGCGATTTAGCAAGGTTTAAAGACAAAATGGTCAATAATTTATTAAATGATGGTAGTTTGAATGAACTTTTAGTTGATTGCAGTCAATAAGACCGAATGTGGTATTTTAAAAATTTCTCATTAATTATATGTAACAATACACATGTGCACAAGACGGATCCTAATTTAGTTAATTTATTAAAATATATATTACCCGACTTATCCGTCAATATTATCATATTATTACCCACTATATTAATTTAAAATTTTAACTAGATACAGTTAAAAGATACGATCTTGAACTCTTTGTTTTTTTTCTTGTTCTTAATTAATTATATTGGGGTTTAATCATATTATTTTGACTGGTATCTATAGGTTAATTACTTAATTCAGTACCGAAGGGTGAGATTAATGGGATGGACCATCACTCCACTACGCAGCTGAGGGACCAACTTTCCTCAAATCGGCTCCAAGATCGCGACTAGCACTTCAAACCGTATCCTGTAAACTCTTCAAAGATATTTTCAACATCATTCATGCTTTTCACGGAGACTTCTTTATCACAGTTGACTAAGCTACTAACTTAAAAACTCATGCCCGTCAATTCGTTTATACTACACCTCAACTCTCGAGTCTTTCTATACTACACGTCTAAGATCCTAAACCTAGTATTTTTCAAGCAATCTTCGATAAAGAGGCATAAACTAATCCTTGATCCTTTCCCGATAAAGGATTAGGGGTGGGACAGATCGGATATCCGAGAAATTTTGGGATATCTGGATCCATATCCGAATCCGGATCCGGGGCTTCTGGATATCCGGACTTCGGATATCCGTCTAGATATTAAAATATCCGCGGATATCCGGATCTGGATCCGTAAAAAATAATAAAATATTAAAAATAGTGATATTAATATTTTGTAAAAAATTACCAAGTGTCATTAGTTCGACTGGAAAGTACCTTAGGCAAAGCCTAGAGGTCACATTATCGAGTGACGCTTGTGACAGAACTAATATTACATGCTGTGGTTTTGGACCTAGGGAGATTACGGGATTCGGCCCAGAAACCGTTTGGAGCCGTGGTTGAGATTTACACCCGATTTACTAAAGATATGTATGTGTGGCTCGCAAAGGAAGCATGAGTTTGAGAAAGTTCTCCATAGGCCCATGATCCATTGGGTCGGGCCTTTTCTTGTCATCACCAGGTGCCTCTCCATCGGCCAACTTCAAAGGCCCATGACATCGTCTCGCTGCCCCGTGCCTCCTGAAACCTATGTCCAGGTCCGGCCAGGTAAGTTGAACGGGTTAGCGGACTGGCATGTGGGCAATGTCAAAGCCGATCGCAAAGTTAAGAGACTAGTTGCAGTTATAGTGTAAAGTTAATACTCTTGCAGAACTTTCGCAGACTATGCAGCTTACTCTGCTAGACTTTTCATTGACTTTGCGAGACTTTATGTTGACTCTACCAGACCTTTCGATGATTCTGAAAGGTAAGCATGATTCGTAGGCTCTGCGAGACATGCTTACCTTTTGTAGAACGGTTGCATACCTTATGCAATGTTTCAGACCTTCTATAGACCCTATAGACTTTTTGTAGAACTATATCAGACCTTCCATAGACTCTGCAAGCTTGTTCTGCGAGAGTTTCACAAATCTTTTTTTTTATTTATGATTTGTGGGTCATCCACGAATACGCGGTGGGTCAATCCGTTTAACCTGGGAACCGCAATGAGCCAACCCGCAAGTTCTGCTCCTTAATGAACAAGGAAAATAATTCTTTATCTCATATTTATTTGTATAATATTTGAAGAAAAAAACTAAATCATCACATCATCCATATAATAAAAAATCTATATTTTTCATAAATATTATAATTCGATTTTTTTTAAAACGGACATTAATTACTCAAATGGTGAAGAAATATGTGTGACTAAAAAGTCTCACATCGAAAATAAAGATGTATGGTGGTTCGTAAACCTATTATAAAAAGACCCAAAATATAAGAGTAAGAAACCTCATTTAACTTTAAAAAATAAAAATTCGGTTTAATATAGATTTTTATCGAGCTGTATAATTAAATCAAAAAAGATAAATATTATAAATATTTAAATTTAATAAAATGTTTTTGTAATTATATTTATATACAAAACATTGACATATTCTAATAAACAAAATTAAGGTTAACTTTCACC